>KZ451950.1:920945-1034081 GCA_002786265.1 Apostasia shenzhenica
TCTACACCCATGCCACTACTACAGCAGAAGCGACGGGAGCACTCATCGCGATGACAGCCGCCCAAGAGTGGGCGGATACGATAGACGGGATTTGGATAGAGGGCGACTCTGCCATCACTATTGCTGACCTTCACCGGACAGCCAGAGGACACTCTTCTGACAGGACCATGGCCCAGATTGCTGAGCTTTTTTGTGCCTTCAAGGCATATAGGATATCTCATGTTTATAGAGCCGCTAATAGAGCGGCAGACTTTGTAGCTTCCTTTTCTTGTTTCGATGACACAGAGTGGCGTAGGGGCATGTCCCTCCCACTCGATTTTTGTGCGATCCTCAACGAGGATCGAACCTTTTGTACCTGATGTATCTTTTTACTGTTATAGTATTATAGGCTACGGCCGAATTTCAACAAAAATAAGAGTATAGAGAATAAATTTAGGTGGCATGAATATGTATAGCTTTGACTAGAAGGAGCGTCATTAATGCAAGTAGATAACTTTTTGGTTAAAGAAATAGAAAGATAAAGCTGGCAAAGTTTGTAAAGCTGACCTAATTGGTTTTTAGAGAGGTGGTGGCGGTGGTTGCTTCTAATGAGTTAGGTTTGATTTGAATGATAATAGATTTTGCCTTGTATTAATTAGCGTAACGATATATCCAATTCACATACTTGATGCCACTTTGTTAAAATTCTCCATCACAACAAGGTGGTATTGCCATCTTTTCTTCTAGTTTTTGTTGTTTTAGTAAGTTTTGTATAAATTAGAAGTTGTTTAACAAATGATTGTTGACATTGGAGCTTCAAGGAATTAGGGGACTGGATTGTTGACATAGGGAGTGTATAATAGTGTTTAATATACAGTGTAATTGCTTTCTTATCATAGGATAACTTTTTGCTAAAAGCTTCCAATAGTAAACATATACAAGGTGGTTCACTGGATCGATTAGAATGATTTGCAATGCACTTCCATGTCATTATTTCTGTTCTAATTGCTTTATTTGCAGTGAGTAAGCCAATCATGTAGAACTTTTGTGTGATTTGTTGTATTCAATTTCATAAAGTTCATATTAATTAAAGCCAATGATTTGTTGTTTATTCCCTAATGATTTACGCATCTTTATTTTAATTGTTGGATTTGTTAAGGTTGAGCTGCATTTTCATTGTTGATCTCCAGTATTTTCTTTTTTTGATTGGCTAAATGCTATTTAGTTGTTTGTCCTTTATATATAATTCCATATCTTAGCTACACTATAAGAAAAGTATTTTGGTTTAAAGCATTTTAGATGTTACAAAGCTACTACCAACATTCTTGTTTAATAGTGTTTTATGTCACGTTATAAGTTCTTAGAATCTTAATGCTATTCTTCTAAACTTTTTTCTTCAGTTCTCTCCTACTTCGGAGCACATATTACTGGCTTATGGACGTCGACATAGTTCACTTCTTAGAAGTATCCTTATAGATGGAGAGACTGCAATTCCTATCTACACAATCTTGGAGGTTTATATCAAAATTCTTGCATATTAATAATGCCTATTTCAATTGAGCTATAGCAATGTTAGTCAATAGTAATTATATATATGGCAGCGTTTTGTTCGGTATTATCTTGATGTTATATTGTGTTATCTAGATGTCGTGACATATAAATGTCATTGTTTTAGTGACAATTTTATAATTTTTTTAGAAAGTTATTTACACATATTATCAAATTAAATAATTATTTTTTTGGGTAAATTACACCCAGGTTTCTGAGTTTAAGGCTTAATAACATACAGATCAAGGTTTTTAAAATTATAACATCGGGGTCCCTGTGTTTTAATAAATTATCAAATGGGTTCTTTTTTATTTTTTTATTATTAAAAGTTTTTAAAAATTACCATTATACCCCTCCTCTCTTAAAACTTGAGAGAGAGAGAGGAAGGGGTATAATGGTAATTTTAAAAAAATTTAATAATAAAAAAATTAAAAAGGACCCATTTGATATTTATTAAAACTCAGGGACCCCGATGTTATAACTTGGACCTGCGTTATTAAGCCTTAAACTCAGGGACCTGGGTGTAAATTACCCTTATTTTTTTAATATGACATGACATAACATCATGATAACGCTGAACCAAATGCCCCTATATTTATATACACATATGTGTGTGTGTGTATTGCTCTTCAATTCCAGAATGCCTTTTCAGTTTTTTGTACGAAGAAAAAATAGATTGTGAATCTTCTGGAGCTGATATATATAATGGTCGACTTCACAGTTCAATCATATGCCCTGGAATAATGAGTGACAGTTTCATGACTTGATTTACAGTAGGTGACAGCAATTTTCTACTTCAAGGTTGTTTAAAGTACAAAATTGTTTAAGTTGAAAATTGAGGTTTTGTAACCATAGAATTTAAATTTAGGGATAAATATGACAACCATAAAAGTCTAAGAAGCATATTTTGAATTACCGAAAATCTGCCTGAGGGAGAGTTCAATACTTGGTGCTAAGCCTCTGTTTGCACAATTGCAAGTCAATGCGTTATTTGAATTGGATAGCCTAATGAATCACTACCTGCATAAAATTGCTGGAGCATTCCATTGAGAGAGTACAAAATTATCTTATATTTGTTCCATGAATCCTTTTATTTAATTGCTTCCTTCATGTTTCTCTAAGGGGAAGTGGGCTCGTTTTTTTTCTCCTTTGACATAACTGACTTTATTCCAGGTTTATAGAGTTTCTGATATGGAACTTGTTAGAGTGCTTCCAAGTGCAGAAGATGAAGTTAATGTTGCATGTTTTCATCCTCTTCCTGGGGGTGGTCTTGTCTATGGAACGAAGGTAACATGATTGGACCAATTATTACTTTTCAGAAGTTTTATTTCCTTTCATGTTTATGAGAGCTTTTGTGATGATGCTGCAGGAAGGGAAACTTAGAATTCTCCATTATGATAGCCGACAGGAGATAAATTCTGCAGGGTCAAACATGTTGGTTGATGAAAATATGTTGGAGATGGTAACTTTTTTTTGTTTCATTTTTAGCCATTTTGTTACAAATATGTTTTAAAGCAGTCCTATTAAGTTGTGCTCTAGTCACTGCATATTTCAACTTCTCATTTATTTACCTGTTTTATTCTCTATTATAGCCATGTTTTACTACTTTTTGTCGCGTGCAGATGTGGGAAAACTGTTTATATGTCATTGATCTTCTTAACTTAATATTTCTGACATTTTAGAGTTAAAACTATACTTCAATTTTTTAAGAGAAGTTGTTTCGGCATCTCATGTCATGTTTTTATTCTTCTATTGCAATATTTCTCTTACTTCTGCATTCTAACGTTTTCTGAATATGTTTTATTACTTGAACTATATAAAAAATATCAAAGGCTGCATGTTCATATCCATCTATAATATATGTATACTGAAAGCACTGTAGACTGGTGGCAAGAGGTGTTATCTATCCTTTTAAATCCATTTGACCAGTCATTGTAAGTTCAGAAGTATGCCTTAGAATTCTTTTATAACTAGCAAGTTCTAATGATGCATAGATTGATCATTTTACCTGGTACCACTGTTGGTTTTATTCTTCTGGTAATTTGCTTGCCCATATTCTTGCATTACATGGCAATTTGAATTATATGAAAGTGTTTTGATTCTCCTATATTTTTGTTGCCTAAATCGAAATATTAAAATATTTGTTATATGTTGAACTTTTTATGATAGAAATTTGGCAGACAGAAGAAACTTTTTCTGCTTGAATTTAGGATTTTTGCATATCAAGGAACAAGTAGGATTCTTTTTTTTTTTTTGGGAAAAACGAAACAAGTATAATTTCTGATGCATCTATAAGTTATTGATTTTTTCATTAACTACACCTTATTCTATTATTAGATTTGTGGCAATCCACTTCTATCAAGTATCGGATGCAAGGCTCAATTTAGTAGCTTGCGGTTGAGAATCATATTGTTTATTTTGTACTGTGGCCAGCTGTCATGTGATACATAAAGTGCTTTTTGTCTTTAATCTTTCCTCTTTGATCTACCCTAATTTTCTTATATTTGTGACCCCTTTTAAACTTTTTTATAACACAACAACAATCAAGCTTTAATTTTGCTTGGTGGGGTCAGTTACATGAATCTTTTGTTTACATTGCACTCTATCAAATAACAATGTCTTAAGTATGCAGGTCATTCTTTATAATTTCTTGCGATATCTTTCTTTCTTCCTTTTTTACAAATTCTATTATTAATGAGAATGGTTGGTCATTTCAAGAGATTAATATGTTGATGCACTGAACTTTAAGTGCAGGAAGTTCCTGCTGTCTTCATTGATAATTGATAGATATTATCTATGTGATCCTTCAGATAGTTGGCATCATTAAAATATTGATACTTTCTTTATGTCAGGAGTTCATCTTGTTGGCATCTTGTGCTTTAGGAAGGCACAAAGAATATCTTTCTTGTTATTTGTTTTGCTTCCATAATTTTAATTTTAAATTGATGCGGGACAATATGCAAGATGCATTCCAAAATAGAGATCAGTAGATAATTCTAGCGGATGAGCATAAGTTAATTCAGGATTTTCCCTAATGATAATTATATAATAATCAAGAAATTATAAATCCATGAAGCGAGTCAATTTTAAATATCTAGAAATAAGTTCAAATAATATCTGGTAAATTTACCAAATGATTTTAAACAACTTCATCTCAATAAATCAGAGTCAGGTACGCAGTAAAGGGTACTCTCACAATATAATATTACCCAATAACAATTTATTCACACAATAATGTTCTGGTCACACAAGCGAGTAAATCAAGCAGTCTCAATAACAAATACCATCGCAAGATCTCATAGGATTTTCGAAATATTTGGTTGATGATCAAGCTTACCTTCGAAAAGAGAATCCGAGCCTCAAGGATGAATTGCAGTAATTCGGGGATCGTGTGTCATGTCGATGATACAGTGAAATTTTGCGGAGGCAAGCTGGGCAAATGGGCGTGGCAGGTCGTCGGAGCACGGGCTGTCGGAAAGGACGGCAGTGTGGTCGCCTGCACACGCCGGCGACTGGTGGGCTGTCCGGAGATGAAGGCGGTGGTGGGCGAGCGGAGCGAATGCGGGTCTCTGTACGACGTGTGAGGCGAGACCACGTTCGGACGAAGACTGCTGCGGATGGTGGAGCGGAGCGATTAAAGCAACGCGTGGAGGTCGTCGGCGTTGCTGGATGGCTGGCGGGGCTACTGGGGTGGAGGCGGAGTCTAGTGAGCGCCCGTAGGCGGCGGTTGGGTTCGTCCAGGGGTTGCTGCGGGTGGTAGAGCTGCCGGGGTTGCGGCGATGGCGCCGCCGGCTCTCTTTGGTGGACGGCGAGCCGGCTGGGGCGGAGGTGAGGCGGGGAGCAGAGGCGACGGGGCGTGCTGTGGTAGCGTTGACAGTCCCGAGCCGCAGAGGAAAAAAAAGGCGGATTAATTGGAAATTAGGTCAGAAATTACACAAAGGGGCCTGGATTTTGTTGAGTTGAAATCGTTGTTTAAAATGCGAGAAAAGTTGGGAAAATACATTAAATTTTTTTAAGGTATTTAGGGATTTTCACCCAAGGCCCCAACCATTCCCTTCACCGGGATATAACACACAATATTCAAACTCAAAATGATTTCATTCCAGGATTCAAACAAACAGTACTAGTTCTTGCCCTTATATAGGCGATTACAATCGAAATTTAAATTGCAGAAATAAATGCGGAAATAAAAACTGATTACAACATATCAAATTCGAATATCTAAAAATAGAAGGAAATAAATGAGATTAGCCCAAAATTTGGAATATTTTCATTTAAATCAATAAATTGATTTAAATGGAGATTTCCAATCCACTGATCAGCCACTAATCGTGCCTGCTGCCAAATCTGCAGATATCATTCCTCCATCCAGATCGACGCCACGTGGTGAGATGTCAGGCGTCGAGTGTAGACCCTGTCTGGAATAAATCGACGGTCCGATGTCGTCGTGTCCCCACCACAAATTATGGCACCTATTCCATGATTGCTAAATGTTGTTTGATTTGCTGATAAATCGTTAGGGCTTTATATGTATTCCATGATATGATGTTTGCTATTTTCTGAAGGACCACTTTATCCGTGTGCAAGCTTGATGATGATGTATAATAGCACATTGTGGAATCTAGTGTTGGGAGTTGCTGGCTGTAGTTCTTCTCCAACTTAGAGAAATATTACTTCAGCAGTTTGTTGGGGTGCAAATAAATTCGGTAAGTTCATTTTCTTCTTTTTACAAATAATGTTGTCTTTTACAACACATGCTTAGATGCCTGGGATTGTGTGATAATGTACAGATGTTGTACACCTGCTTAGATGGATGTAGGTATTGTTGCTTATTCCAAGAAGTATTTTTAAAGCTTCAAAAGAGTTGAGACTTGCAAGATTACTTGATCTTGCTAAGACTTTAGGTATAATTATAGCCTAATTAGTATGATTAGCTAGCCATAATATAGAACCAAGGTATGTTATATTTTTTTCTTTTTCAATGTCAGATCATAAGTCTAGCCATGGTGTCCCCTTTTATGCAATGGAGTATTGCTTTTTGTAAAACTTAAAACATTGTGGCAACTATTTTAAATGTGGTATAGTTACGGGGATTACTAGTTTAAAGGATGAAACTAGCTGCATACCAGCGTCTTTTAAGGATAGTTTATGATTATAGGGAATTGTTTGCATAGTTTATTTTATCTTATAATTGTACTTTTAAAAGAAATTAAATTGCCTGACATTTATTGCAATTGTGGTCTTGTTAGCAGGTTCACTAGATCATGATTGTGAAACATATGAAACTAGCTTCTTACCACTGCCTTTTAACGATGGTTTAAAAAGGAAAGATGAGTTGTTAATTACCTATAAAACTAATAGTAACTTATATTATTTTCTTGCTTAATTTTTTATGCTGGATAATAGTAGTCCCAAGGACTTTCTAAATTGAACTCCAGTAAACATTAATTGCTTCATTTCTGTAAGAAATTATCCGTTCTTTGTCTTGTGGCATATTGCAAAGTTGTCTGCCATGTATATCTGGAAGCGTGCCTTTGTTGTATAATTAGTCTTACCTGATTATGGAGCACATTGTAAATTTTTGTATCTTCACATTATTAAATGAGTCTTAAATCTTGGTATCATGTCTCTGAAATAGTTTATTATATATTTCATCTGATTTGCTACAGTTGTCCTATCTTATTTTTTTCTAAAACCCTAGACTGAGCATTAAGTAATTATCCCTAGGTTGTGAGGTAGGAAAGAATTTTTGTATGATTAAGAGAGCAAGGAGTGGTATTTTGTTGAGCTATTAACATCTGATTTAGGAGACTGAGTAGTGCATTATAGTTGTAAAGCTGTGTATTCTTTATATTAGTGTGATGCACAAAATTTAAATTTATTGTTCTAGGGGAAACTTCTTGCATTACACAAACCAGGAACTTATTTATATATATGATTTGCTATTTTAAATAATGGCTTGATATTGTTTTAAAATGTATTAGTGGCAATTATTTTCTCCTATTAACTTTTGGGAACTTCAATCAAATATCTAAACAGATTCTTACTGGTATTTTATGTTTCATCTTTTCTATACTTGTCATTCTAATTTTGGTGTCAGAATGCCAGGTTATACGCAACACTAGCAATGCTGACTGAGAATACTCCAGTTCTGTTGTTTGTAGTTCTAATTCTGATCTCTGGTTGAAGTGTGTCCAACTGGAAATTCGTATGTTGTTTCCATCTTCGTGCTGGTTTTTATTTCCTGCATCTGGAATTGTTACTAGCATGAATGATATTGTCTTATGTACATTATTGTCTGTATTATTATGTTTTATTGTTTTCTTTTTCTGATGTTTTGTTGTTCAATTTGTTCATTTTTTTCCCTCGTTTTATCAGTTATAGAGAGCAATAAACCAAACATGAAACAAGTCCTTACATGCCAAACTGATATGAAAAACTCTTCTTTTTTTCCCCTTTAAAGACAGTCTTCCAGTAGATTTACTCGGGAACTCGAAGGGCACTGAGAGATTATTCTAATTAGTTTCGTAACCTAGTTGGTAATCAAAGATTTGTAAGTATCAAAGCTAGGGATCTCGAGTCCAATACTTGACGTGATGAACTGAATCCAGACCGTAAAACAAACGAGTTTACACGCGACTCTGTAAGAACATAAAACCATTCTTGGCCATAGCATAGCAGTTTGTTAGGTCAATTGATAACTAAAATTTAATAAAAACAAGTAATGTACAAGTTTGTAGTGATACCTTGTGTTAATGGATAATTGCATTTGTTTAATGTTTTTCAGTGGTAAGTTCATTTTGTAAGGTGATCTGGAGAGTGGGTATTGGGCAGTTAATTGATAAAATTCTATTTGAGGTGTGGATGTCGAAATGGGTTAGTGTTCACAATAGAGTGAATCGTATTAGAAACGAGGTTGGTAGGATGTTTTGGGTTCTTTGGTTATGTTTATTGTTGATGTATATATTGCTCTTTATGTAATCAAGAGGTAATCCAAGATAGATTTATAGATAGGGGAAGATCGATTATGAATTGAGAAGTCAATGCGCATTCGTACTCTCACATGTTTGTCACGAAATTTGAGTTTTTGATAAAACAATTCTCTTGTTCCAAGGAATTCTTTTTGAGAACTTGCAAGTTGTGTCGGTCAAAACTATTGAAACTCGTGGAGTTTTGATCGGTACTGATAAATGTTTTATATTCGAATAGGTGTTTGTGAAAACTGTTCTGAAACTATCAAAACTGTCAAGTTTTTAGCTGAAGTTATGTTTCTATGAAAACTTGTTAGTAGGGGGAGTCAAAAGGTCGACTTGACCTACCAATCCAACTCAAATCTGACTTGGTTGAACCGGGATTTGGATTACTATAGAATAAGAAAAATGCTTTGTAGCTCTTATAAATGATCTCAAATTTTGAATTTTCTTAGGATTCCTATATGACATTGGTGTTATATGGACAAAAAAAGTTATTTTTCCTTATTTGACATGGTGTTATATAGGAAATTCTAATTAGTTTCAATGTTTGAGGTCATTTATTATGAATATATAATATAACTCTACGGAAAACATAACTAGGTGTCTTTCTTATATGTAATGACTTATGGCTGAAGAAGTCTGGGAATGATTAGTTATCTCGTAGAACTAAATTTTGAGCTTGATGAAAATCGGCTCAATCCGATGAGTCAACTTGAATATAAACACTTTTGTTTGGGGTTTAGAATTTAGGTTTTAATATTGAACTCCAAGTGCAACCCAAACTCGCTTGAACTCGAGTTATTGCCAGCCCCAAATTATAAGATATTGTTGCACAATAATTACATTTTTTAGTTAGCTAGAGCAAGTGAAAATAAATATTTGCCCTGCTTGGCGCGAGGACCAAAACAGGACCAAAACAGGATCAAAATGATATTAATTTAAAAAATAACAATAATAATAATAAATAAATATTTTAAATTATTTTACACAAATTCAAATATAAAAAATATTATTTTACGTTATATACTCAACAATTTAAAATAAAAATATCAACTTTATTTTACATTCTAGATTAAAATATTCAAATCGAGTATTTTGATCTAAGATGTGAAATAAAGTTTATATTTTTATTAAAAATTATTGAGTATGTGGAATAAAATATTATTTTTTATATTAAAATTTGTGTAGAATAATTAAAATAATTTATTTATTATTATTATTATTTTTTAAACTAGTACTATTTTGGTTCTGTTCTGGTCCTTGTGCCAAACAGAACCTTATAAGAAAAATTACATTGATATAATTTTAAAGTCTATTTCATTTCATATTTTGTGTTGACTACATAGAACATATGTTCCATTCTCACCCAAATTTGTGTCGTCTCGAATTAAATATTAATTTGAGCTGAGCTTCGAGCTGCAATCTCAGCTCTAGTGTTATTTAGAGCCAGGCTTAAGTTATGGTTGACTTGTCTGGTATAAATTTAAACTGATTTAAATTTTGTAATCTGTATTTTAAATATTTATTCATATTTGTGTGTATTTTATATTCAAGTATAAGTTGAGTTAGAGTTGAGATGAGCTTGACAATTTTGAGTTTGAGCTGATATCGATTTGTTCGAGGAAATACGTGCTACACATCTCCACTATAGAAATAACAAGCTACAAAGGGAACGCCAAATAATTTTTTGGCATTAGTTTTTCTCTCAGGATCTTTGATATCCGCCCTTTGATTATCGAGGCTCTCTCGAGATAGATCTTTGCCTACGACTTTGAGGCAAATTTTAAACAGGCTAAATAAAAAATATTTTATTCTAACTTATGAGTCACTCTTTAAAAATAAAATCATGTGATATAGTTTGTGATAGGCTTGTCAATAAATTTGATCATGACTCGATCTAATCCTAGTTTTGATTCACCCACCCTGTTTATTAACTCAATCCGTTTATAAATAAATGAATCAGATATGAATCACTATTGATCTAATTCATTTATGTAATATAATTCGTAATTTAAATAAGCACGTATTGCGTGTAATAATCTTTTTGTAGTAAAGTTAAATAGAGAGCGTACTATAATTAATTGATAAATGATTCTTGTAAATTATATCGACATATTTTAGCGTATACTTATTTTATGATTTACTCTTATAATTTTATATTTATGTGTATAAATATATTGGAAATATTGATTTTTATATTAAAACATTCAAATAATTCATGAAAATATAATATTTTTTTATTTTATTTTCAACAAATTTAATATTATTCTAAATTTGACTATGAAAAATACTTAAAATAATGACTTTTATTGTAAATAAATCAAACCCGAAAACTCGAGCTCCGATTCGATCCAATTTTTGACTCACGACTCGATTCGATGTATATTGATTTCGATCCGAGTCAGGGTCAACTCGACTCAAATCTGATCCGTTGGCGAGCCTACTTTGAGCTGAGCCGAAACAAACTGGGCAATGTCGGTCGATCGTCTCTATTTACCCCTCACATTTGCCATTTCACCAACTTCAGTACATTTTTGACAGACTTCTTCATGCCAATCATCAGAATTTCAGTCTCTCTCATTTCTGACCACAAGATGCATTCTGTGTACTAGAAAATAACATCAGCTGATTAAAATTCACCAGACATGAGATGACCAGTTTGAAGGAATAAAAAATAATTCTTCTTTTTGTTTCAACTTTTTTTTTCTTTTTTTCCAACATAAATTTCTGCAAAACTTTCATTATTTGCCAAAATACACATAATATGACAGTTTTGTGCATAAAAAATGCAATTTCCTTCGGACTTCAAGCGTAGGCGGTAAATAAATCGAGCGTTCGATTCGATAAAAGTTAATTCATATTTGGTTCATTAAAGCATACTAGTATCCAGCTCGTTAATATCCACGAACAGTTCATATGAAGTTTATGAACATACTCAATTATCTTTAGTATATTACTGCTTATTTATAGTTTTTATGTTCGCGAATTTTAGATATATGTGAGCTCGTTCGTTCGTGAACAATATGAACCAAGCCCGAACATGTCTTTATATTCGCAAACAAGCTCGAGCTCGAGCTCAAGTGCGGTCTTAGTAAATGAACATGAACTTGAACAGATCACTACTCGGTTGATTTACAGACCTATTTAGAGGCCGAGGGCTCTCCTGGTGCTCCTCTTACCTCTATTTTTCTGGCGGCTGCTGAGGATCCGGAGGCTCTGCCTGAGTATGTCGACCTCCCTCTCTCTTCTTGCAGCCTCTTTCTCCGAGGCTGCAAGCTTTGCTTCGAGTCCTTCCACGGCTTCCTCCTTTGCTCTCAACTCTCTCTGTAGGCTCTCAACCGCAAGCCCATGTTCGGATGCCCACAAGAATTTCTCCCCTGCAAGTTTCATTAGTTTACATCCAATGTTGTAACCTCCTCGAGCCCGCCCTTAACCGGACGGGTATGTGATCAAATTCATAATAGGAGGCAAACAGAAGTTTGGATGAGCGATATCGTATTCTACTTATCGAATCAAATTACTCGAATGACTGTTAGTTGTAGTTAAGATATCTGTTAAGTGATCATATGAGTATAATTTACTCAATTTTAAATCCCAACAGAGACACTCTCTTTTAAAAAATCAATTTTTAGTGCAACCTGAGCTTACTTGATATTGAAATGAGCTAACTCATACTCGAATTAAATTGAAACGAGTTGAGTATGAGCCATACCTGGCTCAACTCGAACTCAAATCATTCCCCCCTATGAGTTTTACGTGTTAAAATCCGATTAAATCTCTGATAGTCAAGTAATCTTATAGATAACATTCATTCGTCTTCATAATAAATAAATAAATATAGACATTCAAAACTTGTGACTAAAAATTACATTTTAATGAACTTTGTATGTCGTATTAAATGGTTGTAAGTATTGAAATTTATTTTCGTACAAAAATTGCTTTACTTGGGCTTTTTTTTATCACAAATTTTCTCAATTTAGGCCATATATATTTCTTTAAAAATGTACAATTTAACGATATAAATAAATTTTTAATGAAATTATTTTTGATGTAATGAATTTAATTTTACGAGAATTTCGATAAGTGCTAAAAATTTCTAGATGCCAACTGACCTCCGGTCCTCTGGAGGAGCTCATCGAGCTCCTTCTTGATGGCGAGATAGAGCTGCTTCCACTTCTCGATGGCGGCTCCCCTCAAATGCTCTTCCTTCATCTCCTTCTCCTTGCGGGCGGCGGCGGCGGCGGCGAGCTCCCTCTCCAGGCTCCTCACCCTCTGCTCCTCCGCCGCGGCCTCCATCCTCCTGAGCCGAGCAACTTCCTCCTGCTGCTTTCTCCACTCCGAGGCGAAGATCTTCTCCTCCTCTTCCTTCTCCCTCCTCATCTCCTTCAGCTCCTCTTCGATTATGCGAAGTCTCAGCCTCAGCTCTGCCGGCTCGAGGAAGTGCTTGGCGCAGCAGTTGCTTACCGCAGCTCCCATGATCTCTTCTTCTCTCTCTCTCTCTCTGCTGCTTCTCTTTCTTCTCGAGGAGAGAGGGCTTTTGATGAAAGTAGGGGGTGTTAAAATATCCCAAACTCGCTCAAATTTCGTTCGATTTTTGAATCAACTCGTCGAAAATTTTGAATCGAATAATGAGCTAAGGACTTTGGCTCGAAGTTCATTTCGAGCCAATTTCGAGTTGGCCCTAACTTGCTCGAAATATGATTCGATTTGGCTCAAATCATGATTCGAGCGAACTCGAAATCGAGTCATTTCGAGCCGAGTTGGCTTGAATCATATCCTATTTCGATTTCAGACCAATTTTGAGCTGAGTCGAACTAGAGAGAGAGTATGTAGCTTAAATTGGAGCAGTGGGTTGCAATTTTATACGAAAATTGAAGTACGTGAATAATTCGTTCACATTTTGTTCAATTTGAAATCAGCATTGATTTTCTTTTAATTCGAAAATAGCTAGCTCGAAAAATGACATAATCAATTCATAATCGACTCGATAAGTATACAGATATATATATATATATATATATATATATATATTTAGAATTTTTTAAAAATATATTTAAGAAATTTTAATTATAAATATATCTTAATATCTTATATTAAAGTGATGAAACTAAAAATTCAGATTTAAAATATAACGTGCTATTATAGGATATTTTGTGTATGATGGAATTTTTATAAAAGAAAAAAAATGATATATAATTAAGATCAATTTAATTCAAAATTTGACTCAAAATAAAAAGAACTCAAAATAAAAAAAGCTCAAATTTAATTGACTTAAAATTAAAAATTTTAATTTTAAGTTGAGCCTGAATTGGTCAAAAATATCTCCCCTTCTCTAAATTGGAGTTTCTTTTTCTACCTACAAAGAAAAATGTCATAAAAATAAATTATTAATATTTTTTTTTAATTTATTCATAATTATTATTTAGTCCATGTTTTTTGAAATCTTCCACCCAAGTCCTAAGTGAATGCTTTCAAAAAATATTAATGTAATTATAGCTAAAATGTAGGGCCAAGATTATCATTATTTTGCTCAATCTTAAATACAAATTGCATTTGGATCCCTCTTCTTTTCCCTTAAGTGCATATAGGTTCTTCTAAATTTAAAAATTACCAAATTAATCCACCAGTTTGAGCAAAATTACAAATATATATTTTTTTATACCGGTCATTATCAAAAAAATAATGAAAGCAGTTATTTTACCAAAAAAAAATAATTTATCTACGTATACTGTAGTTTCTACTCGACAGTTGATTAACTTGGTTAATTCGAGCACTAATCAGATGAATTACATACACTGTTACATCTGGATCCACACACCATCATCTGGACTGTCAACGTGGGAGCTTACATGGCGTCAACGTCACAAGTCCTCCGCACCGAACAAGAGATGTACCACCCCGAACAGCAGACGTCGAAGAGATGGAGACGAAAAGCAGCGTCCAGAACTGACCTGCGCCTGGCAGCAAATAAGGACCATCCTGCTTTCAAGAGGCATGGACTCTCCCGCCGTCAGACCGTACCATCCGTACGTCGTACAGCGACAAGCAGGGAGTGACCTCCCTCCTTCTTCTACGGGCATTAATGGGCCGTCACTACAACTGTAGACCGTTCGGCTGAAATGAGTGAACAGAGTAGACCGGGATATATATCTCATTGTAACAGCCTTCAAAGAGACTGGACCCAAGAAACCCTTGGAACACACTGTAACCCAAGAGAAAAAAAAATGTGATTCTAGTGATTCTTAAAGCTTCCCCGAAAGGAGCCGTGGTTTTTCCGCTAGCCGGTTTCCCACGTAAAAAATTTTGGTTATTTCTCGTCTTAACATACACGTAAGAGTAAATAAGAAGGACCCAAAAGATACGTACGTACGTTGTATATTTATATTGAGTCGATAATAAATTAAATCGATTTTAAGTGGAACAGGAATCTCATGGAGGAGGAAATGCCAAGGAGAGAGTTTTGCCACAGTTTTCTATTTAAAGCCTGTGAGATAAATGTGGGCGACAGAAGGCCGTGATGCGTCACGCTCTGTGCGCTCAGAGAGAATGAAAACGTAAAATCTGCATTCACCACAGTTTTTCGAAAAAGTTCGCGTTAGTTTTTTCGAAGGCAAATAGGCGTGCGTGCGGGCTCAGCGCGAGCGGCGAGCCCGAAACCGACCAGGAACGGTGTGAGAAGCATCGTTAATGTCACTAGGGGTGGCATCGAGTCGAGTTCGAGCGAGTTTCAGTATACTCGAACTCGAAAATTTTGATTTTAACGAGACTCGAAATCGACTCGAACTCGAATCATTTCGAGTCGAGTCAGCTCGACTCGATTTAACTCGAGTTCGAGTCGATTTCGAATCGATTTCAGTTTTTGGATAAATTTAAATTACATAATAAAAAAAACATATTTAAAATGATTACACTTTAACTCAAAAAAAAAAATTTCATTTTCAATTTTCAATGTGTCACTCTTTCATAATATAATAAAAATATTTAATAAATAATTTTATTTCGAGTCAGCTCGATTTTTTTCGAGCGAGTCAAGCCAAACTCGAAATTGACTCGAAATAATTTCGAGTATATTGAATAGCTCGAAACTCGACTCGAAATGACTCGAATTGATTTCGAGTCAAGTTTTTTATCGAGCGAGTTTCGAGCGATTTTCAATTTTCGAATAAAATTGCCAGCCCTAAATGTCACTAATTCTACTGAGCTCGGTATATATATATTTTGCTTAGAATCTAAAGTGAAAAATCGAATAAAATCATTAAATTTCAACGGTTTGATTGGGTTTAGAATGTCACGGTTTGACGGATGATTTAAAATTGGGATAATTACCTGCATGCCACACCATTTTACTTTATTTATGCGTTACACATCCATTATTAGTTAATTACGCTATGCACACTCAAAACATTATAAAATCTTACATACACACACTTAAGTTAAAATTTAGTCAAAATTTATTTGAAAAAAAAATAATTTCGTTAGTAAATCAGTAAAATTATATTTTTACCCTTAATAGTACATTTTTTTCTTCCTCGATGTCACACTAAAGTGCTAATCTGTCCTAAAATCAATTCACGTCGCGGATGTTTCCTTCCCTTACCACAACCTAAACATCAAAGTTTTAAGATTTTCACTCAAAATATATTTAAATATCCTTAAAATAATATGATGAACGGTTCAGATTTTTTTGTAACCTAACTATAGTTAGGTTATTGGAAAATTATAATTGCTCATTATAATAGAAATAAGTGAAAGTATGTGTATGTAAGATTTTATAATATTTTGAGTGTGTATAGCGTAATTAACTAAGAATGAATGTGTAATGCATAAATAAAGCGAAATGGTGTGGCACGGAGGTAATTATCCCTTTAAAATTTCAATTATTTTAATTTCATGGATTTAGAAATTTTATATTGTCAATTTTGATTATATTTATGTTAAATATTATTATATATGTTTATTGTATATATTTTATACCATGATATTATGTATTGTTATTTTTTGTGATTGCAATGCTGTTACTTTTGCATTTTTTTTTTTTGAGAAAATATATTTTATTTTTCATGCTTTATATTATATAGATCCCAAGGTAGGTTGCAAAAATCACAAAAAAAATAGAGAGCAACATGGGAAGAAACATTTAGAAATGAAGCATGGGGAGTATATTTTAAAATTGTTAGAATTTTAAGTTTAAACTCGCTCGGAACTCGTTTCTAAATCAACTCGAAATCGGTTTGAAATTTTAAATTGAATTATTGACTAGGGACTTTAGCTCAAAGTTTATTTTGAGCCGAGTTCGAGTTGGCCCTAGTTCGCTCGAAACATAATTAGATTTGGCTCAAAATTACATGTGTAATATAAATATATATAATTTAGTTAGTTGTTTAGTGGTAAAGTAAAGGAGGTTTAAAGTATATTCTTCTCAAGATTTAGGGATTAAATATTTTTGGACACATAATATTTCTACATTTTTTTATAATTGCAAGCTGATTCGAGCCGACTTAAATCATGTCTCATTTGAATTTCGAGCCGATTTTGAGTTGAGCCAAACTCAAAATTTTTAATTTCGAGTTGCCTTCAGCTTGCTCGAAATCGGTCCAAGAACATCCCTAGTCTTGAGTCTATCAAGTAGATTAGCAAAACCAGCAACGACCGAGGCGTGCTTCACGGGTTCAGGCTTTACAATACTTCCACCGGTAAGAGTGCTCACCGTTGCAACTACTACACAATGAATTTCTTTTTTCGAGTTAGTTATCACTATACATGCTACTATAGCTCCGATTGATGGGACCTCTAACACCCTTTTGAACTCGTGTAGACATCTTGTCAATGAATTTACGGTCCGTCTTTTTCCTTAAATCAAAAAGACGCATAACATTTTTCTCACTAATCCAATGACTATTGCGGCCAGTAGTTAACCTCATCCACCACCGATCTCTCATCACTGTCATCGCCCCCATAAGCATATGCCTACTTTTTAGTGATCACCTTGTATTCATTTCTCTACGTACTGCATTAAGAGAAAATTTCTTTATAATCGCGTCTAAAAAAACTCATCTCTCAACAGAATCCTTAGCTCAACAGTTCTTTCCAAATTACATAAACACGTATGTTCTCTTTTATTTGCTCTCCTTATTAATTTTTTGTTGTCATTCTTTTGTCACACAAGTCTGTTGCGATTGAACTGATCTTACTCGCGCACGCAAGATTTGATTGTCGATTACCTTCAAACAAAATTTTTGGTCAACTACAATGATAAGGAAGAGACAGCCACACATAGGATTCTCTCCTATTGGGACTCATTGTCTCTCTGCCATTATTAATTAAAAAAATAAATTACACTCAGGTCTTTGAGTTTAAAGCTTAATAATATACAAGTTTAAGTTTTTAAAATTATAATATCGGGTTCCTAAATTTTAATAAATATCAAATAGGTCTTTTTTTATTTTTTTATTATTAATTTTTTTTTAAATTACTATTATATCCCTCCTCCTCTCTTAAAACTTGAGAGAGAGGGGGAGTGGTATAGTGATAATTTTTAAAAAAAATTTAATAATATAAAAATAAAAAAAGACCCATTTGATAATTTATTAAAATTCGAGGACCCGATGTTATAAATTATAATGTGGACCTGTACGTTATTAAGTTTTAAATTTAAGGACCTTATTGTAATTAACCCTTAATAAAATGGTAGGCAATGGGGATGAGCCAATAGCATTAATTGGTTTTGACTTGCAGTTGCTTCAAATAAAATAATAATAAAATCTTTTTTTGTCATTTTGATAAAATTAATTCTTATGAACAATATTTCAAACTAAATTCAAAACAAGGAAAATCAAACCATGGCCTCAAAATATAAATGAGAAATAAAAAACTTAAAATAATGGATTGGAACCAACATTAATTGTATATTAAATTCACAATTTGTGATTATTAAAACAAATTATAGGATAAATTATGTAGTTAGGTGTTGTAAATTTATTTAAATTTTTCAAAAATCTTATTTACTGATAAAAAGCATGAATTTTAATTATTTTTTAACTACTTAAAATAATTTATATATTTTAAAGCAACATTAAACTCATTTATACTCACTTTTTTTTAATTTAATAAAAATTTAAAATTTAATTTTTAATATTTTTTTTTACTCTAAAAATTTAAAGCTAAGAAATATTAATAGTAGTATTCTAAAATTATATTCTAAATAACTAAGAAGTTAATAATTAAGAATGATCTTAGAATATAATAATAAAATTTATAATTATATCACAATTAAAAATCAAATGATAATACTTTTACAATTTTAGGACTCAAATTAATAATTTAAACTAATTGGGGACCAATGTGAAATGCCCTTCCGACCTCAGGACTCGGATCCAATTTACCCAAAATCATGTGATAGGCGATTTCAATTCTTCCGTGTACACACCCGTAGCCGCGCTTGGCTCGCCGTCTCTCTCTCTCTCTCTCTCTGGGCTGCCGTGTCTTGCTGCTGGAATCAGTCTTCGGATAAACTTGTCGATCATCTCCAACTCGAACCGCCTTTTCCTGCTGATTCCGGCAGTGCGAGGAACAACAGGGTAAGCTTTGATTCATTTCTACTTAGGTCAACTTATAGAGATTCATCTTCATAGATGTTTCTTGGTGTTTGGGGCGTGGCTCCGGTGGTCGTCGCCTAGGGATTTTTGGATTGTGGTCGATTGTGAAGGGATGCACGTCAGAAGAGTTTGGTGGTGTGGCCAAGCTTTGATCAGTTAAATTAGGGCATCATCAATGTCACACCCTCCCTAACCATTATCCAGATTTCAATGGTATAATGATTAGACAGGTTGACGAAAACATCCAGCTAATGTAATTATTCTGAATAAAACAATCAAATCTTTAATCATTAAAATATATCTAATCAAATAAAAGATCTAACTACAATTTATATCATACTTTACAAAACTCACATTAATAACTAACATCTCAAAGAACTAACTTCAAAATAAAACAATTACTCAATATCTTACATAAACTAGAAAACATGAAAAGAAAACTAAATCCTGACTTTAACTCTATAACTCCATTGATTTTCTGAACATTTCTGAACTCCATTTAATTTGCAAAATCTAACGAAGAATGAATCCTCAATTTAGCACGAATAAGATCGACTTACCATTAGTAGACAACATATTCAGAAATATATATATATATATATAAAATAATATATGGCACATGAGTATAAGTACATAAACATAAAAAATACAACATAAAATAATTGTTTTCTATTATTTTCTTTTGCTCTTTGCAAAGATGGTCACCATGCCTTGTATCTTGTCTTTTTTTTTTTGTAGGGAAACTTGTTTTCTTTAATATTTTTTTCTATTAGGAAAATCTCTTTTCTTGTTAGTTCTGTAGGGAGGAGTTCCTCTTCCTAATTCTGCAAAAAGTTTTACTTGCCTCAAACACGTCTGACATATCAGAAAAAATTTTATCTTCTTTCTAATTTATCTATTTATGACTATAAGTTAAAATCACAAGCATTACAACATGAATTGTATAACGTAGGATATATTGCATCATAATACATATAATATAAATTATGGTCCATATCATAAGTACATAACATTAAATCTCATATATAAATGAATGTTCTTATCTCAAATAAATTGCAAATTTGTCGTGTAGAAAATCGTCCAGTACCTTAAGGTGGAGCTTCTTCTTCTCCTAGATAAAAACTTAACATTAATTCTATTCTCACACTTTAAATAAATATTAATGATAATTAAATGCTTAATTATCTAAAGATCTAATTCTAAATTCGAAATCTCAATTATATATATATATATATATATAACATATAATTTCATCTCTAACATAAATTTAATTATTTAATAATTTTTAAAATAAACAAAGTATTAATGTTTACATAATTTATACAATTTACAAATAAAAATCTATAATAAGAATCGATGACCTGGAATAAAAGAAATGATAATATTTAGGTGAAAAGATGAAAAACTCACTATGACCTGGAATAATTGAATTTCTTTGAATCAACTTTGCTAAGAACAACGATGATCCACAATTCTTTCAGCAAAATTTGGGTTTCAATATTTCATTGTTGCCTTTTTGTGTGCATTCGAAAGAGAAAAGTTGAAAAAAAATAGAGATAGAGAGAGGGGTAAGAGAGAGGATGAGATAGATAGGGGACTGCGGTGTGAGATATAGGGTAAAGAGAGCTCTTAAATCACATATATATGTATATGTAATAATAATTATGATTATTATATTAAGATAAAATTTTATTATTTAATTATAATCACTTATTCCTCTAAAATAGGCCATTCAATCCATATCTAGTTCTGAAATAAATCATAAATCTATAATTTAAACTAAATATTCTTCGTATTAGCTATAATTTTCTGTGACTAAAGACCAATTCAAAATTTATTTTAATTAATAAATTGTTCTTTGATATAAAAAAATCTATAAATTTAAAATTGAATTTCCATCATATTAGCCATACTCCATGATAGCCTAAAGATTAATTCAAAATCTAAATTATTTTCTGTATAATTATATTATTTTAAAATTTATTTATTTTAAGATATTACGTACTCCCCAACTAAAAGGAATTTGATCCCTAAATTCGTACCTTGATCTTGAAATATATGAGAATACTTTGTTTGTATCTCTTTTTCGATTTCCCATGTGGCTTCTCAATGCCGTCTGATTTCTCCAAAGCACTTGTATGAAAAGAATCGACCGTTTGCGCAGTTGTCAAACCTGATGAACAAGTATGCGCTTTGGTAGTTCGTCATAACTTAAATCCTGCTTGATAATCAATGGTTCATATTGAATCACATATGATTCATCATATACAAATCTCTTAAGGATCCTTGGCACTTACCAATTCGACTAAAAGCAATTTCTAATAGAAAGGGCACTATCTAATCTCTTATTACTATAACACCCAGATGCACTCACTAGTTGTCCTGGCGGTCTTTCGACAATGCACATTAGTGTTGGGCAGAGTGCTGGATGTGAACGTATGACTTGGCCTACTTGGCCTCCGCCATATCGTGACTTGGCCCACTTGGCCTCTGCCACTGTAACTTGGCCGCCTGGCCATGCTCACTCAACATTCCCTCCCCAGCACACTTTCGAGGATCGAAACCACGCTCTCCCTAATACCAAGTCTTAAGGATCTTTGGTAACTTGCCTAAAAGTAATTGCTAATAGGAAGGGCACTACCAAATCTATCATTACTATAACATCTAGACGTGCCCACAGGTTGTCCTGTCGGTCTTTCGACAACGCATATTCACGAGAAGGGCACTGGACGTGAACGTGTGACTTGGCCAACTTGGCTTTCGCTACATTGTGACTTGGCACACCTAGCCTCTGTCATTGTGACTCGGCCACCTGGCCTCTGCCACGCTTACCCAACACTTAGATCATCGACTCGCTACTAGCAGGCAACATATTCAAAAATATAGTGAAATAATATATGACATATGAGTATAGGCATATGAACATAATGCATGCAACATAAAATAATCATTCTTTATTATTTTCTCATGTTCTTTGTGAGAAAGGTTAGTATTCCTTGTATCTTCTCTTTGTTTCAGTAGGGAAACTTGCTTTCTCTCATATTCTTTTTCTACTTGAAAGATCTCTTTCTTAGTTAATTCTGCAAAAAGTTTCTTTCCTTAACTCTGCAATGAAGCATTACTCACCTCAAACATGTCTGATGTGTCAAAAAAAATTATCATGTTTTTAATTTATCTATTTTATAACTATAAATCAAAATCATAAGTATTATAACATAACTCACATAGCATAGGATATAGTCATATTATAATACATACAACATAAATCATGATCTATATCATAAGCACATGACATCAAATCTCATATGTAAATGGATATGTTCCTATCTCAAATAAATTGTAAACTTGTCATGCGTAGAACCATTCAGGACCTTAAAGCGGAATTTCTTCTTCTAGATAAAAACTTAACATTAATTCTATTCTCACACTCTAGAGAAAATATTAAAGATAATTAAACGCCTAATTATCCAAAGATCTAATTCTACACTTAAAATCTCAATTATATATATTACATATAATTTTATCTCTAATATAACTTTAATTATTCAATAATCTCTCATTAGATTGAATTTAAAGTGAATTACATAAACCAAATCAACAATAACTAAAACTTTAGCGTTTAGAATTTATCTTTTAATGTTTTAGGGTTTAAGGTTTAGTGTTAAAGTAATTTAGGGGTTAGTGTTTTGAATTTTGGTTTTGAGGTGTAAAGTTTAGGATTTAGAGTTTAGTGAGATTTTCACCAATTGTTTTAAAAATTGATGTGAAACTTGTAATTCTTCAAGAATTTCATGTCCTATAAATGAATGCCCAAAAGAAAATATATGTCCATTTGCACAAACTTTCTTATCATTCACCTTTTAATCAGGATCGATGTTGTTGTTTGAATCCACAGAGATGACGAGCAGGATGTATAGGATGTATGCAGATTATCTCTATAATAAGTGGGAGAAGACTGTACTGTGGGACATGATCGAGCCCTACAGGCGTCCCAAGTCCTTCACCCCTCTTGTGACCATTTATGTGGCCGCATTCTATACTGGTGTTATAGGATCAGCAATAACTGAACAGCTGTATAAGGTTTGCGAGCCCAATTCATTTCTTATGTGATTTTCTTTAAAACATTGCCATGATTATCTCAAACAAGAATTGACCTAATTCTTCATTTTTGGATTTCTTTAATTTTAAAGTGCAGTATTGTTTTCTAGGATAATGTATTAGTATTGTTTATTATGCAAGTTTTGTTTCATGAAAGGATTTCACAAGTTTCTTTTCATCAGTCTTTTCATCAAACTCTAGTCCACAAGAACAGGCCTGTGGATATAAATCAGTAAATATTCTTATTATGGCTGTAATTTGTTTGCTCAACTTCATAAACTATTTCAAAATAGGTTGAATGATTAAGCAAATTTATATCAATATACTATGATCAAGACATTGTATAACTTATTAAACTTATTAGTTATCTGAAAACCCATTTTGTAAATATAGCAGCTGAGTATAGATCAAACAGTTCGTGCATTCAACTGCCCTCTAGTTACCCGATTAAAATCTAATATACTAAATAATATTTGATTATGTGTTTCATGAACCTATTATCAAGTCCTTATTGAGCATAATTAATTCAACTTCAACATCATCAAAATAATATGCTGCCTTAAATTTAGAACCCACGTAGTCTTAATATGTATGCTATTGCTTTAAAAAACCAAACTGTCAAAATCATATGTATGTTTTTGTTATCCTGTGATAATCTTTTCCCTCACCTTTAGGTTCTTTACTTTGCAATAATGTAGAGCTAGTGCTTGGTGCAACAGATTTCTCATGAGTTGCAACATTTTTATCAATAATATAAAAAAAATAAAACTCATTAGGAGAGATTTTTACATCTTCAGTTCTTTTATTTACTTTTGTAAATCTCTCCATAGAAATATGTCAAAGCAAACATTTTGACACGCGGATTTAATATGCTAGCAATTGTCAACAAAGTATGACGATTGGACACATCACACTCTTTAAAAAAAAATCATAGTAGCATTTCTTTATATCAAAATGTATGCATGCTAAAAATAATCTATTCATATCAGTATATGTATAACATAAAATGACTTGTAATATTTATTTTTAGTAAGGGCCTAGTTGCCCCATGTCTTGCTACTCAGAGAGATCTAAAATACTATTATCATAGAGCACCAACAAAAGCAATCAAGAGCTTTACATTTCAATAACTTATCATATACAATCATAGAATCTAGAAGCACAAAATATATTTATAAAATCACAAATAACTAACATGCAAATCTAATTGATTTACATAATAGAGCAAATCATGCTTCTCAATTTTTATCATCACGGCATACCAATAAAAAAAGCATGCTTCTAACTTTAAAAAGCCATCAAAATTTTTTTTTAAATAACAAAAAAACACTGAAAGAATCTTCAAAAATAAACTATAAAAAATTAATATACAAAAAAAAGACCTTAATGATCTACATTATAGAGCAAAAGATGCTTCTCAGAAATCTGAATTCCGACAAATAAAGAAATAAAAATCATAAGGCATTGCACCAAGAAATGTAAAAGGATAAGTTCAAGTTCCATTACAATGAGATTTAAAAAGTTCTAAGCTCATATTTGTTATTAATTGACGTTTGAAAATGGAGTTAGCGATCGGTGTTGTGGTGCAACACTGAGAGTCAGAGACAACGTTAATGTGATTCAAACAACAGAGGTCAAAGAAGATAAAATAAGCACAAATCCAAGGTAAGTGTTCAAGACGCAAGATTTAAGACCGTTGAAGAACAATTCCACGACATGAATCGGCAAATTGCAAACTTGCAAACAGTAGCCTTCGCAGAATCATAGTAGAGATGAAATGAATCATGGTCCAGCTAGCAGCTAACTAGTGGCTACTACTCTCGCAACCTCGCCTCTCGCTGATGTTGTTGTCTCACGGACAAGAAATTAGGGCAACTGGCTGAACTGAAGGAGCAAGCCGACGAAAGCGAATGCGTCACTCGCAAACTCACGTTGGAAAAATAAATCTCAGCCATTGATTTTGAATTTTAATTTGAACCGTTCAAATAAGAATGTCGGGAAGATGCGAATGCGGGTTCCGATTTTTCGCACAGCACAAAATTTTAAACCACTGAGCTATATCAGCTGTTGTAAAATAATGTGATAAAATATATATTAATATAACATTTTTATTATCACTATAATAAATTTTTGATCTTGAGCCGGATCGATTCGATCCGGTGATGGCTCAAGATCGGATCGAAAACATTACTCAGCCGAGATTATGGCTCATTAGCCGGATCGATTATGTTAAGTTGATTTTGATTCGATCCAAAATTTGATTCAACTATCGAGCGATTTTCGATCTTCGAGCAAAGTTAACAACCTAAGAGTAAGATTGTTGAAATTCTATGCATTAATGCTCGTTCACACAACAATCGTCCTGGAGGAGTTTTACCATATTATGTGATGGTGAAGTGGTGTATCGAACGCTAGCATTATGTTGTATTTCGTTTGGTTTGGTATAATGCTAAAACTATGTACGGCACGTGACTTCTATATGCATGGTGCATAGGTCCAAATTTTATATCTATCAACTAGTTTCTTTTTAACGGCTTAAGAGGAATGTTTGAGACGGATTATCGACAACAAATTTAGTTTTTCTTTCACAGGGAGGTCACATCTTCATGTCTCCTGATTTCAGATGTCACCTTAAGATTAGCAAACAAAATATATGTTTCTTCCAATTAACCTGACATTACATAATAATAATAATATTAAACCAAACATGTCTTAAATTTAATTTTTTTATTATGACATCTTTTCGTAGCTTGTAATGTTGACTGCCCATCATCATCTTTTGTTGAACCAAACAGGAAAAATACTGGGAAGATCATCCCGGAGAAGCAGTGCCTATTATGAGGCCAAAGTTCTACTGGGGACCATGGAAGGTCAACAAGGGAGAAGTTCTCCCTCCCAATCAGTAATGCTCTTAAAACCCGTGTCTATTTAACCTTCTTCTTGTTGTGTTTTCAGTTAATGGAATTCCTTGAAAAATAATTATACTTAGGCTCTGTTCGGTAATAAGAAGAAAAAAAAGATTTGGTTGGAATTTTTAGTGATTTATGAAAAATGTGTATGATCTGAAATAAAGTAAGTTGGTTATATTAAAAATTATGTATGATGTGAAATAAAGCTGATTGATTTATTGAGAATTGTGTTGGATGTGAAATAAAGTGATTGTTTAATATTGAAATTTGTGTGAGATGAGATATAAAATAATTTTTTAAGTTTTTTTAAAATAAATTTAAGATTTTGGCCATGAGTAATTTTAGCCATGATTTTTAGTCTATTGCCAAACAGAGCCTAAGACAAACATAAAGCTCCCTGTTTAAGTGTAGTTCACTTTTTTATCAAATTAAATAAAAGAAAGGGTAAATTGCATTTAGGCTCCTCAGGTCAGAAGGGCATTGTAAATTTATTTCAACTTTTAAAATCTTCGATTTGAATCCCTTGAGTTATGAAAGAGTTGTCATTTTGTCCCAATTAAAACAAAATTGTTAATTTTTAGCATCAGACTTATTTTTTTTAAGCTTTTAGAATATAATTTGGAAATATTTGTATTTTTTTAGTTTTAAAAATTTAGACTAGACAAAGCATGAAACGAGAGAAATTAAAGTTTAAATTTTTATTAAAGTTTTAAAGAATAGTGAGGATAGATGGATATAATGGTTTTTTAAAAATTGTAAACAGTTTAAACTACTTAAAAATAATCAAAATTTACATTTTTTATTAGTAAAAAAACCCGTGAAAAAAGCGAGATTTTAAAAGAGGGACCAAAAATGTAGTATTTTTACAAAATCAAGGACCAAAATCATAATTTTTCAAAATTTTGGGACTAATTTGAAATGGCCTCCTAACTTCCAAGATTCGGATTCAATTTACCCTAAAAGAAAATAGAATTTTTGTTGTTAAAAATAAATTGTTGAGAAGTAAAATAACCATGACAACTTAAAAAAAAAAACTTGCCAATATATACATTTCTGTTGTTTCTATAGTTTTAACACCAAAAATTATGCAAAATTTGTTTGATATCTTTACACAGAATTTTAGTAATTATGTGGTATGTATTTTTGTATTTAGAATTTAAACACCCGAAATTTACTTATCTCAAGATATCTGCATTTATCTTTTACTATGAAATGGTAGTGAAATTATTTTTTAACCTCAGAATTATAGCTTGACTTTTACTCTATTTGAAATCAACCTATTGTAAATTGAAGTAATTCAACTTGATATTCATGACATGCATATATGTTTATATTTGTATATATATATATATATATATATATATATATATGTGTGTGTAAGTTATTGCAAATATATATAATATTATACATAATATATATAAGATATTTAATATATATATACTGTCCATTCTTAATATGAGATATAAGGCTGAGTGGTGCTTCTCCGAATCTAATAGGGAAGTAGCTTGTTTGAGTACCAGAAGTCTCAGAGTGTATTTGGTTTAGTGTAATATTGATGTCGTGTAATATTATATTGATGAAAAATAATTATTTGATTTGATGACTTGTGCAAATAATCTTAAAAAAAAATCATAGAATTATCATTTAGAAATGACGTCTAGATGTCACTTGGGGGGAGGATTTAGTTCAATGTTTTCTTGATACTGTGTCATGTCATTCGGAGAAAATACTTACGTGGTTGGATGACATTCGTAGATAATCCTATAAAAATATAAATCAAAACATGACTGTTAAATGTTAGGATATTTAAATAACGTGATATAACATCAAGATAATATTAAATCAAATGTTTCATTAAAAAAAGATTATTTTTGTTACCTTTAATCTTCATTACCTCCAAATCCTTCCTCTCCCTACTAGAAAATCATGGCTCCATCACCATTATAAGCTTGATGTACTCCCCCAAGGTTCATTAACTCCAACCTCTCCCCCTCTCATTAGAAAATCACTCTCACATAAGGTATTTAAATATATTATTAAATAAAATAATTAATTTTTTTGAATAATATAATATAATATTATAATAATATTGAATTAAATGCACCTAAGTTTGATATCGCAAAGCTCAAATATAGTAAATTTATGTGTTTCAAAGAAAAATATTTCATCAAAGTAGGAGATCTGATTTGCATTGTAGGTTAGTAAAAAAATTAAATTTTTTTTTTCAAAAAGTAATTAAAGGAAACAGGAATTTATGTAGTTTAAAAAGATCTTCTTATATCTATGAGTTAAGCGAAACAAGGGATATCACTAGTTTTAATAGGGCTTTGTCGAAGATGATTATAGTTGACAGTAATGGTAGCAAGTAGTCACTGATCACCTACTAAATTGCTAGTTAAAATTGTGGTAGTGATTCGTTAGAGATAGATTGCTAACATGTCGAGTACAATTATCAATAAGATCCTGTTTGGCACGAGGACTAAAATAATATTTAATTTAAATATTAATAATAATAATAATAAATAATTGGGCAAATTTCATCCAGGTCCCTGAGTTTAAGGGTTAGTATCACACAGGTCCACGTTTTTAAAATCTATCTTCAGGGTCCCTAGGTTTTCAAAAATTATCATCTGGGTCCCTTTTTTATTTTTTTATTATTAAAAAAATATAAAAATTATCATTATACCCTTACCCTCTCTCTCCTCCGGATCCGGCAGCCGCGCAGCCACCGCGCCTCCCCGCGCCCCTCCGGAGGAGAGAGAGGGTAAGGGTATATTGTTATTTTTTATATTTTTTAATAATAAAAAAAGGGACCCAGATGATAATTTTTGAAAACCTAGGGACCCCGAAGATAGGATTTTAAAAACGTGGACCTGTGATAATAATCCTTAAACACAGGGACCTGGGTGAAATTTGCCCTAAATAATTTTTTAAATCATTATATATAAATTTTAATATAAAAAAAATTATTTTACTTCACATACTCAATAATTTTTAATAAAAATATTAATTTTATTTTACTTTTTAGATCAAAATACTAGATTCAAATATTGTTTAGGATGTGAAATAAAGTAGATATTTTTATTGAAAATCATTGAGTATGTAAAGTAAAGTAATATTTTTTTTATATTAAAAATTGTATAAAATGATTAAAAAAATTTATTTATTATTGTTTTTTCTATTAGTACTATTTTGGTCCTCGCACCAAATAGGACTTAAGGCCGAAGCCGCATTTGCCAGTATGCTAAGCTTGTAGAAGGATTTCAAGCTGAACTACTATGTTGTAGTTTGAAAGAAGACTAGGGTTGGTATGCAGGGAATGTAGTTCATTAGAGTGCCCCCATAGAGAGAATTTAGAACCACTTGCTTTTCTTGAGTGAAATGAGGTTTGATCCCATAACTCTTTTTTTTAGTAAGGCTAGTAATTTTGCTCGAAGATCGAATATCGCTCGAAAATTAAATTGAAATTTAAATTGAATCGAGCTCGATTCGATCTAAGTGACCCGACTAACGAGCCATTTTTTGGCTCGAAAATTTATCAATTCAATCTTGAGCCGGTATAGGATCGAATCGAGATGACTCGAAATCGGATCGATTAATAAAACAAAAAATATTATATATATTTATATATGTAACTAGATTTATATAAATATATAATTTTTTTTCAGTAGTCTATTGGAATGCTTCATTAGACTTTCATTGGAATTTTTTTTATAATTATTTAAATCATATTTATTGTAAATTATTTTTTTTTATTTTTAAATATTAGATCAAAGCGAATGAACATAGTTTAAGCTGATTGAATGGACAAATATATTTATACATAATATTTGGATAAAAGATCAAAAATTAATCGAAAGTCGAATCGATTTTGGCTCGGATCGAGCTTGAATCGATAATAAATGAGCCAGACCCACCTCGAATCAAGATCGGATAGAACTCTCCTCGTTCATTCTCTGGATTGAATCGAAAATTTTAATATTGAGCCGAGATCGAATCGTTAACGGCCCTACTTTTTGGTCTTTAGCATTTGGGAGTACTTGACTTTTTCAAAACCATTCATTCCCATCCATTTTAATCTCCATCTATCTAGGGCTCTGTTTGTCTGAGAATTTAAAATTAACCTAATTTAATTTTAATCAGTCATATCACATCACACATAAAATTTATTATTAAAAATTAACTTTATTTTACATCCTACACATATTACTAAAGTAATAATTAATTTATATCACATCCCTCACATATTTCAATATAATAACTAATTTTATATCACATCCCTCACACATCTCAACATAATAACTAACTTTATTTCACATCATTCATAATTTTTAATAAAAAAATATTTCTATCTAAATTTAATTTTAATTTTTTAAAATTTAACTTTACAAACAAACAAATAGACTCTAGTTCTAACTTAATATTAACTTAATATTTCATACTAAATTGATGAAAAAATCTAAATGAAATAAATTGCATATCTTGTTAACAATAATCTTGATTTGTGAATGCAAACATAAAAAAAAATGAAGATTACAACTCAATTGCAAATCTAAAAACAAATATGAAATACTAAGAAAATCTCACTGCATTTTTTTATGTAATTTCATGCAATGGATTCCAACATCACCATGTCGAGCAATTATTGTAAAACATCTTCAAACTAGGAATTGGATCGAGTTTGGATTCAACGCTTGGTGGTCGTGGTCGTAGTCTTTGTGGTAGTAGTTCCGCTTTCGGTTCCAACTCCGATGGCATTCTTCACGGCATCGGCCGCACCCTGAGCCATCTCCTTCATCTGTTCTCCAGCCTATCACGTATTCGAGTATTCACGTATTTGAGTATTCGAATACGACAAAATTAATGTATAATCTCACAAGTGTTGCTTATTTACATCTTTATGTTTTTTTTTATTTAGAAGCCATTTATTTCATATTTAGGATGCTTCCCACAAAAATTAGAAATTAAATTAATAGGGAAAATTACTTACATGTCCTTATACTTTGTAAAATTCTTTCAATCAGATCTTTATATTTTAGGACAACTTTCAATTAGGTCTCTTCTTTAATTTTTTTTCTTTAATTAAGTACAAAATGAATATTTCACACTCCAAAAATAATTGCAATATTAGCTTAAACATTAAATCAATGAGGAAAATTAAAAACATTTCTTTTATTTAAGAAAGCAAATTTAGAAAGAAGTTTTATTTAATAAAAAATGATAAAGATGATTCATGCATAATACTACACACAGAGGTTGCGTTTGATTATAATTTTATTTTTTTTAATGACTTTAGCTATGATTTTATAACTTAAAATGTTCAAATGAATAAATTAAAATACTAATCAATTGAAATATAAAATAATAATCATTATTATAGGAATCTATTCGAAATTATTTTAAATGAGTAATTTGTCTAATAATAAATAGACATAATTAAATATACCACCCTGAAGTTGCTCTTATTAATAATTTAAGAATATGAACATTTTTATATCATTTTTAACTTCGATAAATAATTATATTCTATCCCCAAAGTTTATATCTATGAATTATTATAAGTTATCATTAGACGTGGCACATAAAAAAGTTTATTTTTTAAAATTAAATATAATAATAAAAAGGAAATTTGAATATATATATATATAATTTTTTGTAATAAATAAAATTGTTAGAAAATTAAGTGGTGAGATTTCTGTATGTTCTTACGTGCTGCATGAAACCTCCGGCCTGCTCGGCGGACTCTCGGGCGGATTGCGCCGCGTCGCCGGCCGTCTCACGGGCGGACTTCATCCACTGGTCCGCCGTGGCCTGCACGAATCAAGATGCGATCCAACAGTCAGATAGCGGAAGATCTCGATAAGCAAAGTTACCGCCGCGGCACACGGGAACAGGTAAAATGGTTGCACGATATTTAACAAGATCCGACGGTCGGCAGAGGGCCGGTTATCTTACCTCGCCTTCGCCGCGGGACATTCCGGCCTTGAACTGCTGTCTGGTCGACATCCTGTTTCTTACTGCTTCGCTGCTGGATGGAAGAAGAGAGAGCGGGGGGTGGGGTCAATATATAGGAGTCCGGTGTGGAATAAGAGAATGACACGTGGCAGCGACTGCCACGTGTAGCGAATTGGTAGCTTTGAGCGAGTATTCATGCTCTTGACCAGGGGGAGGTATTGACCGAGATCGATGAGGGGAAAATTATTTTCATATTTAATTAATAGATTTATTAGCAAATTAGTTAATTAGATTAAATTACACTTAGGCCCCATATTACAAATTAATCTCAATTTTTAAAAAAATTATAATTTTAATACATGAGATTGTAAAAGTGCTATTAATTTTTTACCATTAAGCTATAAAATTATTTCAAATTTATCAATTTTTAAAAATTAATATTTATATTTTAAAGTGAAAAAAATAAAAAATGGATGAAATTAAATTTATAAAAAATAGCGAGAATAGAAATTAAGAGATAATGGTTATCTAAAATATGTAAATTATTCAAAATAGTAAAAAAAATTAAAATTTTATATTTTTTATCAAAAAAAGTAAATAAAAAATGTAAGATTCTAAAAGAGTGATCAAAATTACTATATTTTTATAATCTCAAAGATAAAATTAAGATATTTTAAAAATTATGATTAATTTGTAATGATCTCTCAATCTCAAGTCCCAAATGCAATTTACCCTTAATTATATTTATATTTGTGATTTAAAAAATAAATCAATTTGAGGAGTACTTCTTCCTCGTGTTATAAAATTCAAGGATACCATTTAGCACTTTATTATTATTATTATTACATAAAATATTTTAATATATATATATATATATATCAATATAAAGATACTGAGTCAATTATGAGTTGAATCAAACTTATTTCGAGAGAGTTGATTTTGAGCCATGAGAAAATCGAGTCAAATTTGAATCAAATAAAACACGAGTTAGTATTACGTATTTTGTATGTTTGTAAGCTGGAGTGCATGGAGGACTCATCTCTGTTAACTACTGTGCCCCTCGAGATTGAGTCGTGCGAAGATTTGGTATCATTTAAGGGGGTGGTCTCAAGTCGATTTCGTGAAAATTGGGTGCTACTCAAAATTGAAAATAATTTTAGTTTTAAAATACATAATTTCAAGTTAAGTTCAATTTTAGTGGTCTTATTTGTTGAACCGATCTATCAGTTATTTGTATTTTATAATTTTGTCATGATCAGATCAGATTGATTCGATTTGAAGTCGGCTCGACTTTAAGCTCGAGTTGAGCCAACATGAGCTCGAAAAATTCATTACATGATTTGCACTCGAATTGATCTATAAAGAAACGAGCCAATCTTGAGAGCATTGTTCGTAGGTAAAATCGATAATAACAATGATAAATGATACAAGAGATGATGATAGTGGTATTAAATAAGTTAAACATATTAATATTATATGATATAATGATGAAAATGAAATTTATATTAAAAAAATTAAATTCTTTAATATAAATTAGTGGGCTAATTGCATCATTGCATGGATTAAATAGGAGAAGGGCCAGAATATCAATTAATAAAAATCAAATAAATTACGTTTAAATAATTCAAACTTATCATACGGAGAGATTCCACTTGACAACGAAACGACACTCACCATCATCATAAAAATAAATAAATTATTAATTAGTTCTACTAAATATCTATTGATGCGAAAAATATATTAAAACAGAATGAAATAAAATGATATTTTTTACGTGAAAATTTGAATGTTCGAAAAAAAAATCATGACGACATTTAGGTGATTTAAATCCACTAATTGAATATCTTCTCTTACAAAATTTGAGGGTCTCTAAATGAAAACTGAATGAGTACAAGAGAGAGGGAGGTAGAGAAAGAGAGGCAGCTCGGCCAGAGAGAGAGACCTCCCTTCTCGAGTTTCTCCTCTTTCCTCTTATTTTTAATTTAGAGAGGAGAGGATAAAATAGATACAGTTTGCCACATCTGACACTTATATCCTGAAAAAGACGATTAGGGATCACCCTATGCTGTCTTAAATGCTGAGTTGACAGAGTAATATGGAAGGTATAATTTGGTGATATCTCTTTGAAGAGTTGTTCGACTTAACCTGTTGTTTGACTTGAGCTGCTGTTCGACAATGGGTGTTAGAGAAGATTCTAGCAATATCTGATGATTACATTTTATTTTATAATTTTTAAAATTTTTATTTAAATTCTTATTTTGAAATTATGAAAATTTTATACAATAAATATATCACGCATCATTAATTTTTTTTATAATCATGCATTATTAATTAGTGACAAATAAAATAAATTTTTTATTAAAATACTTTAAAGTAAAATAAATGATTATTTTTTAAAAAATTTCTCCTTAAATTTATATAAATATTATGAAAAAATAAGAAGAATTTATATCTGTTATTTCTAAATTTTTTTTATAAATAATATTTCATAAATTAAATATTTACAAATGATACTTTTAAAATTTAGTATTTGCAAATAGCATTTTAAATAAAATTAAAGTATTTTTTATTTATAAATATTAAATTTAGAAGATCTAATTATAAATATTTAGTTTACGAAAGGCTTTATATAAAAAAATATTTTAATTTACAAATGTAAATTTTAAATAAATAAATAAATAAATAAATAATTGTGCAGCACACTTGGGGCCCTACAAGCTCCTACAACCTTTTTCTAAGCTTAGTCATACTCAACTGACAGTACTTTTTTTTTTAATTTTTATTTTTATTTTATATTTAATTTGCGTCACGTTTATTTATGATCATAATAACTTACCCTTTCAATTTATTATCATTATCATTGCATGCACCAATACAAATAGTAAATTTCTAAAAATAAAAATAAAAGAAAATTACATTCAAATTCCTAAACTTCTATCTCACTTTCAAATAGTCGTATTTTCTGAATTATTTTTTACAGATCCTAAAATCATTTAACCGTAATAAAATGTGAAGGACACATGCGGGTTGGGAATTGCGGTGATAGAATGATAAGAGGTGTCTCTTTGAATCTATTTTTTCTTGAGCTAATTTAAAAAAATTCATTATTAATGTCAAATTTATTTTTTTCTAAAGTAAGTGTACAATATTTCTATAATGAAATCACAGAATATTACATTTAATGTTCTTAAATTTATCTTAAAATAATACATATAATTACTTTATTATATTAATAAACTTAAGTATTTTTAAAATTATTATAATTCTTATTCTTAACAATCAGTTAATTAATTGAGTCCAGATCCAATTTGAACCGAGTCAAATTTTGAACAAACTTGATTGAAATTTTAGTTCACTTAATTGAAATTTCAACAATTTTATTTTGATCACAACTCAATTGAAATTAGACCTTTTTTTTAGTTTTAGCCGAAATTTCACATTTTTATGTAAAATTTTATGAAATTTTAATTGTTATATTAAAAATTTAAAATTTGTGATAAATATAAAATAAAATTATTGAGACTAGATCTTAAAACTTGTGAGCTAAATTAAAATTAAAATTCGAGTTTTAAATTCTTTTTATTTGGTTATAAATTATTTTGGTTATGGTTATGATCAAATTGCTTTTAATTTAAGAAAAATAATTAAAAATTAGTTGATAAAATATTATGATTTTTTTTGAGATATGTATATATATTTATATATAGTGAAATAAAATTAATTACTTATATTTTTTTTAAGTAAATAAGCTATTTTGCAGCAGAAACCCTAGGGAGTTTTAAAATTTTTTTCACCTGATTTGAGGCGAACATCGGCGCCACAGCCTTTTGCCATTAAAGAAAGCAGTCTGCACTGCGCGGTGGCCACCTCATTACAGGCGTCGTTCTTCCACTCTCTCCAGAATCTCTACCTTCCCCGTTTAGTGCTTCGATAGAGACAGAGGTAGAGAGAGAGAGAAGAAGAGGGGAGGCGGAAGAAGACGAGGGGAGAACCAAATTTATCTTTTGCTTCTCATTCCTCCTAGTTTCTCTCTTTTTCGTCTCTCTCTACGAGAGCTCCCAGAAAGAGAAGGGTGGGCGGAAGGTTACACAGTAGGTTGGTGGTGGGTTGGACATTTTATGGGCCGATTTCGCCGTTGTCTTCTTCCTGCACGATTTCCATTATATTGAGGGGAGGAAGACAAGCCCTTTTGTTCGCTTCCGCTCCTTCCCCGTTCTAGAGTCTAGCCGCTGCCTGTCGCCGCCCTCTCTCTTTACGCCCTGCATCAGGTGCTCCACAGAAGAGCAAAAACCCACACGCGGTGCAATGCCCGTGGTTGGAACCCGCGAACCCACTTCGAATTCTCCGATCTCTCTCCTGCAATTCCAATTCCTGAGATCCGCTCCCTGTACCCTCGCCGGTAAATGGGTTCCTTCTCCCTTGTTAGCTCCTTACAAGCCCTCCCCTTGCCGGAGAAGCTCTCCGTCTTCGTGGACTTCGTCCTTCTCCTCCTCTTTCTGGCCTCGGCCATTCGCGTCTTCTCCGATGCCATCTGCCGGTCACTGCCTTTCAAGGATGACGCCAGCAACCCTGTCCCCCCATGCACCGATTCCGGAGGTGGCAGTGGAGATCGGGTAATCTTCGTGGTGGGAAGCTGGTTCAAGGCTGCCACTTCTTGCTGCCTATACATCCTCTTCGTCGAGATTGTGGTTCTCGGATGCGAGGCAGTACGCTTCATCAACTCCGGCTCGAGAGATGATTATTCCGTGTTTTATTTGCCCTGCGCGCATGCAATAGTTTGGGGGGTTATAAATTTGTCGGCATTGCAGTGTAGGCTTAAGTTTTGGAAGAAATTTCCCTTCTTGGTTCGGCTTTCGTGGGCTATGTTGTTCTTCCTTTGTCTTTATATTGCGTATGCCGATACCAAGGGTCTTATGGATAAGACGACTCATTTAAATTCTCATTTAGTTGCGAATTATGCTGCATCTCCGGCTCTAGCCTTCCTTTGCGTTGCTTCCATAAATGGGGTTTCTGGTATTCATGTATTTGGGGAAAATTCTGACGTAGGGGAGCCTCTTCTTACTGAAGAAGATGAAGCTGGTTGCCTGAGGATCACTCCGTACAGCGAAGCAGGACTGTTTAGCTTGGCAACGCTGTCTTGGCTCAGCCCTCTTCTTTCTTTGGGTGCAAGGAGACCCCTTGAGCTCAAGGATGTGCCATTGTTAGCACCTAAAGATAGGTCCAAGACTTCATATAAGATATTGAATTCAAACTGGGAGAGATTGAAAACTGAGAATCCGGCAAAGCAGCCTTCCTTGGCGCTGGCGATTCTGCGTTCATTTCGGAAAGAAGCTACACTGAATGCTGTATTTGCTGGATTGAACACCTTGGTTTCTTATGTTGGACCATTTATGATAAGTTACTTTGTGGACTACTTGAGTGGAAATGTAGCATTCCCTCATGAAGGTTATATTTTGGCATCGGTATTTTTTGTTGCAAAGTTTATAGAGACAGTTACCACTAGGCAATGGTATTTAGGAGTAGATATAATAGGCATGCATGTTAGATCTGCTTTGACAGCAATGGTTTATAGGAAAGGACTTAGATTATCGAGTTCTGCTCGGCAAAGCCATACTATTGGGGAGATTGTGAATTATATGGCTGTGGACGTACAAAGAGTGGGGGACTACTCATGGTATCTTCATGACATATGGATGCTGCCTTTGCAAATTGTTCTTGCTCTGGCAATTTTGTACAAGAATGTTGGGATTGCATCTGTTGCAACATTTGTGGCAACCATTATTTCAATTGTTGTCACCATTCCTTTGGCGAAGATGCAAGAGGATTATCAGGATAACCTTATGGCTGCAAAGGATGATCGAATGAGGAAAACCTCTGAATGCTTGAGAAACATGAGGATCTTGAAGCTTCAAGCTTGGGAGGATCGGTACCAGTTGAAGCTAGAGGAGATGAGAGGCTTAGAATTCAGTTGGCTCCGCAAAGCCCTGTATTCTCAGGCTCTCATCACTTTCATCTTCTGGGGATCCCCTATCTTCGTGTCTGTTGTCACATTTGCTACTTCTATATTGCTAGGCGGGCAGCTTACAGCTGGTGGTGTACTTTCTGCTCTTGCTACCTTTCGAATTCTCCAGGAGCCTCTTAGAAATTTTCCGGATTTGATTTCCATGATCGCTCAGACAAAAGTTTCTGTTGATCGAATAGCATGTTTCTTGCAAGAGGAAGAATTGCAAGGTGATGCTACCATCCTTATTCCACGTGGACTTACAAAAACAGCTATTGAGATTACTGATGGAGAATTTTGTTGGGACCCTTCTTCCTCACAGCCTACACTTTCATCTATACAATTGAAAGTAGAGAAAGGGATGCGAGTAGCAGTTTGTGGTGTGGTTGGGTCGGGGAAGTCAAGTTTCCTTTCTTGTATTCTAGGGGAAATACCCAAAGTTTCTGGTGAGGTAAGTGCTTTTGTGTTCAGCTTTTTGTGCAAGTTTCAAAATTTGTTATATCGTGCTGATGGTATTTCAGGTAAAGATAAGTGGTTCAGCTGCTTATGTTTCTCAGTCAGCTTGGATACAGTCTGGAAACATTGAGGAAAACATCCTCTTTGGAAGCTCAATGGATAAGCAAAGGTATAGGAGTGTTATTCATGCTTGCTCACTGAGGAAGGATTTGGATCTGCTATCCCATGGAGATCAAACAATAATTGGTGATAGAGGGATAAATCTAAGTGGTGGCCAAAAACAAAGGGTACAGCTTGCACGAGCACTCTATCAGGATGCTGACATTTATTTACTTGATGATCCTTTTAGTGCTGTTGATGCTCATACAGGGAGTGAATTGTTTAAGGTTAGTAAGTTGTTCTGTCCCTTTGTCCTACAGGCCCTCATCTCTCTATCTTAAAGAAACCTGAATTCGAAGGTATTTTCATGTAATTACAGGAATATATTTTGACTGCGTTAGCTGGCAAGACAGTGGTGTTTGTAACACATCAAGTTGAATTTCTGCCGGCTGCTGATCTGATATTGGTACGTGGGCTTACTCCTCTGCTAAATCTTTGCCCTTTTGGTAACTATCTGTAATTTTGATTTCATTGGAGTTTAAAACTAGCCTGACAGTTGATTTATGATTTCTTTTGAGTTTTCCTTGAAGTTAGTCTGTTTTTTCTCACTATTATTTCTTATACTGGATATGTGGATTTTTCTCTTCCTAACAATTTTGTTATTCTTGCTTTCAGTTCGTATATTAGAGTTGTTGATAATTCATCTCTGTTCTTTTTTTTGTGCATTGAGTTATTCTCAGGAATGTGTACTTGATATGACAGTTCATCATGTTCTTATTTGTACGTTACTTTTTTTTCCCCCTGAATATTCATGGTATGGAAAGTTTCTTTAAACTATGTGACAACATGAGTTTTCTTTTATCAATTGTGGATGATGATCAAGTTATTTTTTGGGAGAATTACATACCACTAGGAAAGAAGACCTTTTTACTCTTTTATCCCCTTAAAGTTTGATATTTACGTATGTCATATCATATTTTGAATGTATAATTATGAATTGCACCCTTTCGTATTGATGAATGACTAGATTTTCCTCTTCTTAAACGAGATGAAGAGCTAAATCTTTTTTAATTTGATGGAGGGGATGTAGTTCGTAATTATGCGTTCAAAATATGGGGTGATATATAAATATTTTACTTTGGGGATTAAACGAGTAAAAAGCCCTTTCCTGCCCTCCCCCCCCCCCCCCCCCCCCCCCTTTTTCTTCTTCTTTTGATTTATCCTTGAACGCCACAATTTTTTCCACTTTACTACACTTTAGTTATCTTTTCCACTCTAGTGTATTCATCATGATTCATTGCGTGGTTTGAACCTGTGATTATTGGTATTCAGGCCAGCTTCTTTTCCACTAGGTTATAAGAACACTTTAGTGATCTAAGTTGTAGTAACTCTATATTTGGAAAAACTTGTTTCTTGAAATAAAAAATAACACGAGACTTTGAGATGTTATAGGAATAAGTTCCGTGAATTTATTTTAATTTATTATTTTCTTCTTTTTTGGGTTCTGAAACTTTCAAAATTGTTTTGTATCTAGGTCTCCACTCACTATCATTTCATATTTTGCAGGTGCTTAAAGAGGGCCGTATAATACAGTCTGGGAAGTATGATGATCTCTTAAAGGCTGGAACTGACTTCAATGCTTTGGTTTCAGCACATCATGAAGCAATTGAAGCAATGGATATCCCTGAATGCATGTCGGATGATGCGTCTTTATTTGATAGAAGACCAACATCAAGCATAAGCAACACTGATGGCATAGGAAATGAAATTCCTGGAAATGATTCTCCTTCTGAAAGAAGTTTGATAAAAGAAAAAAAGAAATCTAAACGCAGCAGAAAAAAGCAACTGGTCCAAGAAGAGGAAAGGGAAAAGGGGAAAATTAGCTTGAAGGTGTACTTCTCATATATGGCCGCAGCATACAAAGGAACTCTGATACCTTTGATTGTCTTAGCCCAGACATCATTTCAGGTTCTACAGATAGCTAGCAATTGGTGGATGGCTTGGGCAAATCCTCAAACACATGGGGACAATCCCAAAACAAGCAGTATGGTTCTTCTTATTGTATACATGGCACTTGCTTTTGGAAGCTCCTTCTTTGTTTTTGTTCGAGCTATTCTAGTTGCTACTTTTGGATTAGCAGCTGCGCAGAAGTTGTTCCTTAAGATGCTAAGGACCATTTTCAGGGCTCCTATGTCATTCTTTGACTCCACCCCAACTGGGAGGATCTTGAATCGTGTAAGTATTCATCTATTTTCATTATTTTGTTATCAATATTTCCAACCTTTTGGGATATTTCCAACCTTTCGGGAAGAAACAGCCTTTTGTTATTCCAAATAGTTTATCAATTTAACTTTATTGAATATCAGGTTTCTATAGATCAGAGTGTTGTTGATCTTGATATTCCATTTAGACTTGGTGGATTTGCGTCGACCACAATACAACTTCTTGGGATAGTTGGTGTGATGTCAAAAGTCACATGGCAAGTTTTGCTCCTGTTTATTCCAATGACCATCTCTTGCTTATGGATGCAGGTATTCCTTTTTATTGCATTATCTTGATTTCAGTGGCATTATGATATGGAATCATCAGTAGAGAGGATGTTGGGCTAAATTTTTTTGGATTGTCTCGGTATGCCTTACCCGCGGTTAATTATTTCTGCAACATTAAAATCTTCTTATCTTAAAATTTCATTTGTATTGTAATTATCATTTAAACATTGGATAGGAGAGAACAAATGAATCTATATCTCTATATTAAAGATGGTACTTGGGGTTTGTTTGGTTGTTGATGGGAAAGAAATTTATTTTAATATTGGGAGGTGTGTAGGATGTGAAATAAAGTTGATTTTAAGGTTGAAATTTGTGTTGGATGTGAATTAAAGTTGATTTTTAAGGTTGGAATTTGTGTTGGATGTGAAATAAAGTTGTTAAAATTTGTGATAAATTTAAAATATAAATAAAATATTAATGTGCCTTTTTTTTTTATGGTTACCAAACAAGGCTTTGGAGTGAAAAATATGCCTTTCCCATTTTAGCCTTGAAAATTTTAATAATATTTTATATCAAAAAATTATTTTTTCTTTCTCCTCTCTCTCTCATCTTTATCCAGCTGCTTCTCCCTCTCTCTCTCTCTCCATCGAGCCTCCCCTTTCTCTCCTCTCTCTCTCTCTCCACTTTCTCCGGTCGTCTCTCTCATCTTTCTCCGGCCGCTTCAAAATATTAAAAATATAATTGTACAATAAATTTATTTATTTATATTACATATAATAATATATATTATATTTTAATTTATTAACATTAATTAATATAAAAATAAATATAAATTTTAATTTAATTAAGATTAAATTAATTTTAAATAAAAAAATAAATTCACACTAAATCAAGTAAAATACAGCTAAGTTTAGGGTGAATTTTAAGTTCAGATGATAAGACGCAGTCCTCAATTTGATAAAATTTTAAAAATTTTATTAAAGTCAATAAAAATAATAATTAAATTCTATAAATATTTTAAATATTAATATCAACAACAAAATAACATTTAAATCCTATATCATATAACAAATTTGTAGTATTATATTATTTTTTATAATTCAATAATATAAAGGGACATTTACATGCATACCACAAATCTTCTAATATTATACCATACATATTTTTTTTTACAAAATTTACACTATTGAGTAGTTAATTTTTGTAAAGAAAGTGTGTAATGTAATACATAAAGATTTGGCTAGAGAGAGATAGAAAGAGAGGAGAGAGAGGGGGCGGTTGGGGAAGGAGAAGAGAGAGAGATAAGACGGTGGAGAGAGAGAGAGAGGAGAGAGAGGGCGCGAATGGGCAAAGAGGAGTGAGAAATAAATTATAATTTTTATGATTAAAAATATTTTTAATAAAAAATTAGAGATTAAATTATTATAATTTATATTAAATCATTACTTAAAATTTTAAAAATTATAAATAATTCTTACATCTTATGTCATATAATTTTAAAAAACTTAATTTTAATTTTACTATTTTCTCAAATACAATCTAAAAATCATATAATTTTAATTTTAAAATTAAAATCTTGAAAATTAATTTAATTTATTAATTTTAAATTAAACTTTTTAATTACGAGACAAATTTAATTAATTTAAATAAATAAGTTTTTTAATTTAAAATTAATTTTAAGGTTTACTTATATTATTTTTTAATTATTCATTAGGTGATTTATATATATATTATACATATATTAAAATCCAAGTACGATAATAAATAAATCAACTAATTCTAATATTAAAATTTTACATATAAACGATTAATATAATTTGCATTTTATTTAGTTTTTAATTTAATAATAATATTTTTTTAATAATAGGATTCTTAACGGTAGTTAATTTTAAAAATTGCAAAAATAATGCTAAAATTTAAATTTTTAAATTTTATTTATTTTTAATTTAAACTTCAAAATTTAAAATCGAATATTAAGTTTAAATTTTTGAATTTTACTTCAGTTTACTTGTATTTTGAATTAAAATATTTTCTCTAAAAAGCATATTAAATATTAAAAGCTATTAAAAATATTATATATTTAATATTTATTATTTTTAATGTAAAATATTTAATTTTTTTATTTAAGTTTTAGAAATTTTGTGATAATAATTCCGTGCAGTTCATGCACGAGTACAATGCTAGTTTGTTATTGAAAATGCTAAAAAAGAGCTGGTGTCGTCACTTGTGTAATGTTAATGAAAACTATAGGGCTCATAACAGGGGGAGTCGGGCATTTGAAACCTATGTATTATATTGAGTACTTTGAATTTATGATATACTCAGATTACTGTGATTTTTTTGAAGAATGGAAACATTAAACAATACCACTTTCTAATTTATGATTCTCTTGATGGCTTAGTATATAGGACTTGAAGCATACAGGATCTAACGTATTGTCATCTTATTCTAATCTTGTTTGATCTGATATTGTAATGCTCTTGAGGATGTCGAATCATAGCCCACATATAATTTTAGACACCTCTTCAAGCACAAGCTCATTTGGCTTTGTCATGCACTTTCAATGCAACTGAGATTTCTTTTGTTTAAACTTGTGATAGTTATAATTCGGAGGACGCCAAGTTTTGAACTCAAAATGTCTAGCTTTAACCGGTTACCAACTAACTTAATAGGTCAAGCTTAAAGTCAAATTGTTAATTAATGTATAAGAATGTTATTTGAGTAGGCAACTAGCTATTCTATACAAGAAGCAATGATGGATATTTAAAATATTTATAAGATGCATATAAATAAGATCCAATTGCTCAAATAGATGAGTGATTACAACAAAGCGAATCACATTAGGAATGCTTATATCATGGGTTTGTGGGTGTGGATAGAGGATAAGATGAGGGATGGAGCTTTAAGGTAATTTGGACATATCTATTGGTGATCTATGATGTACACACATATGAGAGATGAAAGTTTCAACATTAGAGAGATGGAGGGGAAAGTTAAAAATTACTTAGGATGTGGTCATTACACATAATCTTTAATCACTTGTAGGAGAATTTCTTTAAACAGAGTTGAATGGAGAAGAAAAATATATGTATTTGTCCCCAAATAGTTTTGGATTAAGGATTTGTTGTTTATTTTTCCCCCACCCTACTTAGGACTTGTGGTGGTATGAATTCGAACTTGGAACCCCATGATATGTAGCTCACTGGGATAAGAGAAGCTCCGCAAGAATTTGTAGTTTATGTTGTAAATTACTAGGTTTTAACTGAGGTTATAGTGGCTTCTTATTGCTTTATATTAGTTCAAATTTTAGACAAGTTGAATGTTTTCCAACATTTAGATATGTTAAAATGAAATTTTTATTATACATGTATGCTTTATGTTTAGGTAGGTGGGTGGTCACACTGAAATTGACCACATTAGAAATGTTTTTATTCATGAGAGAGTGGTCGTGTTAGCTATAGAAGATAGGACAAGGGTTGGGCCCTTGAAGTGGTTTGGCTATATTTATCATCAAGTTCTAGAGCCTTTTTGGTCCAAGGTATGGGTTTGATTAAGATTTGTTTTTTGGGAGTATCAAAAGCTAGTATGTCGTTGTGAACATAAAGGCCCAAGGTATAGAACATCAGAAAAAGTTTTCCCAACTTAAATTGGATATGATAGCTTCTTTATAGTTTGAAATTCTTGCTAATACGTTATCCTTATTTTATTTCGGATTATAATCTTTAAAAAAAAAATTGCCCGATGAGTAAAGGCTCCTGTAATGATGAACCCGGTGATATATTGGTGATGAGTAACGTAACACAACTTGAGTAGTAAAGTCTTATGCTATGAGTGCATAAGTAGGTAAAGATTACATGTGTTGAGCTACTAATGAAGTAATAACCTCTAAAGAGACTAGAGCAAGACCCAATTGAGAATGAATTGAATTATTTGTTGTATCATATAGACTTATGTCCACGTCCTAAAAGATCTTTGATATCAAAGAAAATATATGTTCGATCAAGATTTATTTTTCAGGGATATTAAAAGCAAGCATAACGTTATTATGAACATAAAGGCTCAAGATATGGAAACCTGGAAAGGCTTATCTAACTTAAATGAGATTGCAATATGGAACAGGATGAAGATAATGTAAATGTGATGGTGATGTAGGCATGATCTATGATGTTGGCATGCCTACTAGGAGGAACCCATCTTAATGTGGATGGATGCAAACATGCGAATTCTCCACACAAATACCCTTGAAAATATCTCTACCTACAATATCACGGAAAATCTCTAACTGTAAAAAATCCGAGGTTTGCGTCACAAAGTTATGATCATTGAGAATGAGAGAAACTTATCAATAACAAGTGCATGAACAAGATAGTAGAAATTAGAATAACGATGTCTTGAGTAGCATTATTCAAGTCAAGTGGTGATTTAACCTTAAATAAAATGCATCCACAGCACAATATGGAACTAATTTCAGCAAGAATGGCATGAAAACACAGTAATATGAAAGATAAGTTCATACGTAAATCCATGATGAGGTAAATGAGCCTTTACAAAAGTAAACACAAAAGAGTAAGGTGAAACAAGACAAATATAGTGGATAACAATAAGAGAGCTTGAGGAAACAAAATTAGAGAAACAAAATACTCAAATTTGGTGAAAGATCCCCTCAGTCGAGCCTCAAACCTGTGGGAATTGGCATTACTGATGCTCACAACTTTTCTCTAGATCTGATCCGCTCCTCTCTAGAAGTCTTCTTCAAGCTTTCAATCTGTTTCAAAATTCTCAGAAACGTCCTCACTGCTGATCCCCTTATAAATGTTTTCAGCAACGACCATGTTCATCTATTTCAAAACTCTGAAACTTCCCCACTGCTGATTTCCTTATAAATGTTTCCAGCAACAACCCTGTTTAGCCTTTGAATGGCGGCTGGAACATTTGCGAGAGAGACTGACCCAACCAGGAAGTATTGATGACTATCATGATGCACAATGTATATTCAATGCTATGAATATATTCAGATTAATTCCATGAAATATTGTTGACTGTGTGGAACTTCAGGAAGGTATTATAGAAATAAGAACATTTCCTAAAGGCCCATGGAGTGAGATTTGATTGCTTGCATCCTCAAATGCACTAAATGAATTAGATGAAATGTTGACCATTGGTGCTTATGACTGGCTGGCATTAAATTGATGTTGTACCACTAAGTATGAAAGAAATTGAAAGTCCATTGATGGCTATGGCTGGCTGGCATTGATGGCTTCTTATGAAATCTTTGTGATTGGTTGGAAAGCCGTCTTATCAACTGGCTCATAGGAAAACTTTGGAAGGATCCGTAGAATGCTCTTGGCCCAATAACATTAATGCATATGGGCTGGATTTCTGACTATGCTACTCCCCAGTACGCATGTAAGCCTTGATTACATGTAATGAATGCTGGCTGATGGCATGGTTTAGCTGTGGGGTCCAAGCTGATTTGACTCATTCGCACTGGGCCTGATCAACTATCTGTCACCTGTTTATACATAGTACTCTCATCTTCTCATGTGGATTACATATAACCCTAATACGCTCATAGAAATAAATATGAAATATTCAGAAGTCACTCAGTCATTCTAAATAAAAAGAAATAAAATAGCAAATGTATACAGCAGGAGCTTAAGTCAAGCTTAACTTGTGAGAATGATGTTCTCTTTGGTGGAAGGTATCATGGATGCCCTTGCATTAGACTGGTTCCATGGCCATGCGGTACAGGGATGGAGGGGAATACCATGATAACTTCAGATATGGTGACTAAACATAGTCTTGACTCACTTGTACTTGTTAAACAATTGTTTAACTAGATCTGTAATCAACAGTATCATTAAAGGTCAACAGTATAATTTTTTAACCATTTCATGTACTATGTATTGCTTGCTCATTTGACTGTCATTAATTGTTAGAGCTTATCAATTGTAGCTCATTTGATGCATAAACTGTTTGTGAGGGAAAAATAACATTAGCCAGTGAAACTGGTATATAAAGTAGAAATTTCTATTATATTCCATATAAGTAGATGACATGGATTGAAACTGGGAACCGGAAGAAGTGTTGAGACGGACATGTTCATAATGTGGTGTTATAGCATTTACATCAGGGATAAGTATTACTTCTTTCGACATATATCTAAAAAAAAATAATGTGTTTTTACTTTAATTGATTCTCATGTGATGCTTTTAAGACATATGGCTCCACGAGTAAAGCAATTTTTAGAGAACAATAATGGAAAACGCTCTTTTCCAGCATTGTACATACTTGTTTTAAGTTTCAGTTGTTATAATCTAGTCAGCTTCTATAAAGCACCGATACTTCGTGAAGCCTAATGTATCCATATCGGATATCGATACTCTCTTATACTCCACCAATACGTATTTGATACGTCATGTGGCGTATTAAGTTTTATTTTTAATTTTTAAAATCCGATACTTGCCCGATACTTTCCGATACTTCTAATTAGAGAGAAAACATTGAATCAGTTAGTTAGGCCTACACGATAAAAAGTAAAAAATATCTTATACATAAAACACAATTATTGCATAAACTCAAATATTAAAATTGAGAGATAAATTGAACTTACGCAGTTGGGGTTGCAGAAAGCTTCACTCATGCTAGTGTTTCGATAATAGAAAAAAGATTTAGTATCTGTAAGTTGCGTCATCTAGTTTTCTACTTCAATCGTACTATCTTTACTCCTGTTAGACACCGATTATTTTTTTTTTAATTTTAATCAAGCTTATATTATGAAAAACATAAAACTTGGGCCTTTTTTATTTTGTTTATTTATTTAGTTAGAGATTCAGAGAGAAGATAACATGTATCTACTTTGATTAGATCAGTGTATCTGAGTTTATGTCACATTATTTATATTATTTTAAATTATATGTCGTTTGCATCGAGCTAATTGATTTATGTTAGATTTAAATTGAAATTGAAACTTATTTACTGATGTATATTAAACTCTCATCTCATTCAAATAATTTGTGACAGGTTAGAAACAATTAAATAAATTTTAAAATATTATTTTAATTTAAGATTTTTTAAATTTAATAGTTGTTGAAAGATATTTTTATTTTTTATAGTTCAATTGTCTATAATATTTTTTTAATGATATCAACATATTTAAAAAAGCATAATTAATTTGAAAAAAATTTAAACGATATTTTTGAAAATTATAATAAGATGTATAAATTATTATAATCTACCATAGATTTATGTCTTAAATATGAGAATATGACGTATTATACATTTACATAACAATCGTATTTTGACGTATCCGAATTTTACTTTTTTTAAATTTGGCGTATCGTTGTATCCGTATCGTATCATATCCATATTGTCGTGTCATACTCGTGGTTCATAGGTTAGTTTGCTTTATGATTCACATCATCACTAGCCTGTATTAAGATATATTCTTCTGATTTCTTGATGCAGTTTCATTTATTGTTATTATGATCTTTATCCATTTTTTTATTTAAATCACAACCTGCTATTTTTTTAAATCCAAGAAATGATGAGGTGCATATATTTAGCATGTTCTAACTAGCCGGCTAAATATTTGGTTATTCTCTTGTCACATTTGAATCCTTGTCATTAATGGTTATATTTGTGCTAATTTTGTTGTTTGTAATTTCATGCTATTTTTGGTAATGTAAGAAATGGTGAGCTGCATAAATTTAGCATGTTCTCCATCCAAACTGCCTCATTCATTTCCTATAAACATTTTGAAAGTTGTAAATGCATTTTGCTTTTGAGTCTCGGCTTTTATATTGAACTTTTATGCCATTTTAACTTAGGTTTCACATATATTTAAATGTATATACAGTCTAAAGGTTGTCAGATTGGGGTTTATCTTACTCCTCAGATAACCTTAATTGTGTTAATCTAAACCTCATGTCAAACTCCCCCAAAATTTTCTTTTATGTGCAGTTACAGACATAAACAAGAAAAGTTAACATTGCATGGGTAATGTACATACATCCCCAAATTATGTATCTTGACTACATTTAAAGGCCCCAAAGTTTTTATTTACAACACAACCCAAATGTCGGTTTTGTTGACAAAGTGGCCCAAAACCATGCATTTAGGTGGTCATTTTGTAAAGAAAATCTGTATTTGGGTGGTCATATTGTAAATAAAATCTTTGAACAACCAAATGTTTATATAATATATATATATATAATTAAATGAAATACCACAGGTCCACAAGGTAACTCCTGTTTAAGTTCCATCAAAGAACTTAAGAATATTCCATCAAAAGGTTTTAGCTTATTCCATATTATTTTGGTTAGTTCAATCTCATTCTCATCCATCTAGATATTGGTAAATATGCAAATGTCTTACTTAATCACTATATGTGTACTTTAATTTGCTTATAGAATGAGTTTTAATAAGTTTTAATGAAATGTTTTTTAGCATCTTGGTGGAAGTTAAATGTGGTGCTATTCCCATTTTTCCTAAATTTCTTCATGTTATATACAATAACAATAATAGCAACTAAGCCTTTATTCCACTTGGTGGGCCGGGTACATGAATCTTTTGTTTCCATTGTATTCTGTTGAATAATAACTCCTTATTTAACTTCAAATATATGAGATCATTTTTTATAGTTTCTTGTCATGTATTTTTTGGTCTTTCTTTTCCTTTTTTTACATGAGCAAGATATAATAACCTAACTTTTCTTATTGAAGTTTTTATCGGCCTATAATTTATATGTCTAAACCATTTAGGTTGACTCTGTCTAAGCTTATTCTCAAAAATTTCTTTATGTTATATGTGTAAAATAATATTTAGATGCTTAATATGTAATATTACCTTTACTTTGTGTTATATATTATTATCGTTTTCTTTTATCCAACTACAATTATATCCTAGAAGTATGTTACAGATACGCTGAAGGCAAGCCTAACCATAGTAGAAACACCCCTTTGAATTTAACCCTTTATACAAATTGATATGTAGATTTTGGATGCCCTCAAGAAGAATTTTTTTTTGTTTTGGGTTTTTGGCCAGTATTCTTGTCTTATTACTTGGTTAGCCAAAGGCAAATTTACCCGTGTATTTGCTTGCCTAGGTAGAACGAATAGTAGATGCTGTCAAGTTTTTCTATTGTCATGATGCATCTAACAGTTTGGCTTGCAACTTTTTGAATTGAAGTCTAATATTTTGCAGAAGTATTATATGGCTTCATCACGAGAGCTAGTTCGTATTGTCAGTATCCAGAAGTCTCCAATTATCAATTTATTTGGGGAGTCTATTGCGGGGGCTTCGACTATTCGAGGATTTGGACAAGAGAAACGGTTCATCAAGAGGAACCTGTACCTTCTTGATTGCTTTTCTCGCCCTTTCTTCTGCAGTCTAGCTGCAATCGAATGGCTCTGTTTGCGTATGGAACTGCTTTCAACTTTTGTGTTTGCATTCTGCATGGCACTCCTAGTTAGTTTCTCACATGGGAGTATTGACCCAAGTATGTATTGCTTAATACTTGTCTTATAATTTCCTTTCCCACATTTGCTATCGATTGTATGAGCTCTGAGCAGCTTGACTTTGGGTAAAAACTATATTGATGATGCATGTTTAACACCATTGTTGATACAAATTAGTTGAGCAATTGAACTCAACTTGTTTTTGTAAGGTTAGATATAGACCTTTATTTTAATTAATGGGCTTTTTTCATTTGATAGGTATGGCAGGCCTTGCTGTAACATACGGTCTTAATTTAAATGCTCGTTTATCTCGTTGGATATTAAGCTTTTGCAAGCTTGAAAACAAGATTATTTCTATTGAACGTATTCATCAGTACTGCGAAATTCCCAGCGAAGCGCCTGCCATCAATGAAAACTGTAGGCCTCCATCTTCTTGGCCATGGGATGGAAATATTGAACTCCTAGACCTCCAGGTGTCAAGTTTTGTTTTCCTTATTTGCTATTGGCACAATTATTTTCTGGTAGTTAATATGTCTGAATTACTTGTACTTTAATTCCTTTTTAATTGAATCAGTTCATTGTTAAGACTTGTTTATTACATATTCTATTTGATTGTTTTGAACTAATACATTACTTGTTTCATGTCTTGATAATTACAAAAATATTTAACATATTAACTATTAGTTGTACCTTAACTAACATGATTAACTTCCCAATCATTGCTGAAATGTTGACCCCCCAGTCATTGTCTTAAAGCTATAATCATGTTACCATATTCTATCTATAGGTTAATTTACAGGAATTTCTCCTAATTAAATTAATATTTCAATAGTAAGTTGTGTGTTTTTTTAAGCTTCAATAGTAAGGTATGTTATAATATATAATATAGGAGGTTAATACAAGTAGAATATGGGACCCTCCTATCTTGTATATCTTATACTATATTAACATTGGTACCATAAGCTGGTTAAATTTAGCCTTTTCATTTTTTCCCTTATGGTACTTATCCCAATAAGCAGATTAAATTTAACATATCCCCTTTTGCCCCTTGAGTTAATTATTTCAATTAGCTTCTATAACATCTGGCAAAATAGAATAAATTAGTTAAATTTTACATTTTCACTTTTACCCTTGATAATTTTGCATTCCCAATTTGACCTTTCAGTTACTTATCTTAATTATCGTAGCAAAACAAAGCAAATGAGAATGACAACCATCATTTATTTGGATCAGTGAATTATTTTAGGTTTTAGCTTTTGCATCTAATTTTATGTTATTATTTATTTTATTATTTTATTATTTACTTTCAATGGTATAAAATGGGTTGTTGAAATTTGACATTTATTATTGAAATTCAATATTTTTCATTTTTCTCTTTCACTATATAAAATCTTTTTCCTTAATAAATATAACCAATTATGCTGTAGGAAGTTAAAATGAGCCACACAGGCAGTTGAAATTTGATGTTTTCATTTTACGCTTAATCATACTATTAATATTGGATATAAATTTAAAAATATATAAAATAAATATTATATTTATAAATTAATTATTTATTGAAATATATAAATAAAATCTAAATATTATAATATAAATAGTTCTATTATCTTATATATATAAATTTATGTTTATTTTATATTTTAATTTCATGCACTACACTGTATGAGCATCTGCTAGTATGCAATATCAGAGTTGAATACAATATTAAACTAATAAATAGAAAATTAGCATGTATGGAAACTATTAAACAACAACAATAACAACCAAACCTTAATCCCACTAGGTGGGGTCGGCTACATGAATCCTTTGTTTCCATTGCGCTCTATCAGTTACCAAATTCTTATTTAAGTCTAAGTAACTAAGATTACTCTATTCTTATTTTTATTCTTACCAGAGTACCAAAGCTTAAAACCTAAGCCATCAATTTTCTTAGCTTTCTCTCCAACCCATTTTATTTCCTGCAGGCACAAAATATTAATCTTTCTATAAATCATAATATCCACTAACTCCATTAGTTTGCCCGTCAGGTTGCCAATATTCCAAGTTCCTAATTTAATCCTACTGACTTGAGTTCTAGTATGATGTACTAGCTTCTTTACCCGCATCCGTCCATGATGTGAGAACCCTTGCTCACTTTTCACTACACCCGGGCGCCGATGCCGCGGCCCTTGCCCATTTTTCACTGTATTCAGGCAATACAGCGCGTCGCTTACTGGGAACGCCCTAGCTTTAGCTCAATTTTTTAAAGGATTCATGTCAAGATTGATTCGATAAGTTTTACGCTGGCTGTTGACTGCCTAACGCAACCCTCCGTGTTTTTCATCCGGGACTTGGGACCCAACAACGACGCGTTACGTATGGAAACTAATATATATAAAATTTGCTAAATTTAGAAAGTCATTTGGAGATATATCTTCTAATAGGCTAAAGTTGATTAGTTAAATCAAACCATGGATATGAGATACGAACCTAACCGACAATCACTAGTATGCAATATAGGAGATGAATACAATATTAAATTGATAAGTAGAAAATTAGTACATATGGAAACTAATATATATAAAATTTGCTAAATTTAGAAGGTCATTTGAAGATAATATCTTCTAATAAGCTAAACTTGATTGGTTAAATCAAACTATGGATATGAGATATGAACCTGTCCAACAATCGCTAGTATGCAATATAGGAGGTGAATATAATTTTAAACTAATAAGTAGAAAATTAGCACATATGGAAACTAATATATATAAAATTTTCTAAATTCAGATGGTCATTTGGAGATAATATCTTCTAATAAGCTAAACTTGATTGGTTAAATCAAACCATAGATATGAGACATGAACCTATCCAACAATCACTATAGTTATTGACTACTTGCATTTTGTGGCCCCATTTGGGGTCTATGAGGAACAGCCTTGGGCATTTTATGCTACGACAATAACAAACCTGACTGGTAGTTTCAACTGCTCCTTTTAGGTGAAAATTCAGTTGAATATAGTCAATTATTTCATTGGATATGGTGTTGAAGGCAAGTGATAAGCACTTTGTTTGTAATTTTGTTATTTGTAGTTATTTAATTCGTTTCTAGGATTCTATGATGCAATTATTCTACTCAATTGAACATTAACAGTCAAGTTTACCCATTTGTTTCACTCCTATGAAGGTTCGCTACAAGGATAACCTTCCTATTGTCCTCCATGATGTAACTTGCAAGTTTCCTGGTGGTAAAAAAATTGGCATTGTTGGCCGTACTGGAAGCGGTAAATCCACTCTCATGCAGGCTCTATTCCGCTTGATTGAACCAGCAAGTGGGAAGATAATTATTGACAACATAGATATTTCTACTATTGGTCTTCATGATCTTCGTAGCCGACTTAGTATCATCCCACAGGATCCAACTTTATTTGAAGGTACGATAAGAGGCAATCTTGATCCGCTTGAAGAGCACACCGATTATGAAGTTTGGCAGGTAAAAATGTACCTTTGCTTACTATTGTCTGATATGTACACAACGAGGCTACATATCTAATTTTGGTATTTTCCTAGGCACTGGATAAGTGTCAGCTTGGTGATGTTATCCGACAAAAAACACAGAATTTGGATGCCCCAGGTATAAATCTTGCTGTTGTTTGTATGAGAGCTGGATATATAGTTTTATAAAAGCATTTGTTATTAGTGAAAAAAGAATGGGTATCAGCATTATATGTATGCAACAACATAGCCTTAATTCCAAGCTATTTAGGTTGGCCTCATAGATTTGTCTTTGCTATCCAGCCCTATGTAAAGCAATGCTCTCTTAGGATGCTAGTGATTGAGGGTCATGTGTAATGATCCACTATTGTCTCATGCTGTCTTTGGCATGAAATCTAGCAGCGGAGCATTAGGATGACCACAAATCAAGGTTTTATGGCTTGCCAGGCCTCTCTTTGACGGATCATTGAAGGTGGGTTCTCTTGCCAGAAGAATCTATAGCAAGGGTGCTCCTCCCTTCTTACCTCCCCACTCTCTTGTTGGGAGTAGTAGAGGATGAAGAAGAGCTGGGTGGAGAAGGCAAGAGCTTCTTGATTTTCACTTGGATTTTACTTTGGGTACAACCTGTTTACAAATACATGTTCTTACGGGGGTCTTTGTGACAATGTAACTGTGTATAGGCAACAATGAGGTGTATTACGTGGAGTTGATGCTAAGAAACTTTGGAGTTTTGTACGTTTGCTTCAGTTAGGTCAATCCAACTTAGCATTGGGGTCATCACCGGAAGATCGAAACAACTTGGCATTAGGGTTGTTACTTGAAATCTCAAAAGTTGTCTGAAGGCCCAACACAATTGTGGTCCATTGGATGTAGTTATGGCTGTAAGATTTTTCGGAAATCATTTCCCAAGCCTCTGTTTGATCATTGTAGTTATGCCTTTAGACTGTCCTTGTCCCTCATCCTAATTATGGTTTACCTTGCAATATCCATTGTGTTTAGATATCTGAGTCTCTATTTATGTTACTTCCATACGTTGCATGTGATTGTCATTGCGGTCCAACAAGTGCGACTTTGCATGATTTCTAGGGGATTGTAGTTTCTATTTATGGGTATTTTAGGAATCTTTTAGAATTTTGTCATTTCTCTGTAAACTAGAATTTGTAAGTGCAAATTAGCTGACTTTTGATGAATGAAATGAAATTTTGTTCGGTCCATGCATGGATCTTTTTGGTGGACTTGTCCTTCCTTGAAATTCAGCCTTGTGATATAATGGAATTAAAAAGCAAAAATAAGTAGATATTAAATTCAAAAGGATCTATTACTAGAAGGATGTTACAAAACTCAATTTTGTTGGACATACCCCTATCCCAAGTGACATTCTCAAAACAGGCAAGCCTTGAAACATAATTGGCTGCTTTGATGGCAGCTCTATACGTGTTTGTAATTCTATGGTTTTTGAAAGAAAGCAGAACGTTTAGAAAAGGGGTATAGTCATTGTGTCGAGTTGGTCATGTAATTGCTCTCATGTTGTCCGCTATGATGATCACTAAGTCATCTTTAAGCCAAATCTATCAAACTCTTATCGATTTTGATAATAACAAATATGTTAATTATAATATACTTGATTAATTTTCTATTTATTAGTACATATTATACTTAAGCTTTTCAGGATTAAAGAAGGTTGATCCTCGAGATAATTTTGACCTAAGATTGATGAGACCAAGCTAATAATAATGAGAAATAAAACTAATAAAGATCGTTAACAAAAGAAGTATTAAGTCAAAAAATCAACTTTAAAGACGCATTCGCTCTAAAATTTTAGATTATCATGTAAATGCAAGAAATTTATGGAGAAAATTAAAATAAACGTAATTAAATTTATTTCATAATTTTTTTGATTTTTATATAATTTTTTATTTATTTTTTAGATGAATTAAAATTTTCAAAAAATTTCAAGTTACACGAGTAAATTTTTCGATGATATGTTTTTTCGATCTTTAAAAATTTAAAATTTTTGATTGAATTTAATTTTACTAATAATTTTTTTCTTTAACGTGTTGCTTCAACTTGAAATAATAAAATCTATATATATGCTATTAATAATAAATGAATAAATAAATGAAATTAAATAATTATTTATGAAAATAAATGAATTAAATTACATGAAATTTATTTCTAATCGATTCCGGATGCTTTCAACTCGTTCAAAACTCAATATTTTGAATTTCATTAACTTTATTTAATTCTCACTTCTTTTCTTAAAATCAGCTATAAAACATGTTAAGTCGCTAGTTTTGTCCCTAATTAATTTACAAAAAATTGTAATACCTAAATTATCATAAGGGGGGTTTTGGGTTAATATCTCTTTTTGACCAACTAAAATTCCAAGTTCTCTCATTCTCCAGCTGAAACGTTCTCTCTTCAAGCTCAAAAGTTTTGTCCACAATGTTGGGAGTCAATTCTTAAGAGTTCTTGGATCTTCGGAGGTGTTTTTATTAAGGTATTTTCTTTTTTCTCTTTGAATCGATTTTTCTTAAAGATTTACGGATTTTTATACTACTCATTTGACTCCAAATAGTTTGAAATTTTTACTACACCTTCCTGGGAGTCTCTATTTTATATAAAATTTTTCTTAAATTTTTTTTGTGAACAAATGTTTTTCTGTAATTTTACATTTGTTTCTCTATTTTTTAATTTTTATAAATTGTACAAATTTCATAAAATTTTAAAATTTTTACGATAAATTACCTAAATAAAACTACACTTATAGAAAACTTTTTAAGTGATTTTATTTTATATTATTTTCTAAATTTTTTTTTGAAGTTTCTGTTTACTCGGTTTTACATCGTATTGAAATATTTTATTGAGTTTTATCTCTCTTTCTTTTTCCTTGATCCTTAGATTTCACAGAATATCGAGAAAAATAATATTAAATTTTTTTTTTCCAGAAAGTTAAGTTGCCTTCCTTGCATGTAGATCTCTTGTAAAATTTTAAATTGAGTTAATTTATTTCTTTTACGACCCATAAGGGTCATTCAATTTCTTTTTTCTGTTTTGGTTTTAGATCTCCCTGCGTGGAGAGGAGTTTTTCTTACTCCATATGTGGTATAGGCCTGCAAGTAGGACCTTGATTATCTTATTGTTTAGATCCTGAAGTGCCTTTGTCTTGACTTGCATAAGGAAAAAGATAAAAAAGGTTAGTGGTAGCTGCCCTGCTACTCCTTGCAGCCAAGTAACTGCCATCTCCTCGCATCAAGAAATCTGCCATAACGCTTCTCCTTGTTGAGGGTGCCAGGTTGGGGGGAAACTGGTTGCTTTCGTTAGCAATTTGGGGATCTGTTCTTGAATTGAATCAGCTTCTACTCCCTATCATGTTACCTGAAAAGCTGAACTGAAATTGCTCCAGAGTACTTTACCGAAAGCCTCCTAGTTTAATCTACTTCAAATCTGCTATGGCCAAATCCAACTGTCATTCACTATTTTTGTTGATATTTTCAGGGTCTGAATTGTGTTTAGTTCTGCATATTTCTCCCTTAAATGTTGCCACAAACCAGCCTCAAGCTGTCCCCTTGCAATTGTACCTGAGAACTCCCTTCTGCAATCTGCTTCAGTTTCAGGTTCAGCACTTTCTTGGCCCCCTTCTAGCAAATAAATCTACTAAATGACTTGTCTCTATAGTGAGTCTTTCCGTCGCTGCATCTGACTACTTGTGTAGCCCCATAGCTTCAGCTTTCTTTACATTACAAATATTTCTCTAAATTCTCTTTACGTCAGCGTTTATATTAATTTTTGTAATAAACTTTCTTTTCTTTTAATCTTTTCTTGTGCATTCTCATAGTATATCCTTTGCAATTTTACAGATGCAGTTAACAACTCTCAATTATATAAGATTAGCTTCTTTTTCAATGTCCAACTGCCTTAGTTCTGGAATCCTTTTTTTAAAGATATTTTTATTCATTCTTTAGATTTTACTATCGAGTTTGAGGTCCCTGTTTCGGTTTACTGTTCCTTCTCCATTTTTTTATCTTAATATTTAAGATCATTAATCGATATATGGTAATCAAACATTCAGTTGAAATGATCTTATAATCTTTAGAGTTTAAGTAATCTCATTTTTTTATAAAGAAATAATCAATCTGTATTTTTGAAGACCTATTCTTATACCCATTTCTTTTCTTGAATAAAATATTAGTAATCAAAAAATCATAAGTTAAGGAAAACTCAAAAATAGTTGTCCTCCTCAGTAGTCTTCCCCAAGTTATACCCATCATAAATGTTGTTAAATTTCTTAGCAACATTTAGCAACATTTCCCACATGTTCGTTTAGATCTCTTCCGATAAATATTTCTCCTCAAGTATTTCTTGTATCTACTCTTCTAAATCATTCCAAAATTATTTATTTATACTCATATTCAAATATTCTTGGGTGGCATACACACTTACAATATTAATAGTCATTAAATTGATGATAATTTTTGAGGCTATAATTCTTTCTCTACTGTATTGACTTTCACTACATAATTCTTTAAACTCTTATCGAAAATTATACTTACTTCTTTTGTAGTCTTATTTTTACTTGAGTACTGAAGTTTAAAGTTTAAGCTATCAATTTTTTAAGTTGTCTCCTCGACGCATTTCGTTTCTTGAAGGCTCAAATTATTAATTCTTTTATGAATCATAATATTCACCAACTTCATTAACTTGCATGTCAGAGTGCCTATATTTCAATTCTTCAATCTAATCTTTGTATCTTGGATTAGATTTTTTACCAGTGTCTGTCCATGATGTGGGAATTTTGCTCACTTATTACTACATATGAGTGCTGATGTAGCAGCTCTTTTGCACACGTCATGCAATACAACGCATTGCTTTTAGGGAACATCCTAGCCTTAGCGCAATTGTTTAAAGGATTCATGTTATGTTGTTCGATAAGTTTTATGCTGTCTGTCGACTACTTAACACAATCCTTCGTTCTTTTCATCTGGGACTTTGGACGTGACAATGATATGTTATTATTCTCAATACACCTATTCCATAAAAATTAGACAGCACAATACCCCTTTGTCATTGTGCTTGCTTCACTCTATTGCTTGGGAACTTATCATGCTTTTTTACTCGTGTGGTGCAATTGTTCATGGAATGGTATTGAAGTCTTGTTCTTTCGCAAGTTTTGAGACTTGGGTTTGCGGGGTTCTTCTTCGAGGATGGTTCTTTGTTTTCTTTCTAGTCAAAATGTCATCGACATCGAGTCTTGTTTTCTTGATTTGAGTTCTCGAGGTCGAGGCCTTCTTCTCTCTCGACCAGGGTTTTCAAAACCGGACCGGACCGGGCGGTTCGACCGGTTCAATCGGGAACCGGCCCAAGGTCCGGTCTGGTTCAACATTAGAACCGAAATCAGCTAAAAACCGGGTTGGACCGGTAAAAACCGGGTTGGACCGGTAAAAATCGGGTTGAACCGGTAAAAATCGGTCCAACCGCCAAACCGAACAAACCGGTCAAACCGGAATTATTATTTGAGTTTCTTATTTTATTTTTATACATTGATATTTGAGCATTAATATTTTAATATTAATATTATATTTTGAATAATAATTTTTTATATAATGGATGTTTAATTGATTTATTAATTTTTTCATGAATTTATTTCGAATTGTTATAAAAGAGAGTATTTTAAATGACAAATTGGCAAAAAAAATAATTGTATTCATTTTGTTTTGTTTTTTTAATTTTTTATACATTTTTTGTGGTAGTAAATTTTTTAAATTAGTTGTATTATTTTTTTTCAAAATATTTTTTATCATATTTTAAAAATTAGTCTCACATTTAGAAAATTTATATTTAATTATGATGTAATTATTAAGTCATCCGATTGAACCACGGTTCAACCGGTTGAACCGATAAAACCATAAACCGGTCAATTGACCGGTTCGATCTTCGGTCCGGTTTTGAAAACCTTGCTCTCGACATGTCGTCAAGGTCTTCGTTTATCCTTAACTTGGTGACAATGTCAAGTTTGATTTGCTGGAGTTGTCATCGGGTCTTCTTTCTCGAGGTTCCTTGAGTGGAGCGAGCGTCCTTATGGTTTCTTCTCGAGGGTAGAATTTTGGGGATTTTCGAATTTGGAGGAAGTTTCTCGTTGGAGGTCTTTCAAGTGTCCTTGAGGAATATGTCATCGATGCATCGTGTATTGGGATTGCTTCTAGTGCCTGGAGGCGTTCCTCAAGAATCTCATTGGATGCCCTAGTTTTGATCCCTAGATCACATAATGATTATGACTCGAGTCATTTTATCTTTTCCCTTCCTCATTGTTGTGACTTGGCTTCCCTCTTATTTGTGTGGATGGGCCTCCATGCTTCAACATGGGTATGGCCAAACCAATTTAAAAGTTTCACTTCTTTTTCTTTAGGTGCCACACCTACTCCTTCCCAGAAAAATCACTTATAATGGGATTCCACTTTTGATAGTCACTCTTCCATCCTAACAATTGGATCCAAGCTCTCATGTTATGGTTGTTTTTCCATTTAAGTTTCTGATATTCACTCCTATATAGTATAGCTGGTCGGATAACTTCATCACACTTTCTCTTTGGATGGCTGCACATAACCCAGATAATTGAAATTGAGAAAATTGTGGACATTACCTACATATCTTTATTGAATATTATAGACATTGTCCAATTTGTGATCAAGGCGCTAATTAATTCATGAAGTCCGAGTTTCTCTTTGCATTATTTGCATCTCAGGTGGAAAGTTTTGTATTGTTTGTCATGTCCAATAGTGAATATTAAATTATAGCTTTCAAAATGACAGACTAATGAAGTTTCCTTTGATGCTTAAATAACATTGTTGATTAATCTTATTGCAGTATTGGAGAATGGGGATAACTGGAGTGTTGGGCAGCGTCAACTGGTTTCATTAGGCAGGGCCTTATTGAAGCAGGCGCGAATACTGGTTCTCGATGAAGCAACAGCTTCTGTTGACACAGCAACAGATAATCTCATCCAGAAGATCATTCGAAGTGAATTTAGGGACTGCACAGTCTGCACAATAGCACACCGGATCCCAACTGTTATTGATAGTGATCTTGTTCTGGTCCTTAGTGATGGTAAGTTTTACCCTTCAAAAGAAATAAATTTTATGCTGTTTTTCTTAAAATATCATGAAACCTGTGGCCTTGCATTTAGTCGTTGTCTATTCATATTTTGATATTAAAAAGTATCTCAATTTATGTTCATTATGCATACTGTAAATTGTGGGTTATAATACTGTTAATCATTCCAGTAGAATTTTACCAAACTTTGGCCATTTTTCACAAAAATTATAATTTAAGATCAATTGATCATCTTCAGCAATGTCTCTGTTGAGCTGCTACTTTTTCCCTTGAGAACGTACTGCTAGGATGTGATTGAACAGGTAGGTAATAGATCATATGGTGCATTCTCATGAAAACTAGCACGCTTATTTGTCTGAATAAGAGATCAAATTCTGCTATTTTTGGTCCTTTTATAATTATATGTAGTTTAATTATTGTTTTAGAGACTTCATTTTGTTTTGCTTTCACCCGTTTACATTTATAGGCAAAATAATGGTGATAATTTTTTTTTTGATGAGCATGTTATGTGTATGTCTTTCTTTTTTTTTTTTTTTTTTTTTTTTTTCTAGTTGTTATGTGTGTCTTTAGTGTTAGAGCTAAGGTGACTTTCTTTTGGTGCATCATAAATTATGAAATTCAAGTTAGTGGTTTCTTTGATCATGACCACTTTGACAAATGAAAACATAAACAACATTATAGGAGAAATTTCATCATAAGATTGATAAATTTTTGAATTGGCTGTCAACCTACACAACATTCCTTTTTCCTCTGAGCATGGAGAAATTATTGGGTTTTCTCAGGGTAATAGCTCCGTTCTTTACCCGCCTATCAACACGTGCCATGCAAGCATGTGGGGCTCGCAGCACACAGTAATGCTGTTTTTTTTTTGTTTAATATGATGCTTAGTACAGATAGTTTTGTGCTTAGTATGGATCGTGTTTTTGCTTAATATGAACATACTATGCAAAAAAATATTTATGTTAAACACAATACATCTATACCAAGCAAACTTTGATCAATATTAAGCATCATACAACAACAATGAAGCCTTAATCCCACTAGGTGGTCGTTATATTAAGCATCATACTAAGCCAAAAAAAATAAACATCATTACTGTGTCGTTAGCTGTACTCCGCGTGCTGCGGGCCTCACATGCCTATGTGCAAGTATTGATAGGTGGATGAATAGTTGAGCGAGAATCTAGTAATTTCTCTCAAGTGTGAGACCGACAATACAAAATAAACAAAAAGAACAAAAAGCTCTTGAAGCTTGACAAGTAAAATTATAGCTTGTCTAAATGTATTAATGGGTCTGGTAAATGTTTTATCTTTTGAACCAAACTTATAAAATCCGAATTTGACACAAACTAATTAATTAATAAGTTGGACATGAACTACCAAAGTTCTATGTTTATTGATGAACTTTTCACTGTTTCGTGGTCAACTGAGTACTGACAAGATCGAAGAAAACCAACAGGGAACATCCCATTTGATAAAGTGGGTTATAATTTTTGTTTGGATTAATTACTAATTGATCCCTTAACCCATACTTATACTTTGGTATACAATTTTTAAAAAATTGCTGATAAGTCTCTACAGTTAATCTAATATTATTCCGTGAACTTTTCATTATTATCTCCTCCAAAATTTTCTTAAGACGGTCATTCTCCTTTTTCTTATATTTATTCTCCTCTTCTCTCTCTCTCTCCCCGCTCCCTCCCTTCCCCAGAAGGACGTTGGTGGAGATAGAGAAAGAGAGGGGAACGGGGGCAATAAGTGAAGAGCAAAAAAGGAAAAATCATTAAAGTTGACAACTATAAAATATTTTTTAGATGCTCATGTAATCCGTCTGCTTTCTTTTTAGGCTGATTCATTTGATCTTGTTTTCGGCAGGCCGTTAATGGGTTATATTTCATCTTTTTGCTTGCAGGGAAGGTTGCGGAGTTTGACAGCCCGCAAAAACTGTTGGAGGACAAGTCGTCAATGTTCTTGAAGCTTGTCTCTGAATATTCTACGAGGTCGAACAGCATTTCAGATGCTTGAAGCCGAGTTTAATGCAAAACTAGGAAGCCAATGCAGCGATCGACTCGAGTACTCCTGGAACCTAAACTTATCTGTGTGTGTGTGTGAGAGAGAGAGAGAGAGAGAGAGAGAGAGAGAGAGGTTGCAGTATGTGCAGAAATGAATCAGAATGCAGCCCACGGCTACTGAGCAACAGAAAGATTGAAAGATGCTAGAGAGAGGTGCATGCCTCTTTAACAAGCTAACAGTCTTACTGCTGAATCTGATTGTGCATGCAAGTAGTATGGAAAATAATAGGGGAGGGCTCAAAGATCAGGCTATAGAAATAAATTTTTGACATGAGCATGATTGAACTTCTACTTTTCTTTAGGAATTTTTCTTCACTATCATAGCTTCTGTAAGGATGCTTTGGATGATTTTAATGAGAAAAAGTGGGAATTTTTCTGGTTTTCTTGTTCTTGGTCTCCTTATAAAAGTTAAGGGGGGCATTTGATTTGATGTTATTTTGTTGTTATGTTATGTTTCTAAAAAAAATAATTATTTAGTTTAATGATATCTAAAAAATTATGAAATTATCAGTTTTAAGATGACATCTAAATTACTTGATATAATATCAAGATAACATTAAAGTAAATGCCTCATAAGAAAAATGTGGTTTAATGCATAAGTGAATGGATTATATATTTATTTTCTATAAAGCACAGATATGATATGGGACATAATACAATATAAATATAGAGAATGATACAATCTTTAGAAAAAAAATTATGATATTTTTTCGACACATCGGATAAATATAAATATTATTTTATTAAAATTTGAATAAATATGAAAGTTATATGAAATATATGTGATATTTATCTCTGTTTTTACATATATTTTCTTAGCATATTGTATGTAAAAGAATAATAATATATAATCATTGATTTAAAACACACTAAACCCCTTCTAAAACACCTCACAAAATTTTTATATTTTTTCACATTATGAGTTTTTAAATAAAAATATACTTTTGTTTTTGCTTAAGAATAAAAAAAATACTTTCTTTCATATTTTATATAAACTTTAAAATTAATCACATATTTTACTAATACTGCAAAGGAAAATATCAAACTTGTTTTATATCATTTAAATATCATTGAAATAAATTTATTCTATATAATAATATTAAAATAATTTTTTTTCTCTTACTAATCTAGTTCTTGACAACATTCAAGTGCAATAAGTCCCTAGTCTTCAATTTATTATTAATATCTTTAATTTGTAAATATTACATCTTTAATCTTCAATTCCATATAATATTTACTATCAAAAAAAAAATCCATTTAATGTAACTAAGCAATCCCAAAAATAAATATTGAATTGTGTTCTTGAGGTTTAGGACAAATTAATGAACAAAAGGCTACAGGAGTAGTTTTCCCAAAATTGATTCATTCATTCGAGTTACGCTTTTTTTTTTTGATAAAAGTTACGCTCTATTTGGTACACTATATAATTCTCAATTTATTTTGCCACACGAGTTGTATTGAAAGAAAATCTTTTCAACTAGGCATCAAATTATGAGATAGGTTGTGGAGTCACCCGAGATTATAACATTAGATGAGTCATAGTGAAGTAATTACTCTCTCTCAATGCAGTGTGAGTTTTCAAGTGTTAAAACTGCTCTCCTAGTAAGTGGTAAACAAAACTTTTCAAATCATATTATTTGGATCAACTTCCATGAGACTATCTTCCTTGGTTGACGTGCAAATCCATTATCATGGGAAGGCGGATCATTTTCCAGGAAATTTTGACAATTGTTAGTTAGAGAACCTCTTGGAGAGACATTGCTTTTTTAGGCTTCATGGTTGGGACAAAAAATAGCCCAAGCTATCTATTGTTTGGGATCAAGAGAGATTTATGAAGTGGTAACTCGAAGCGGTCTTTGAACCCCCCTACAGTTGGAAGAAAACTTGGGTTCGGATACCCCATAACAAGCACATTTTCGGACCTGCTTGGTATAGGTATAAATGTGCTTGTTATAGAATTAAAATTGCTTGTTATAGAAATCTAAAAATTGTGCTTGTTATAGAAATCTCTATAACAAGCACCTATAGTTAAAAGTGCTTGTTACAGGCAGGTCCGAAAATGTGACGTGGCGGGGGCATCCAAACCCAATAAATTTTCCTACAGTTGGGGTGTAAATGTCACTAGGCTACTTTTTTGCGAAAACTCATGGTTGGAGCACATTATATGCTCTGAAAGTCCTTTTGGGAGAGATCGACCACGACTAGGTTTTCCACTCTTTGTGTTATCTAGCGTTAATAAAATTGGGCATTGGGTTCTGTGCTGGAGAATTGAATGTTGATCATTTAGTTTACTTCTAGTGTCAAGGTGTCTTCCCATGCCATGTGTATGGCTCGGATACATTTGCGAATTATTGAATTGACATCAGTCCCCTAAATTGATGAATCTAAGGTTTTCATGTAGGGTCCACTGAGTTTTTCTTATTGTTATAAAGGGATGATCCTTTGACATTAGGAGATTATTTCAATTTTCTATTATGTCTACTCCCTTTGAGTGGAAAGAGGAAAGAGTGACCGGTGTTCAGTCTTATGATAGCCCCCACACATGTAGTCTTCGAATATTTTGATCTACAATATAAAATAAAATTAATTTTTTTTATTAAAAACTATTGAGTATGTGAAGTAAAATAATATTTTTTTTATATTAGAATTTATGTAGAATGATTAAAATTTTTTATTTATTATTATTATTATTTTAAAAATTAGTATCATTTTAGTCCTGATTTGGTCCTGATTTAGTCCTCGCGCCAAATAGGACCTTAGCTTTTTTGTTAGCTTTTCTAATAGAAATGTGAAATTTGGTTATTTTCTGACTAATTTGAATAATTTATATATTTTAAAGGACCATTATACATTTCTATGTTCATCCTTCTTGAAAAATTTAATAAAACTTTAAAATTTAATTTTTCTTATTGCTCTCTACGCTCTGAAAGTGTAAATATAAAAAATATAAATATTAATATATTTCAAAATTATATTTTAAAAAGTCAAAAAGTTAACAATTGAGAAGATATCTCGTGATCTAAATATAAAGGTATTGTCAACTTTAGCTTTTAAAAGTTGCATAATTTGAGTACTTACCAAGATATCACCCATTCTAGTACTATTCTAATCTAAGCATGACTAAATTTTTGATTATTACCATTTTAATTTTTTCACAGAAGATGTTTTTGCCATTTAAGATTATCTTATTTACTTATACAACTTAGAACACTTTTTTTTTCTATTGTGAAATAATTCATTCCTATGCTCCTTCATCTAGAAGCTTGCTAAGAGCTAGTCTTTGTTTAGGTAATTCCGATTCACACATTAATATCACTCCAATAATCACTCTTTGCCCTTTTCAGTCTTAGGTTATATAGGCCCTACAAGCCCATCGGCTTCCACTTGGTTCATTATCAAATATGAAATATCATATTGTAGGAGATTGACTCTAATATTATACTATAATATCTCATAATTCAAATATAGATGTATTATTCAATTTGGCTTCTGGGAATACATGACTTGAGTACTTCTCCGGAGGTCAATCATCCCAGTACTACTCCAAGTACGTTTAATTATAGAGTTTTTCATTTATTTCGTGAATTTTTTTCTAAAAGGTGCTTTTACTATTTGAGATTACGTTGTATATTTATATAGCTTAAGAACTCACCTTCTTTTTAAATATGAGATGTAACTTTCTTATGTCCCTCTTCCTAAAAGCCTGTCAGGAACCGTTCTTTATTTAGGTGATTTCGATACATACATATGGCCCAACGACCACTTTTGGTCCTTTTCGATCCTGAATTGTCACAAATCTTATGACATAATGGTAAAAAATTAGTAATTATATTTTAATTTGGACGAACCGAAAGTGCTTTCACAACCTTAGATATCTCAATCAAGATTTTTAAAAGGTTGAGATTAATTTACATTGCTCTTTAAATCTCAAGAGCCTGAATGCAATTTATCCTAAATATTTTTATAGAAAAACATAATTTATAATTATTTCATGTTAAATTTAAAATGTAACTCAAAATTTAAAATTATTAGCAACCTCGAATTAAATTTGATTCAAAATTAAAAATTTTAACTTCAATTGAGCCAGCCTTGTTTGAAATGGCATATGCAATATCCCAAACTTCATAATGTGCAAATGATGTGATTTCAAAGGCAATATCGAGCAAAACATGGCGATTTGGTATTCAAAGGCAATAACGTCCAAGTTTCAAGAAGAAAAAACAAGTTTAAAAAAGACATACACGCCGCCATTTTTGTGTTACACATGAGAAATTATTACATCCAACCAGCAAACTAGGTTAGTGGTTTGCTCGTCAACCAAGCGGCGCATATAAGTAAATGAGCCCCATGGCTAACAAAATGTTGTAAATGATGTTAAGTCACCAAGCAGCCAGACAGATCATGTAATGGATTGAGCGGACCGTCCAATCACTTTAACGGACTGTCCTTTTGCTCCGTCTGTCCGTCCGATCAACCAACAAACAAAGCAGATATTAATGTATGTATCTGTAAAAAATAGGTATAACACAGTTATCAACTTAAAAGAATATATATATATATATATATAAATATAATACTTATTATTCTAGACTATATTTAATTTCAAATTATATTTACTTTTTTAAATAGTTATTTATTTTATTTGGTAGCTAAACTGATAGTTTTATTAGAGTGAACAAACCAAATGATCCATTCGGCTCGTTAGATGGTCTAGTGACTCTAGTCACTAATTGAATAGCCCGTTCGGTTGCTCGATAACTAAATTCTGTTAAAAGTACGTTTCATCGCCGATCAGAAACTGCCACGTGTACAGGTTGTGAACCCGTGCATGGCGGGCTCTGATTGGGCGCGGCGCGCCGCGCCGCGCGGCGCCGCCACGTTCTCGTATAAAAGGCTCCCCGTCTCCTGCACCCGATGAACTGCAGCCCCCTTTTGTCGGTGTTTCCCTTCGTTGATGCTATCCCTCTTCCCTTCCTTCCTCCTCCGACTGAACCCTAAGCCCCCTCTCTCCCTCTTCTCTTGCATCGCCAGATCTTCCTCTCCGATTCTTATCGGTTTGAGCTCTCCAATTCCTCCCGGCTTCTTCCCGTTGCCCAGGCGCTGTCCCGTTTTTCCACTTTCTCTGGTGAGACAGCTCTCGGTGGAGTCTGGTTCACCTTCATCCCTGTCTTCTGTTCGTGGGCGGATGGAGGTGGCGGCTAACTCGGTAGCGGAAGCCTCGTCGGGTGCGAAGAAGTTCTGGCTCAGATCGAAGAATGAAGCCATGCTCGCAACGTACACTCCGTTCGTCGTATGCTTGGCGTCTGGGAAACTTGAGCTGGAGACGTTCCGCCAGTACATTGCTCAGGATTTTCATTTTCTCAGGTCATTTGCGAGCGCGTAAGTGGACGATTCACCCTTGCTCTGTTTTTTTATGCTTTTAGTTTATATTGTCATTACATCGTGAAGTTTCCTATGTTCCTGATGTATGTGTTCTCCTTGAAAATGCGATGGCCTGTCTCACAAGAAGAAAGCAAAATATCAAGTACATCTGATCTCCATATTCTATGTGAGGATCGAGCAAAAATCATTTGGGAGAGATTTTTTTCCTTTCCACAGTACATTCTCCTCAGTGGCTAAGGAAGCAACAAAATTGGCAACCAAATTGGTTGACTTATATACATGTTGAAATCTATGCACTAGTCTTTTTATGGTTAGAGCAAAAAAACTCATTAAACTCAAAAAATACTTTCATCTATATTTACATATTTATTTCACATTATATGCAAATTCAAATATTAAAATTCAGTTTTATTTCATATTTTACGCATACTTTAATAAAAAAATTAATTTTTTTCACACTCAGCATAATCCTCAATAATAAAATAATTTTATTTTATATTATAATATTAAAATAAATTTGTTTTTCTTTTTATCTCTAAAAAATTTATATAATTTTTTAGAGATAAAAATATACTCTAACCAAATGAGGCTGTGCTCAAAATAGCAAAATTATGTCTAAAACGTCTTGACATGGAGTCCTTTCTAGTATTTCGAAGTGCATATTCTATGGTGATTGTAGAATCACCCTCATCATATGGTCTCTACACAGTTTGCTTAGCATCTGGTTAATCTGGCTACCTCAAGTACCCCTCTATTCTCTACCTCTGTAAAGTGAAGAGCCTGATGCCCACGACCATGATAGTTTGTTGTCATGGTCCCTCGACAATGCAAATGCACCGGTTGCACCATTCTCTCAACATGTGTTTTGTCTACTATTTGCTATTGCTCTACATATTATTCAATTTTTCTTTTTCTTTTTTTTGGTTTCTTTAGATTTTCTGATGTTTATACAGTGATCCGGTAATCTTGAAACATCCATGGAGGTCATAGATAGAGCTTTTAGAATGTTTCCTTCTATTGAAGATTTCTACCTTATACTTGTTTCATTGGTTTAGGTATGAGAAAGCAGGTGAATATGCTGATGATGGCGATGCTAAGGCTACAATATCTGAACTACAGAAAGCTGTTTTGGATGAGATGAATCTGCACAACTCTGTTATACAAGTAATATTTTCTATTCCTTTTTCTTTCTGTAATATGGCCTATTTTGTCTTCTGGAATGTAATCAGCTCATTTTGTACAATTTGTAGTATATTAAGGATTCCTAGCATTTTCAGCCAACCCCTTGGGATTAAAGCTTTGTTGTTCTTGTTGTTGTTTTTGTTTCTGTGAAATGGCTGATGAAACTCTCAAAAGACATTCCATATGATTCTAGATGAGGAGAATCAGAGTAAATTTGACATATGCAAGCATGGAATATGAACTTTTTTCTTCATTTCCAGTGATAGCCTACTATTTTAGGAAGTTGTGTGATACATCTTCTTTGGTTGCATGAATATATTGTTTTACATTATCTAGACGAGTTGCTTCTGACTTTTTTTCTCCTTCTGGTTTTTCTGACAATAATTTTCTTTCTCCACTTTTATGATGTTTCTCCCACTAATTATATATGTATTCCGTGAAAGTTACAAAAATATATAAAAGAAAAGATAGAAGAGATGAAATGCAAAATTTAAAAAAATCAGATTTTATTTGCATTGTTCTTGAAATATATCATGTCTATTCCTTACCTTACACTCTTCTATACGTTTTTTGAAGTTAATAAATTATTTTTTTCTTTTTATAAAGTAATTCAACTTTGATTCCTGAATAACCCACTTCACTTTTGGTTCTATTGTAATAAAAGATTCTTTTCTCATGTAGAAAAGACTTGTATTACTTTTCTCTAAATTTATGTTAGTTGCACTCTTGCTATTTGCTAATATATTCATTTCTTGCTATATCATTTTTTCCCTTAAACTTATCATGAAATTCTTAGATTTCCAAATTTTAGTTATAGGGCAAATTATTGATAGGCCCCTATAGTTTACCTATCTTAGGTGTTTAAATTTTGAAATAGAGACTTAAAAGTAAAACACAAAATGGGACCTAAGTGAAAGATTTTAGAAAACATAAACCAAAATGTAATTGTGGGTTAACTACAGAGACTTATTAGTTATTTACCCTTAGTTCTATTATCAGAATCTTTGTATTACTTGGAACTAATAAAGAATAAAGGGAATTACATATATAATACTATATTCAGTAAATATTATAGATTTTACATACAATTTTTAAAAATTACAAAATTTGTGAAGAACATCATTTACAAATTACATTTTATACACTCTGGTGAATGTTCGTAAGCATTTTTTTTATTGTAATAGAATATTATATTTATACATGAAGTGCTCAATAGGTGAGGATGAATTCTTTGATTGTTAAAATCTAATATTTTTAACCTCAGAGCAAAATTAAGCTTGCCAACTTTTTTTTTTTTATTAATTTGGAGTAGAGTTCAGATTATTTGTCCCTGTATTGGTCCAATAATTCTCTGTTGGTGCACATTGCTTTGTACTTTATAGTTTTTTATCCTTGTACATATTTTATCATATAGTCCCATTGTTGTATGATTGGCTTGTGGATATCTTTTTATCACTAAAATTTGATTCTAAACATAATCATATCTTAGATGTAGTCAATAACAACAACAACCAAACCTTTATTGACTACGTGAATCCTTTATTTCTGTTGCACTCTATCAAATAATAGTTCCTCATTTAGCTCTATGTATGTATGATCATTTTTTATAGTTTCTTGTTATGACTTTCTTAGCCTTCTTCTTTATCCTTTTATATTGACAAAATGTTATGAAGCACTAATACTTCGTGAAACCTAACGTATCCATATTATATTCGTATCAGATACTAATACTATTCGATACTCCACCGATTTGTATCTAATATGCCACATGATGTATCAATTTTTATTTTAAATTTTTAAAAATTTGATATTTGCCTGTTATTCACTTGATACTCACTCGATACTTACCTGATACTTATCCGATAATTCCTGATACTTTTAATTGGAGAAAAAATATTGAAACAATTGGTCTAGCCCACACAATAAAAAATAAAAAATCTCATATGTAAACATAACTCATGTATAGACTTAAATGTTAAAATTGAGGGATACATTAGGCTCACGCAATTGAGATTGCAGAATGCTTCACAAACTCTAGTTTTTTTGCAATAGAAAAAAGATTTGGTATCCAGAAGCAATTGTGTCATCTGATTTTACTACCTTAACTGAAATTATCTTTACTTTTGTTGGACACTGATTACTTTTCTTTTTTACCTTAATTAAGCTCGTATTGCAAAAAAGATAGGATTTCAGTATTTTTTTTATGTTATTTATTTATTTAGTTAGGGATTCGGAGAGAGGAGAGCACGTATCTGCTTTGATCAGGTCAGTATAGTTAAGTTTATATCACAACATTTGTATTATTATTAATTATATCTCATTTGCATTTAATTTATTGATTTGAGTCGGATTTAAATTGAAATTGAGACTACTCTACTGTTGTATATTTAAACTTTTATCCTGCTTAGATAGTTTGTGAAAAGTTAGGAAACAATTAAGTGAAATTTATGATATCATTTTAATTTAAAATTTTTTAAATTCAATAGTTGTTGAAAAATATTTCAAGTTCAATTATCCATAATATTTTTTTAAGTAGTATCAAGAACATTTGAAAAAATATAATTAATTAAAAAAAAAATTAAAAGATATTTTTTAAATTTATAGAAATAAGATATATAAATCATGATATATATATATATATATATATAACAACCGTATCTTGATGTATTAATATTCTATTTTTTAAAGTTTGGTGTATCGTTGTATTTATATTGTATTATATTTGTATTGTCGTATCGTACTCGTGCTTCATAACTAAGATGTAGTCATATTTAAAAAAAATGTTTAGCATTGGGCAAGCATATGTTTGCACTCACAGATTGAAGACTAAACTTCATATGTTTTTTCGTGGCTTTTCTTTTGACACGGGTTCTTCTTTGAGAAATGAGTTTTCATTTAATCTGATAGTCGTCATACAACCTTGATTAGTGGAAAAAAAGTGGACGTGTTTTCTCTTTCATGTGGAAGAGAAACATGCTAAGACATGCTGTTAATAGTCACATGGTTTTTTTTTTTAAAGGTTTGTAACATAGCTTTTGATTGTGCTAAACTTCATCATTTTGGGTCAGTTGGCATTGTTTTAGTTCTTTGTGCGTAAGTTGTTAGATGCCATTTAATGTTTACCGTTTATGGTAGGTAAAGTTTATTGCCTTTTCCATATTCCAATGGATCAGATCCCATGTCTTGGGTTTAGTTGTCATTTTTGTCCGGAGACATGAGAATATCACACCATGTAGAACGTGTTGTGTAAGATATGTTTCATGAATAAATTTTTTGGCATTCTTTCTTAAGTAATTTAATTTGGGCAGGAATGGGGTATTGATCCTAGTAAAGATGTTCTTTGCAGTCCTGCAACAGTTAAATACATAAACTTTCTGTCTGCAATATCTGATGGGAAAATTGGAGGAAAGGACTTTGGTAAAATCGCAACTCAATTTGAGAAGACCATAATTGCTGCTTATATAGTAGGAGCGATGGTTCCCTGCATGAGGCTTTATGCCTTCTTGGGTAAGGAGCTTGAACCATTTCTAAAGATTGCAAGGGATCATCCATATTCAAGTTGGATCAAGAAGTATTCTTCCTCAGAATTTGAAGTATGCATCAATTTCAGGCAGTCTATCTTTTCTTCTGTTGTTGGAAAAAGCTTTTCTTGTCTACTTAACTTGACTTTCTAATACTTTCTCTATTATTTTTCCTTTTACAATATTCATAGGAAGCAGCCACACTAATAGAAGACCTGCTTGACAAATTGAGTGTTCCATTGACTGGAGAAGAGCTGGATGTAATAGGAAAGCTTTATCTCCAAGCAATGAAGCTTGAGATTGAGTTCTTTTTGGCACAGACAATTATGCAACCTACTGTAGTTCCATTGATAGGGTTGCATGATCCAAAAAAACGCTTTTGTATATTTTCTGATTTTGATTTGACATGTACAGTAGTTGATTCCACTGCCATTTTGGCAGAAATCGCTATAGCAAAGGCTCCAAAAACAACTGATCTTCCTGTGGCTAACAGATCAATTGATTGGTCACCCTCTTCAGAACTAAGAGAGACTTGGAAGGCTTTATCTGCAAAATATGCTGAGGACTATCAACAGTGTATAGATACCTTACTAAAAGGTCATGAAGGTAATTATGGATTATTTTGTGTAGTTTGGTACTCTTTTTTGTTTGACTATGTGCAGTAGATGTGCTATGTCTAGTAGGCGTGCCATGCATTGGTTGTTAGGCTACTACATATGTTAGACTATGTATAGCAGGTGTATTATGTTTGTCAGGGTACTATTATAGCCATATGCACACACAAATATACAATGCAAGGTAAGGGATGATTTCTCACTTCCCAGAAAATCTTTCATGGTATCAAAACCAACATTAGTCATCTTGGGTTCCACGTCATTTTGTTGTTTGAGCTGCTGCCATCACTTCTTGTTGTGTCGTCACTGTTGCCCACCACTTCTTATCACTACTGCTGTCTTCTTGTGACGTACTACTGCCGCCGCCTCTTCCAAGTCACCATCACTGCCCTATCTTTCTAAGGCCATGCTAGCAGCCACCCTGCCTCGATGCTGCAGTTGCCCTTTAGTGTTGCTACCGGATTTTAGCACGCCACTAGTGCTTAGTGTCCCAATGCCGCTATTCAATGTAGTTGTTGCTGCCCACTTCCTTGGACCGCCACTGCCGCCTTCGCGTGATGCCAGCGTCATGCACAATACACTAGGCTGCCAACCAGGTCCTTTTGAGTTGCTATTGCCGTTGTCTCTTACAGTGATAGATCTTGTTCTACTCCTATTACTATAGTGATTCCTATCATTTATTTCAAGAGACTTGTCAATGTTGAATTGAATAAGACAACCTTTCTTGAAGGTTATTAGCATGGAGCCTTCTCCCTTCCTTAAGCATGATCAGTAGGAGCGCTTCTCTGATTATGCCTTTGAGACTTGGCAGGAACAGAATTGTTTACGCTATGCAGATGTGGGTTGTAGTCATCATGTCCTTTGATATTCTACAACACATTCTTTCACACTGAAAACATTGCTCATGACCCATTGAGAAACATTTCATCTGCAAGCCTATAGCCATGGAGTTTTCAGCTTGAAAGTGATCTTTGTGTGGAAAAAGGGGACTCTGCCTATCTTTGAGTATATCCTAAAAATTAAGGACACTAGTTAGTCTTTGCTATGTTGATACTCACGGGATTGATAGTGATCCTGTCATAATTGCTCTCAATGGTCTACTTGAGGACAAAAGCTCTATTACCAGAGTCATCATGCGTGGTAATCTTGCTGATTTTGAAGAACTTCTACTTCTACTTTTACTTCTTTAGCAATAGGTTGAAAACTTTAGTTCCAACAAGTCTAGCTCAGTTTTTGTACCCTTCCTCATGTTGCTTGGTTTGAACGAGATACAATTGATTAATAATACAATTAGTGTGACTTGAATCTAGAAATACTAATCTAATCAAAGTTGATGCATGCCATTTTTTTTCTTAGTGTTTAAATCATTGAATAAATAAATAAAATAAAAAATGCTAAAATATTATTTTTTCTGTAATACGGGCTCGATTAAAGTAGACAAGAAGCATGATCAGGTGACCAACAAAAGCAACAACAAATTGTCGAATTAGGTAGAAAAGAAGCAGTAGCGCTAGTATTTGTGAGGCTGTAGAAAGGGGTTAATTAAAGTAGAGGATATTACAACTTGCAAATACTGGTTCTTTTTATGCTAGCGAAACTCTCGCATACTTGAAGCTCTTTGTGATCCCACTTGTGTGAACCTGGTGTGTAGTTCTTCCATTATTAATCGTTGAGTTAAAGTGTTGCTTCTTTTTTATGTATGCGTAATTTTTTAATTTTAATTATATGGGTGGATTTATTTTTTTCTAATTAAAAGTTTTGGTAAGTATCAGACAAGTATAGTTAAAAAAATTGATACGTCACGTGGTATGTTAGATATGTATTAGTGGAGTATTAATGAGTATCATCTGTATTTGATACAATTACAATATGAATATGTTAAGTTTCATGAAATATTAATATTTCATAGCTAATCACTCTTTATACTAGCCATCTGGTTCTTTCATGAAAGTGTGGCATTAGTCATAACATTAATTAAAGTATAAAAGAGTATATCACATAATATATTTTTGTAGTAGATTGTAAGAATCACTGGAGAGGGGCATTCTCTTGGCTTTTGGCTTGAGTTGAGATGTGGTTGCTTCCAATTCTATGACTTCTAGAGAATCACCTTCTAGCTAGACTACTTGAGCTGTTCCTGCCCATTTTATAGCTGTTATCATTCTAATTTGAGCTACTACTTCTTTAGCTTAACAATTGCATAAGTGATCAGTCTCCTTTCAGCTCCTTCCAGAAAGCCACCCATATGATCTCTAATTATATAGCCAGCTCTTGGTGCTCGGTACATGTGGAGTGAGCCATCAATATTCACCTTAATCCATCCAGGGAGAGGTGTTCACTTACTTCTCACTTGGTTACAAGTCCCATAGGGCGTGTGGACTCCAATTGCTCCTTTGATGATTGTAGTGGCTCAACATTGTACTCTTTATGTTGGTTCAATAGTTTCAATAGTAGAAATTGGTCTGCCATGCACTTTGGTATTTCTAGCCTTCTAGATATAATATATGGTTGTAACTTTCAGTATTAATTTTTCATCAGTTTTGTTGTTTCTAGTTGCCTTATATTTACATAATGTTAGTAAAAAATTTCAAAACAAATTGATAAATCTTTTTAAAAGAGAATTTATAATTTGTTAATTGTTATGATTAAGTTAACAGTTCTGTCTTAATGCCTTTAAATTGACTTGTCAAATCTATCTTTTAAGTATTTATGGAATATCTATGAAGAAAAACTACTGAAAAGAGAAATGGATGCCTCATATTTTTGATCAATTTTATGATTTCTTTTATTTTTACTCAAATTTTAATAAATAGATAATTGTATTAATTTAACATATCCAAGAAGTATCATATCCTATTTTTTGAAAAGTTGTGTCCTCGTGTCCATGTTGTATTATATCCGATATTCTGTATCGTGTCTGTGCTTCATAAGCTTTTACCCTACCTACATATTTATTGCCACATAGTTGGAGCTCTCCAGCATCCCGTTCACTCGCTTGGACCTTTCCCATGTTGGCAATCTCGCTTGGAGCTATTGGCCACCCACCACCAAGAGAACCTTTTTTCCATGATTGGATCATCACTTTCATCGAAAGAAGTTGCAGCTAGAGAGCAAGTTGTGTCTTCACATTTGTTACGCCAAATAACTTGCAGATATCTTCATGAAACCACCCTTTACGTCTCGATTTCATCTACGTCGTACCAATTTTCACATCCATCAGATGTGCAGATTAAGGAGGAATTACGTGTAGTAGATTTGCTATGTATACTAGGTGTGCTGTGTATTATTGGTTGTCTGGCTACTGTATTCGTTGGACTGTATAGTAGGTTTATTATGTATTGGTTGTCTATATATATATATTGTTAGTGACTATTTTAAATCATTAATTGTTTATATATGAAAGAAAATTACTATGAGGAAAGTCGAACTAATTTACGTTCCTTTTCAACCTTTTTCCCTTAGCCAAGGCATTTGATATGGATGATCTTTACAAACATTTTGAGCATCTGTCCGAGTTTGAAAAACAGGCGAATTCTAGAGTGTTTGAGTCAGGAGTATTGAGAGACATGAATATAGATGACATAAAAGAATCTGGTGAGCACTTGAAACTTCAAGAAGGCTGTGCTTCCTTTCTACAGAAAATTGTTATGCAGAAAAAAAAGATGAATGCAGAACTTCACATACTGTCATATTGTTGGTGTGCAGATCTGATAAGGTCTGCCTTATCAGCAGGTATAACATTTATTCATAACTTATGTTATTGTTAATTCTTTGTAGACCTGCAGTCCTTTGATTTCTTTGTATTACCTTTATTCTTTTGTACTTGTGCAATTAAAGTGTTCCATTTATAAATAAATTCTCTGCAAAAGATTTTCTCTGGCACAACGTGCTTATGTTAAATCTGCTCAGTCTGTAGCCTTCTTAAATTTTGACAAACGTATCTAAGGAAGTTCCTTTGTGATGTAGGAAAAGAGTTGGGTAAGAGTTTTTGAAGCTTAATTAATGCAAATTAACATGCTTTGTGTAGGTTTGAAACAAAATGACACAAAAACTACTAAGGGGACGTTTGGTTCAATGTTATCTTGATGTTATGTTATCTAGAGAAAGTAATTGTTTGGTTTAATGACATCTATAAATAATCTTTTATTAAATTATAAAATTATTAGTCAAAAGATAACATCTAGATGTCATGACATCTAGATTACATAATATAACACCAAGATAACAACGAATCAAACAAATGCATTTTATGAAACACTTGTGCAAGCTAAATATGCAAATCTAATTTGATGGAGGATTATTTTATGGACTTTACACTAAATGCAATACAAAATATAGCTCCATAGATCAATTAGAAGAAGAATTAACGATAAGCTAAAACCTAAGCAAATTGAAAGCATTAAATATAGAGTAGAGTCAATTTTGAGAGTATATGAAATTAATAATATCTAACATTCATTCATCAAAGGGAGATCATCAAAATGGAATTCCAAAACATTTAGAGAGTAATAAAAAAAGTTATAGAACAAAACCTAGACTAATCTAATCCAAATATAGCTAATTTTAAAGTCTAAATCATAAGTAGAGAGGTGTAAAGAGCCATACAAGTTCAAATAATAAGGATTTTTGGATGAGGAAGAAAGAAACATGCAAGCTTAAAGAGAGATAACTAGGGTGATTAGCTTTACTCCATAGGGTAGAATCTAATTCGACAGCAACGACGGCAATAGTGCGGCAGTGGCAGCGGTGGCCCGGGGGTGGGCGGCCGATAGCCCCAAGCTCCAAGGGAGAGGAGAGGGTGGCAACTCCAAAGCACTCCAAATTAGAGTTTTCTCCAAAATGTAATCCCCTCTAAATGAGCTCTCCATATCTATGTATAGGAAAACCCTAATCATTTGAGCAATTTGATTTAGATATTTTGATCTAATTGCTCAAATTAATTGATAGTATTAGGCCTAAGAGATGTTATTTGAGCTTGTCATGAAATGAGCTCAATAACTTCTCTAAAAGAAAAAAGCCCATCCATTCACAATTCTTTCCACAGTAAGGCCCACATAATCTCCCAAAATGAGGAAAATAAATGCAAAATTATATTTGTCACCTCATACTTTTTCCTTATATAAATGCACAAAAAATTCACTTTTTCCAAAATAAACCTAACATATATGAATAAGGCCTTCATAAGAAGCATAATAAAATACTAAAAATAAAATAAAATGCGAGAATAAAAAGATTGTCATTGAATGTTTGTTAAATCAGCCCTCAAGCTGAGTTTGATGATGTTACTGAAGTTGATATCGAGGATGTGCTATATCACTTTGACTTCTTATACCGAGTAAATAAGAAGCTTGCATTAACTCATTTATCCAATGGAAAACTTGTTTTCCGGAATTTTTTTTTTCAATTGTTGGTTCAGCGCTTGGCCACAAATTTGGCCACAAGGTAATTAGTAGTTCAACAAAATTATTTTGGATAATCTCCATACCAAAAAGATCTTGTTATATTTTTTGATCTTGGAAGTTATATGACAAAATACCGACTGAAGTTGTTTAGTGGCCATTGGAAATGAAAATATATTGATATTATTAAGGATATGTATCATGGTGTACTTAAATAGTGTAAGGATTGTTGGTTCTTATTCCAAGGGGTTCCAATCTACATTTGTACTATTTAATGTTTTGCTTTGAAATATTATCTTTTTACTTTGGTGATAGTTGAGTTGACTAGCAATTTTAGAATAGATTATGCAAAGCATGCTTTTGCACAGATAATATGGTTTTAATAGATGAGGCTTTGAATGAGTTCATTGGCGGCTGGAACCTGGAGGATCATCATAGTGGCTAAGGGATTCAGTTTTATCCCTCATTTGCTAAGGCCCTAAAACATCCCAAACCCATCCTAAAAACACTCCTAATTTTTTATAATTATCACAATCCTACACAATTTGTGTGATTCTAGAATTAAAAATTAATTTTATTTCACACTCTATACAAATTTCAATGTTAAAAGTCAATTTCAATGAAAAGTTTAACTTTGTCTCATCCAATAAAAATCTCAACATTAAATTTACTTCACATCATAGCATAAAATAATTTTTATTCTCACTTTAGCTCAAAAATAATTCAAACCAATCTAAAAATACTTTTTTTATATAGAGGTTGAGTAGAAGACGAAGAACATACATTTTAATAAGTTTAGTGTCCCTGAAAAAAACAGTGACAATGTTGTAATATTAGATGGAATAATAATTTCATTACACAAGAACTTTGTGTTCCTTATATTTATTATCCACAATAAATTGGGAAAGTACAAGTTTTATGCATTAGGTAGATATGAGTGAAAATTACATCAGACTGCTTTCCTACAATCTGAATGATGTGAAAAGAGGGAAAAATTACATAAGTTTAGTGTTAGCTAAAATATGATGCTCAGAAGGATGAGCGATGACACTAACGTTTGCTAAATTAGGAATAGGATAGATTTTGGGCCTATAAATGATAAAAAGTTGAAGGGATGTTTAAGGTAGTTTGGCTATATGCATCGTCATATTATAGAGGCCCGTTTACTTAGATGTGTGACTTCCACGTCATGTTGTTAGGAAGGAGAGGAAGATCAAAAATAATTTGAAATATGGTCATTACACACGACTTTGACTCACTTGCATTTACATTACATAGATATGAAGGAGAAACAAGATTAGGGCTTAGTTGTTGTACATTGTTATTGTTCTTAAAATATAAATAACCACACCTTCAATCATGTTCATAGAATAGCGTTCTAACTAAAATTTCTTGACCAAAAAAAAGGAGCAATTCTTATCTATTTATAAGCCTTTAACTGTTTCAACCCTTTTTCTATTGCTCCCGCTCACATATTTTGAAGCAGGCAACCCCAACTTTGCTTAAGGCCTACATATGTGCTAATTAGTTTATTGTTTCTGTTTTCTAGATTACTTTTTTCTTCTGAATACATTTTAGTCAACCATTATTTGTTTGAGTCGGTGTTGTATGTTTAGTTGTCCTAGTTTGGCATTTTTAAGCGCTCATTTGGCTGAAAGCCAAAAAAGCTAAAGCTATTGTCAAATATTTTCTCATCTCATACAAATTTTAATATTAAAATATCATTTTATTTCATATCCTATAATGCATCAATCAACCTTATTTCTAACAAAAAAAAGTTTCACACCAAACAAGCTCTTAAGCGTCCTTGTAGATAGTTGTTATATGCCTATCTCGCAAATTTTTTCCGAAGTCAAATAACGGATTACTGCTATTGGTAGAAAACTACAGTTGGCTGGCCCTTGAAGTACTAAGTTCACTTGTCTAGCATCTACGTTTTATATGAACTGACAGCCTATTCCTTTTCAGAATAGTCTCTTATGTTGAATACCATAATGATGTATCTGCCTGCATTTTTCCATTCAGCTGGCTGTCTTGGCAGTGTCTCTGTACATTCGAATGAATTCATGTATGCAGAAGGATCTCTTTCTACGGGCGAGGTTCTCAGAAACATAGAGACTCCTCTTGACAAGATCCGGGTATTCAAGCACATCATAAACCGAAGCAGCAATGAAGAGTATTTGTCAGTTTACATCGGCGACTCGGTCGGCGACCTATTGTGCTTGCTGGAGGCCGACGTCGGCATCGTACTCGGCTCAAGTGAGAGCTTGAGGAAAGTCGGGAAGCGGTTCGGTGTCTCCTTCATTCCCCTCTTCGTGGGCTCGGCGTATAAACAAAGAGAAGCTGGGTTGGATGCCTCTTCTGCCTGGAGAGCGAAATCAGGTGTTATCTATACTGCCTCTGGATGGCCAGAGATACAGGCATTCATCCTGGGTCATCATTGAGCCTTTTGAGTGGTGGTGTTGCCTCCGTTCATAAAAATCTTTAAGGATTGTGTGGTTTCTGATGAGCTGAATTTTTTAAGGTAATTCTGGCTTGAAATCAGCCCAGAATCATCTTCTCGAGATCTTCAATTTTAAGTTTGCTCGATTTGAAAAGTCAGCTAACTTGGTTTGAGACAGGTGGTTTGAGCCGAACCGGAATTGACCTTCAATGGTGGAATCGAGCTGACTCACTGAGGCATGTGGTGTTTGAAGTCTGTTTTTTCCTTGGAGGTATTTGGTCTAAATCTTGTACTTACATTACTGAGCCATCGTTAAGTATTTAGGGAGCATTTGGTTCGTTATTATCTTGGTGTTATGTTATGTAATCTAGATGTCATCTTTTGACTAATAATTTTATAATCTTATATAAGATTATTTATAGATGTTATTAAACTAAACAATTGCCTTCTCTAGATAACATAACATAACGTCGAGATAACGTCGAACCAAACGTCTCTTAAGTTTCATGATATATTTAAATATTATTATAAAAACTACAATATTGTCATTTTAAATTACATCTAGTTATAGCTCTAAAATAGGTTGTGTTTTAATTATAATGGAGAGAGAGAGAGAGAGAGAGAGAGAGAGAGAGAGAGAGAGAGGTAAGTTTGGTTTGATTTTCTGTTGTTGTCACTAGAAGAAATTAGAGATCTAGTAATAATAGATTTGATTAGTAACTTTGATAATAAAATTAAACTAAATAAATAATAATTTTAATAAATATACATAGTTAGATAATAATAATAATAATAATATCTAAATACCTTCCAGTCATGTTCTTTAATCTATATTTATAAATGAATATATTTTACATTAACTTTTATCTTATTGGATAGCTCTTTTTTTATTATTAATTCTCTCTTCTCTTTCAATTTCAATGTGATGATCTCGAGCAGGCAATTCATGACTGTGGCTGGCGATCGGTCATCGTTTGATTGGCGAGGTAACGATGGTTAAAGTCTCAAACTAATTATAGTTAAATGATTATTAATGAAACGTATAAAATGTGTAATCTTTAAATTTTATTTTAGAAATATCTAAATTTTTTAAATAAAATATCGTTTTTGTAAATTTTTTTTAAAATGAATTTTAGCAATTTTGAGAATGCTACCGTGTATGTTATTAGATTACAACATAGAAATAATGTATGCTATTAAGTGGGTCGAGTTTTGTTTCTTATATAAATGGGATCACGACTCAACCCAAAGATGATTCACCAATCTAAATTACTACTCCTAGATATTATCAACTTGTTTATATTATAATATGCTTAAAATAATATAATGTATTTCATAATATTACAAGATTATGGAGAATCTACCTAACCTGATTGTTTGTTTATGCTTTAAAAATGTGCTAGTAATATAAATGATTATTTGTATTTTTTATTTATTTCATGAATATGTAAATTTGTTTTAAAGAAAAGTATGTATATGCATGTAGGTACTTGATTATGAATACATTCTTGCATAAAATTAATACTTTTTTTCAAATTAAAGTTATTAAATTTTAATCTATTTGAACTTACTTTTTAAGTCTTGATTTAAGTCTTTTATTTGTATTTTTCTATTTGCTATATTTATAGAATCTGTTCTTTATAATAGTCTATTATATCCTATAGACAATCTTTCTTTATTTATTTGAAGTTGTTTTATTGGAGATTTTTCTATTATGTGATTTTTTTATTTTTATAGGATGTTGTATATCTTTATTTGTTAATTGTCTATGATATATAATTTCAGAATATTGATTATGTAAATTATCTAATCTAATGTCAGAAGATATAGGTTTGATTTCTATATTATTAGTTTCTGAAAAATGTCTTAATAATTACCAGGTAAAGGTTAAAAGTTTGCTTTCTTTTAATATAGAAATATTTTCTAATTTATAGAATATCATTAAACTTTAATCTATATTTTTATCTGCTAAATTTATAGAGAAATTAAGAAAAAATTTAAAATTTATTACTTAATATAAAAAATTAAATTGTATTATTTCCATTAAAGATTATTCTGTTGTTATTAACCTATTATCAGAGATTATTAATGTTATAGGTGAATCAAGTCCTCTTCTAAAATTAGCTTTGATGGTAATTTGTATACATCCTAGATGTAAATATTTGATTCTATCAGAGTATTTAACTCGTTTTAATATTTCTTTAATTTTATTTTTTGTAATAATTTGTAATGTAGTTATGACTGTTGGTTCTTCAAAGCTATCAGTAGAACCTTCAAAATATTCAATAAAATACATTACTTGTTTTGTGAGTCGTAGACTAAATTTTTTTTTATAAATATTTTTTTCCTTTAGTATTATTTTTAAGTTTAATAATTTTTTGATATAGATTGTTATCAAATATGAATTGTTCATTATAATCATAGTTTGTAGTATTGATTATTTGTTCAATGGTGGCTTCTTCATTTTCTTATTTTTTTAACATAAAAATATAGTTTATTTCTTCGACTTGTTCATCTTCTAATGATGTTAAGGAGTTAGAGTTTGTAATATCATATTTACTATCTGAATCTAATGCTAATTTATCTATGTCTTCAATTGAGGAGACTTCATAGTTAATATCATATAAACTTGAAAGATCATGTCCTTGTATTATGTTATAATATTCGTCTATTAATTGAAAATGTTGTTCTTCTAAAATTTTAATATCCTTTTTATAATTATTAGCGTAATGTTCTTCTTCGCCACATTTAAAATATTTACATGCTTTTTTATTATAACCGAGTTTGCATCTAAAATATTTTTGTGATTATGAATATGCTTAGGTTTATATAGTATATTAAAATGACATTTATTTTTACAGTTAAGCCACAATTTGACAAATTTAAATTTAAAATGAAAATGTTTAGGGTGATATTTATATTTATGTGTACGTCCACCATGCTTGTTGCGCAGAAGAAGAATGTCAAATTTATATGTTGGTAGAATATTAATACAATAATGTTTATCATTAGCTTTAGAACGGTCTTTATGGAAGGATTTACGTAGTTTTTGATCGCGATAAAAGTCCATGAATAGATTTATGACACATTTGACTCGTAAGGCCAAAGTATCAAATTTTAAATATTCGATATCTTCGGTTAATGCTTTATCTATAAATCTAGTATATTCTTTTTTACATTTTTCATTCCAAGGTGTAGGTAATTTATTAAAGTATATTTGAGCCTAATGATCATATTGTGAAAGAGGTAACTTCTAAACATATTCCATATATTTCTGTGAAAATTCTTCTAGAAAGCAAATATTACCGATCTGCATTCTGGAGAGGATTGTTTCTATGCGTTTTATGTCTTCTGTATTATCAAGTGATCCGCCAACAAAAAATTCTAATAGAAATTTTCCTAAGAAAATTATTACATCATCTTTAACTTTTTCTTCTTTAATTTTTTGAAATTGTAAATAATTTTCTAAGAATTTTAAAATTATTGAAGCTGAACCTTCAAATTTGGAGGTTATTAATTTTAATAATTATTGTGTGGTCATATATGTATATATTTTTTTAGTCCTCGGACTAGTTGTATCCATTGAGAAATATATTGTTTTCTTTCTAAAATTGGAATTTTATCAATGTTAAAGATATATGGATCATGTCTTGAATGTTTTGTTTTAAATTTTTTTTTTTCTTTTCATTTGTTATATGTCGTCAAATGGATCTTCTTCTTTCGGGTTTTCTTTAGGGTGATAATATTTATCACTGAATTGATTAAAATATTGATTTTCAGATATTGAAAGTCTTTTTCTTGTACTAGGTTCACCGACTTCCATATATATGTCTACTGAATTTTCAATTAGTTGAGTATTAATAGTTTCATTATTATCTGTATTACTATTAGTATCACTATTAGTTTCAGAATAAAGTTCATATTCTTGTTTATAATCATATAATTGAAAAATATATTTTTGTAATTGATATAATTCTTCAAATAGCAATTAGTTTTTCTGTTGTAGGATCAGACATATATTCTTTTATTTTTTCTTCTAAAATTTATTTATTTATAAAAAAAAGATTGTAGATTTTCTTCAAAGTCAGTGAAATCTTCTAATATACTTATCTCATATAAGGTATTTATATACTTAATTTTATCCTAAATTTTTTCATATATTTTTTATTTAAAGGAACATTCATCTAATGATAATATTTTCCTGTGTTAGTCTAGATTTTTTAGATTTGCTTAATATTTATTATTGCTAGGTCGATTTTTTTATTAGATATATATTTTAATATTGTTTTTATTATCAGTTTTTTTTTGAGTTTGATTATATAAGAATTTATAGACTTCATTTGCTAAATTTATTCCACTTATTTCATTAAGATATTTATTTTTTATATCAAAGATTATTTTTTCTTTAGGGTTTTTTAAAATAAATTTTTCTGTTTTTTCTAATTTATAATCTAGCATGGTATTTGAAATCATTTTAAAATAGTTTTAGATTTGTGTTAAATTTTTAAGTTTAAAAGGTTATAAGCATCCAAATAGATTTATATGTTGATAATAGATTTGTTTGGTACTTAAAATCGAAATTCTTACCCAGCCTTTACAGGATTGTCTTAAAAACACTTCATTAACGATAACTTCTGATCTACAATGAGATTACAGACGAAATTATAGAAGAACGTATGAGTTTTAGCACAACTATATCATATTAATCTTAAAGCATGAATTTAAAGTTTGTTGACTTAATAGTTTAACAGATCTAAAACAAAAAGATTTAAGCAAACAACATCAAACAAAACATAATAAAGATAAGTTTATTACACAAAATAGAGTAAAATACGTACAAATAAATTTGGCTCTGATACCAACTGGACTAGACCTAATTGAGTGGACTGGAGTGGACTGAAACGGAAGTGAGTGCTAGGAGGAAGCGATAGGGGAGATTATGAGGATGGATGCTTTCGAATAAATGCCTAACCACAGCCCGGAGGTCATCTTTATATACACGATAAAGCTAGCTAATAATGTAGTGCTTCATTATTTGTACAGTGCTTCATGGAGTGCTCTATTAGTGCTCCATTATTGTACAGTGCTACCACTGTAGTACAGTTCTCCATTATTGTACGGTGTTACAGTGCTTCATTATTGTACGGTGCTGCCACAATATTGTCACTTATTGCTACAGGTGCTGGCCACTTTGTATTATTGCACTTTCTATTGTCGCGAAATATACGCCCAAACTTGAGGTCTTTAATCAGATTGTAGAGAGATATTATCGAGTGTTGAAGAGAACCCGATTTGGATTTCTTGGAGTAATTCTGTTGTTTTTGGTCCATAGCAGAATTCGAAATCATTTTTGCCTTGATATACTTCAATTATATGATCTTGATCATATATCATAATTCATCCGTTATAAATGTACCGATACTGATGTCTTTCTTAGTGAACTGATAATAATTCAGATAAATTCGCCTTTTGTTCATAATCTCAAGAATAACCAAAAAATTCTTTTGTGACTGGTCTTCTTTGGGTTTGTTGTCGAATTAATTTTCAGATCTGATAAGCTGAAGATACTAAATGTTCATCTAGTTCGACGAATATTGATATAATTTCAAACTCCAATATACTTTCATAGAACTGAGTAGTAGATATTATTGTCTTTACTATCTGCAAAAAAATTTTCTATTCATCATAATGATGTGTATCGATTATAACTCTTCGGACAATTTCTAGTTCAATTTGTCGTTCCATATTGGGTTCAAATGCGACAAACATCCTTTGTCGCCAATCTGATAGAGTAATTAATTGTTCTTTCAGTAAGTATGACAGATCTTTATCTTCATAGATAATATCCAAAATTCGTTTTTGAAGATCCTCTGGTAGTAGGGCCTGTTTGATTGACCGCTTCAAGCAATTTCAAGTGGGATGAAGACGATTTAATAAAATTAATTAGCCAAACAATTCTGATTCATTCTATAAATCTGAATCCGTTTTAGAAGCATGAAATTGTTGGCCGAAAGGCTTTCCAAGAAGGGGGTGAATTGAGAATAATAGAATTTCCAAGTTAAATTAAAGGAATAAATTTAAGAAATAATTCAACTAATACTGAGAGGTTGATTTAGCGAATAGGTCTGCGGAAGAGTTAGAACAGAGGGCACCGCCAGAATGCGAGGTCAATTTGAGAAATAGGACTCAGTGCAAAAATAAAGTAATTTACAAAAGAGAAGAACAAACAACATAATTATAGTGGTTCGGCCTCCCGCCTAGTCCACTCCCCACGCACCTCGAATGAGAATTTCACTATAGCCCCGGCTTTTTATGGGAACCAAAGCCGAACAAACCTAATACAACCCTATGACTTTTTCAAGAAATCAAAACCAAGCAAACCTTCAATCCTACAGCTTTTTGTAGGAACCAAAGCTGAGCAAACCTACTATCCTCCACTAGGGAGAAGGAGAAAGGAAGAAAAAATTTTGCTAGTTTAGCTAGCTTAAATTACAATGAATGTACAAGAATTAATGCAAAGGCCAGGGAGGTATCGTTGGGGGCGAAGGAGGCGGCCTCCGAAACTCGCCGCCAAGAGGAGTTGCTGAAGTCTGAAGTTCACTCCTTGCGGGCCTTGGTAGAGAATAGCTCTGGATGGCAGGGACGACATATGGAGGATTTGGAAAAAGCGGTGAGGAAGGCGGTGAATATCGTCAGCGCCTTGCCGGTAGGTCACCACGTGAAGAACCAGGCAGCTTTTGATGTTCTCCTACAGACATTGGTTGATGTAAGTATCTTAAATCGGGAGAATATCAGAAGTCCTGTTGTTCTTCCTTTCTGTGGTCCTAAGAGACTAGACAGGTTCTTCGACGTTGGGAGCCACTGCCCAGAGGAGGTTCCTCCAGCAAGGTCCTACGATGGCTGGGGATATCATCTGTCTCCCCTACGCAGGAGTCCTGAAGAGGGCCAAGTTACTCCCCTCGAGGCCAGATGGCTAGGCCGGAATGCTCCTCCCGAAGTCCAGCAGCAGGATCAGCTAAGGAGCCAGAAGTGACTTGCCTCCATCCTCTCCTAACTCAGCCTCATCATCAACATTATATTTAAAGGGACCATAGTTGAGGAGAGGAGTTCTGGTAGCTCCCGGGCGGTCTGCTCCCTGTTGTTAGTAATGTAATAGATCGGTCTCAAGGAGGGGAGTTCCCTCATGCCTGAGTTCGACACTATTACACTAGGTGTCTAAGTTCTGAAGTCTTGTATTTTCTTTGTTTTTCTTGTACTCATGAGAGAAACATGTAAGAGAACAAAGAAAATAAATTTGTAACAAGTTTTATTATTAATGAAATACATTTTTTCTTTCAAAAATTTGTTTTGAATGAATTCTGTTTGTGTTTGCCTTTTCTTTCATGTTTGAGATAGGTACCATGAGATTAGAAAAGAGAAAGAACAAGAATTCATAAGTGTGAAAGTATAAAACCAATGATAAATTCCAAGTTAAAAAAGAAAGTTACTATCCTCGTGCACAATTATAAAACATCGGACGATAACAGTAAAGAGGAGGAGGAATAGAACGTCGTTTCAAAACATTGCGCATGAAGGGTAACCATCGTGCACTACGTAAGACGAAATGGGGGGAAGAGCTGCTTTGATAATCATGCGCTGCTTCGAATTCTGAACTTGTCAGAAGATACGGACGGTCTGATTGCGACCGCAGACTGATCAATAAAATCAGACGGCCAGAAGACGAAAGGTCACAGCTGTTTCCCATAAAAGGCTTTTCCAAGGGGAAGCTGGAGTACTTGTCTGTCTTTAAACCCTAAGAGAGAAAAAGAAATCTTTGCCCCATCCGTTGCTAAATCAAACCATGGGAGAAGGAGGAGAGATCGAGTGGGCCGAGCTGTCCGACCAGATACCAGTTATCAGGAGAGTCTTCTGATGGAGCACGAGGTGCTCAACACGACCAGAGGGTTTAGAGAAAACCCCAACCTGACGATTATCCCTCCTATCACCGACTTCCGACCAAACAGTCCTCCTGAAGGGGCGGTATGCGTATAACGGGCGCAGGTGGAGTACGGTTTGATGTTGCCGCACCAAACCAGAGTTCAAGGAAATCCTGAACTCGTTTCAGATTGTCCCGGCGCAATTCTCCCCTAACGTCGTTGCCTTTTCTTCCTGAAACTGCTGCAGGCTCAGGGAATACCGTGAACCTTGACGCTGTTCAGGAGCTTGTTTAGGAGCTTGTTCAGCTGGATGGCGGTGCCAGGGTACGGAGGATGTTTGGCCCTGCGGTCAAAGATGAGGAATGCGATGTTTTCAGGGGCAAGTAGTTCCCACTCGGACTGGAGGGACTACTACTTCTTCATCGGGGGGGATTTAGGAATCCCCCTGACGCCCGGCACGTGCCTCCCTGAATTCGTCAGTGGCGCCAAGTGGATGGCTGGGAAAGACACCCTAAAAAATTTAGAGAGGCTGAAGGGGCAGAGCTGACCCCTGAAGGACTTCCTTAGACATGTGAGGAACGATATATCCATGCATGCCAAGGCGTTGGGGTATATCATTTTTAAGGAAGTTCTCCCATGTCTCGGCACGGTTCTGATGAAGAGGGCCAGGAGGGGGCAGCCTCCTGCCACCCAGCTCAGTAAAGAGATTACTGAGGTGGGGGAGGAAGAGATAGAGGTTTTGGAGCTGGTCTGCGGCGGAACCGCCGTCGATGTGGTATCCTCTCCTGAGGATGCCATAGACAACAGGAAGACTTTGGCTGAGCTGGGGTACACTGGAAAGGGGAAGGGACCCGTGTCAGCCTCCAAGCCCCAGACAATCCCTAAGGGTGCCAAAGGGATTGTTGTAGGGGAAAAGGAGGAAGGGAATAAGGCCGACGGAGGCCAAGAAAAGGAGAGGGCGGAGGGACCTTGCCTGGATTTAATTCTCAGCGAGGTTCCCAAGAAGAAAAGGGGTCCCTCCGATAGCACGAGCCCAGAGCCCCCATCTAAAAAGGCAAAAAGTGTGGAGGAGGAAGGCTTTGCTGCCGGGGGAGAACATGTCTGGCAGCGAAGCGTAGAGCCTACAGCACTAACTTCGCCGGGATCTTCGGGGATGAAGGCACAAGAATGGTGGTGAGAACGAGAGGGGACGAGAGAAGATTAACAGTTGTCTCCCTGCCGTCCGCGAACCAAGGCGGCGTCTACTGAGGGGAAGTAGGTCTGGCCTTGGGAAGCGGCCTGGTGTTAAAAGGTTTGGAGGAGAAGTTGGAGAGGACCTCGACGCTAGAGCTCTACTCAGGCTTCGCCAACAGGGTAGCTACGGTAAAGATTCTTTCTCAAGCCTTCTCTCCTGCCTGTTCTTGTGAGCTAACTCTGTATTTGTTACAGATTCTTGCTCGCTTACCGTTGGCTCTGAATAGGGCCTTGAGGATAGAGGAGCAAGTATTGGAACAAGGATGCCAACTTCATTAAAGGGATGAAGAAATTGAGGCCTTGAGAGTGCAGCTTGCCGTGAAGTCTTCTCAACTTGATGTCGTTAAGGAGGAGAAAGCTAAGCTGCAAGAGGAGTTTGCAGTCTATAAATCTGCAATGGGTGCGCTAAAGGCTGATAATAAGGTTCTGCGAGAGAAGATGGATAAGGTTGCCGGAGACCAGGAGATCGTTGCTGACAGGGACTGCCCTAAGGTTACGAGCAGACCTTCAGACCTTCTGCTAGCTGGATGGGCTTATGGAAAGGTTCCAGATGTAGGTAGGAGACCCCGCCTGTCAGACGTAACTAGGCTCAGTGACCTCCGTATATGGAAGGTTAGTTATAACGAACCATCGTGTACAAGGCTCGGGAGCCTCGGGTACGATGGTTGAGAGTTTTGAGGTTGAAATCATACCTGAGCGATAGACGTTAGGCTGATACGAATACCCCAATATGAATAAATAGGTGTAAGATTCATTGTCACAAGAACTTCGGAGTTCAAGATATAACCTTTAGGGTAGTATAAAGAAATCTAGATATATTTTGGAAGAACTCAGATGTCTATTAATAAAGAATGTCCTAGAACTCGTTGATTGAATTCGTGTAATAAATTCCTAAATGAATTTATATAGATGAATCTTGTTTAGGGAGTATAAGGATGAACTACTACCAGGGATTAGGCGTATAATTTCTTTAGATCATCCCCACTCCAAGTTCTGAGGAGTTATATGCCTTCAAAAGTCATTAGATAATATGCGTTTGGTCCAACAACCTCGCGCACGATGTAAGGGCCTTCCCAGTTAGGCTCAAGCTTGGGAACTCCCAAGTTGCTGCCAGCCCATTGGTGTGAGGATGCCAGACAGATGCGTACTTGAGGTTTATTTGATGTTTGCCACAGAAGTCATGGACCCGCTGATTAGCAAACGGGGTACCATTGTCTGTGATAATTACCATCGATATGCCGTATCAGCAGACGATGTTGGCCCATAGAAAATTTTTGACATTCTGCCCAGTAGGCTGAGTAAGTGGCTTGGCTTCAATCCACTTTGTAATGTAGTCGACAGCCACTAGTATCCATTTGTAGTTTCTCATGGCCGTCGGCATTGGGCCCAGGAAGTCTAGCCCCCAAACATCAAAGGGCTAAGACGAATTAATGGGTTTGAGATAGCCGGCGGACTGTGTGTGCATGTCAGCATAGTACTGGCATTGAGAGCATTTCTCCACGAACACTTGAGCATCCTTGTGGATATTTGGCCAGAAGATTCCCTAGCGCAAGATTCGCATAACCAGACTTCGGCCACGAGCATGAGTTCCGCACTCCCCTTTGTGCACAGCCTCCATGACTTCTTGAGCTTCCTCAGGCCGCAAGCACTTGGTGAGGGGCTTGGCATAAAACCTTCTGTAGAGCTCTCCTTTGATGAGGACGTATTTGGCACTGTCAAGCTTCAGTTTCTTCTCCTCTTGCCTGTTATCGGACTGCGTGCCATTTTTTAGATAATTGAGGATCCTCTCCATCCAGCAAGGCGGATGCTCCTAAGAGTGGATTTCTGCGCATTCGAAACTGGGCCTTTCGAATACTTGAGTTCGGCGGAGGTCGGGGAGCCACACCTTTGCGAGCCAATCTGCCACTTAGTTTTCTCCTCTGGGAATATGCGTTAGGGAGAAATCTTCAAATTGAGAGATTAAGGACTGGGCTTGTTGCAAGTATTTTTTCAGAACCTCGTCCTTTGTTTTGAATGCTTGATTCACCTGGTTGATGACCAATTGAGAGTCACTGAATACCTGTATGCACTTCACAACCATGCTGAGTGCAAAGTTTAGCCCCGGAATGAGAGCTTCATACTCCACTTGATTGCATGTAGCCTTGAATTGAAGTGTCACGGCCTGGTGTAAGGTGGCTCTCATTGGGCTAGTTAGAAAAATCCCAGCCCCCTAGGATTGCGATCCAGACGCACCATCGACATGAAGGGACCAGAGGTTTGTCCGATGTTTGGCAGGCGGTGGCTTTGAAGTAGAAAGCTCGGTGACGAAATCTGCCAATGCTTGAGCCTTGATTGCCGTCCGTGGGACATTCTTGATGTCATACTCGCCCAGCTCAATGGACCATTTGAGCAGCCTTCCCGAGACCTCAGGAGTGTGCAGTATCTTCAGGAGTAGTTGATCAGTGACAATATGGATAGTGTGGGACTGAAAATATGGGCGTAGCTTTCTCGCCGTCACCAGGAGAGCCAGAGCAAGCTTTCTAGCGTGGGGTATCGGCTTTCAGCATCTAGGAGTATGTGACTGATATAAAAGATTGGATGTTGTACCCCCTTATCGTCGTCCACGAGGACCGCTGAGACTGCGGTGTCAGAGACACCCAAATATAAAGATAGGACCGCCCCTTCCTTTGGTGCCACTAGTATCGGGGCCAAGGTAAGATACTTCTTTAGCTCTGTGAAAGCGGCTTCGCATTCGTTGGTCCACTGACCCCCTTGTTGTTGCGCAGGCATCGAAAGAATGACGAACATCGATCCCCGGCTTTTGAGATGAATCTGCCCAGGCTGTTGATCCGTCCTGCCAGTTTTTGAATCTCTTTTATCGTTTTAGGAGAGGGCATACTCAGGATCGCCGGGATTTTATCTGGATTGGCCTCTATACCCCTGGCTGAGACTAGATAGCCCAAAAACTTCCCTGAGGCCGCGCCGAAGGTGCACTTGGCAAGATTAAGCTTGAGGTTAAACCTTGGAAGGGTGTCAAGTGTCTCTCTGAGGTCGCCGAGGTGTCCCTCTAAGGTTTTGCTTTTGACTAGGATGTCGTCGATATATGTTTCAAGATTCCTCCCCCTTTGGTCCTTGAAGACGGCATCAATCATGCGCTGGCATTCTTGAGACCAAAGGGCATGACGTTGTAGCAATATGTGCCAAAGTCAGTGATGAAGGCAGTCTTTTCTTCATCTTTTTTGGCCATGAGGATTTGATGGTACCCAGAGAAAGCATCCAGGAAACTCATAACCTCGTATCTGAAGGTATGATCCACCATTGTATCGATGCATGAGAGAGGGTAAGTGTCTTTGGGGCAGGCCTGATTTAATGTGCGGAAATCTACGCACATCCTCCACTTTCCGTTGGCCTTTTTTTACCATGACGACATTAGTGAGCCATTGGGGGTATTGAACTTCCCTGATGTAGCCTGCTCCAAGTAGTTTGTTGACTTCTTCTTTGATAGCATCCTGTCTCTCCCCTGCTATCACCCTCTTCTTCTGTTTTGTAGGAGAGGCAGTCTCAGATATATTTAGATGGTGCTCGCAGACAGCCCTGTCAATGCCTAAAATATCTTCAGAAGACTATGCGAAGACATCAATGTACTCAGAAAGCATGACAGTGATTTCTGCCTACTGATTATCATTTATGGATGAGAATAAGTTTACAACTTTAGAAGTGTCTCCCCCCCAAAGTTACATTGATGACCCCTTCCTGCGATACAATGGGTTGAGATTCCCTGGGATCCAATTGATCAACCACGAGCTGTGCGGCGATCTGGAAACACCGGGTAGCCTGCCTGACATCTCCTCTGATGGTAACAACACCGCTGGAGGTAGGGAACTTCGCGCAGAGGTGAGGCGTGGAAATCACCATCCCAAAGAAATTGAGTGTTGTCCTTCTAAGGATGGCGTTGTAGCCTGACTTAGCTCTGATGACGGTGAAGCTCACTATGTTCATGGCGTAGCCGTTGTCATCGATGAAGGAGACGAGCAAGGCAACGAATCCCAGAGGTTGAACCCTCTCTCCGGAGAAACCGAGTAAGGTGGTTCCAGCACGGAGGAGGTTTACCTTCTTGAGCCCCATTTGAAGGAAAGAAGATTCGAACTGGATGTCGACGGCACTCCAAGAGTCGAGGAGCACTCGTCGAACATCAAAATCAGCTATGCGGGCGACGACCACGATTGAATCATTGTGTATATTGCCCTGCTGGGGGAGATCCTCTTGGCAGAAGGTAAGCGGAATGGATGAAGAATGTTGCTCAGAGATACCGCCGACCTCGGCTTCTTGGCGGCGAGCAGTAGCAGGGTCAATGCTAAAGATGACATTGATCGTCCGAGAGGCAGGGGGGTAAGGACGCCCTAGTTGGCTGGGGCCTGGAGACGGTAGGGCTTTAGCAGGAACCCCAGTAACTTCGAGGGCCTTCCCTTTCTGGGCAGTAGTGCTGGACGTGTCGTGGCTTTGCCTCATCTCGGCCATGACTTTTGGCCATATGTGGCTTCGTGGCCGGGGGTTCATCACCCCGATGTTTTCTCTTTCTTTTCTCCTTCTTGGCTCTAGAAACATCGGGGGGAGAGGACTCAGCATCCTCGAGGAGCATGAATTGGCTGGCTCTGGCCACCAGCTCTGGGTAGTTCTGAGGCTTGGCTAGCTACAGGGATTTAGACAGATCCCCCACCTTGAGTCCCCTCCGAAAATTGTGTATGGTCACTGCAGGGTTGACATCTTCATCTTCTGCCGTGACGGCAAAGAAGCGGTTGGTGTAATCCCAGAGGCTTTCCCTCTTGCCTTGCTTAATGTTGGCGAGCACCGTGTCGGAAACGACCATTCGGGTTCGACCGATGAAACGGGCGATCAACTCCCATTTCAAGTGTTCATAGGAGGGAAATGTGACCCCTGGGGAGCTTGATGAACCAGCTAAATGCCGCCCCCTTCAGGGTGTTTGCTAGGAGGTGGCACTTGGTAGCCTCATCTGGCTGGCGATAACGAACCGCGGCCTCAAACCCTTGTATGTGCTCGCGGGGGTCGGTCGCGCCTTTGTAGGCCTCAAGCCTGGGCAGCCTGAAGTCCTCTGGGATTGGGGTCAGCTGGATGGCATCAACAAAAGGAGCATTGTCGTTCATCGGTCCAAAGAAGGGGTCAGGCCCAAGATGAGGGGCCTGAGCCTCTGGAAAGAAGGGGTCTCTTCCGGCAAGGAAAAGAGGGAAGGCAGGTGGAAGGAAAGCAGGCTGTGGTAGCGGACATGGTGGAAGAGGATTCTGGTGAACTTCCTAGTGGCAAAAGGGGCGTCTGGGTGGTTGAGAAGAGCCAGACGTCTGAATGGAAGGCGCTACAACAGGAAGCGCGGGAGCAGGAGCCTCAGCGACCGGAGGAGGGGGTACAGGGGCTGCCGCTACCGGCGGAAGAGGTTCTCAGGCCGCCGCAAATGGCGGAAGAGGTGCAGGAGCCTCCGCGACCAGGGGGAGAGGAGCAGGGGCCACCACGACCTGCGGGAGGGGAAGTACTGCGCATACTGGCTTAGTCTGCCTGAGAATCACGGCCTGTTGGGCTGTAAGGCCAGTGACCAGGTCAGTAAGATTCGCTAGCATCCCCTGAAGTTCTGAGACACGAGTTCCTCTAGAGGAGGAAGCAGATTCGGCGTGACGCCGAGAAGTTGAGGCTGAAGCCCTGTCGTCCGGCGCCCAAACGGAAGGTTCTCCCGCATGTGCATTGCGAGCGGCGGAGTTGGTTCGGCGCGTTCTAGCCACCATCTTCCCACAGTCTCAATGAAAGCACCAGAAGATGTTGACGTAGGATGTAGGGATCCCAAGAAACACTGAAAAAGAGAGAGTCCTGGAAGACGGCGGCGCGCAGAGGAATAAGCCTGTTAGTTGAGGCTTAAGAGAGAGGGAGTTCGGGGCATCCAGAACAGCACACAAAGATTTAAGGTGGTTCAGGGAGGAAATCTCCTACGTCCACCGAGCGATCAGCGAAGAAACTTCACTAAAAGAAAAAGATAGCCGTTAAGTTTAATATAATGTTTAGGAAAGAAAAGAGTGAGAGAGAGGGAAAGAGATCCTCAGTTGGGGCTCTAATATAATGAGAATGGGAGAACCAGGGAAGCTGCTTGCACCCTGGCCACTCTTGTTGATTCTTTCTTCTCTGATCTTCGATCGTCGGCCGCCGGAGGGACCAAAAGTCGCATATATGGAAGAAAAAATAAGTATATCATTTATATATACAAGAACAAATTTATTATACGAAAAAAATATTGAATTCATCCATTTTTGAAAGATTTGTGGTACATTTTTTAATCCAAATGACATTACTTGTCATTGTAACTGTTCAAATGGCGTTGAGAAAGCTGTTAATTCTTTAGATTTTTTATCTTTAATTTTTATTTGTCAAAATCCTGATTTAGCATCGAATTTACTAAACCATTTTGCTCCACTAATTTTTTTATGATGTTTTCTATACTTGGAATAAAAAATTCATCAAATTTGAGATTGTCATTTAATTTTTTATAATTTATGATCATTCTAGCTTTTCTTCATTTTTTTATTGTGATTTTTTACCATAAAAGCGGGTGAAGAATGTGGGCTATAAGAGTTTTCTATTAAGCCAAGTTATTTTAATTCTGCAAATTATTTCTTCAAATCTTCAGTATCTTGTAGAGAATATACCAATAGTTTTATTCTTATGATTTTTTTATCGTCTAGAGTTTCTAGTTCGCAGAATCTTGGACTTTTATTAAAATGTAATAATCTGTTTTAAGAGAATATTTCTTTTAAAGAATCTAAATATTTAATTTTGTAATTTTCAATTAAAGATAAAGCTTCTATTTTATAATTTATTTTAATGAGTTTTAAATGATTAAAAATTCTAGATATTTTAATTGGGTTTTGTTCTGTAATAAATATGTGATAGGTTTTATGTATAGTTATAGGTAAATATTAGTTTAATACATTCATTGCTATAATCATATCACATGAGAAGTCTTTATAGATGTATATAATAGGAAAAAATAATTCAATATAATTATTTTCGGCTTGAACTTTTAATGTTATATTTTTAACATATTTTAATATATCCATAGTACTATTTATTCCTGTAAAAAAAATATTTTCTTCTAATTATTTAGAGAATTCATCAACTTAACTATTAGCTCCAGTATCTATGAAAGCATAAATATGAAAAATTTTATATCCTATAAGAATTCTATTTTGATACATTTTTTTTAAATGTTGATTTACTTCATGAAAATTCATAAGTAAGTTTTGTAATTGGGAATATTAATAGATCGAATAGTTTATAATTTTTTCTTATTCTAATCATAGTATTTTATTCATTGTTTCTTATTACAGCTTTAATTTCACCTTCATAATCTGATCTTATTAATTCTTCTATAATGGACATATCGTGATTAAATAATCATTCACTTTTTTCTTTTATAATTCCATAATATCTCGTACAGATTTTCGCACTGATTCCTGTTCGTATTCGTGCAAATTCATTTGATTGTATTAGAATGTCTTTATATGAATATAATTCATATTCGATTTCTATTTCTGTTGTATATTTTCTATTAATTTTGATTTTATATGGGATAAGGATGCTCCTGTGTCTATTAGGGCTTTGAGTGTTATGGTTTTATCATTAAAACTAACTAAGACTTGTATTATACTTAAGTCTAATTTTACATTAGTTGTTTGTAGACTAGAGCTACAGCTAGATAGATCTATATCATCTTGATTTAAGTTTTTTATTTGTATTTTTTTATTTGCTATATTCATAAAATCTGTTCTTTGTAATGGTCTATTATATCGTATAGACAATCTTCCTTTATTTATTTGAAGTTGTTTTATTGGAGGTTTTTCTATTTATGTGATTTTTTTTATTTCTTCTTTAATCATTTCAGTGATAAATATTATCACCCTAAAGAAGAAGATTCATTTGACGATAATATACAAATGAAAAGTAATTTTTTTTTAAAACAAAACATTCAAGACATGATCCATATATCTTTAATATTGATAAAATTTCAATTCTGGAAAGAAAATAATATATTTCTCAATGGATACAACTAGTCCGAGGACTAAAAAATATATATACATATATGACCACACAATAATTATTAAAATTAATAACCTCCAAATTCGAAGGCTCAGCTTCAATAGTTTAAAAATCCTTAGAAAATTATTTACAATTTCAAAACATTAAAGAAGAAAAAGTTAAAGATGATGCAATAATTCTCTTAGGAAAGTTTCTATTAGAATTTTTTGCTGGCGGATCACTTGATGATACAGAAGACATAGAACGCATAGAAACAATCCTCTCCAGAATGCAGATCAGTAATATTTGCTTTCTAGAAGCATTTTCACAAAAATATATGGAATATGTTTAGAAGTTACCTCTTTCACAATATGATCATTAGGCTCAAATATACTTTAATAAATTACTTACACCTTGGAATGAAAAATGTAAAAAAGAATATACTAGATTTATAGATAAAACATTAACCGAAGATATCGAATATTTAAAATTTGATACTTTGGCCTTACGAGTCAAATGTGTCATAAATCTATTCATGGACATTTGTCGCGATCAAAAACTACATAAATCCTTCTATAAAGACCGTTCTAAAGCTAATTATAAACATTATTGTATCAATATTTTACTAACATATAAATTTGATATTCTTCCTCGGCGCAACAAGTATGGTGGACGTACACATAAATATAAATATCACCCTAAACATTTTCTTCGTAAGTTTCAATTTGCCAAATCGTGGCTTAACTGTAAAAATAAACGTCATTTTAATATACTATATAAACCTAAGTATATTCATAATCACAAACAATATTTTAGACACAAATCCGATCATACAAAGTGGCCAGCAAAGCACAGATTCAAATAAATGAAGGAAGATTGTTTATAAAATATAATAGATCATTACAAAGAACATATTCTATTTGAACTTACTGTCATGAATATGTAAATTTGTTTTAAAGAAAAGTACGTATATACATATAGGTACTTGATTATGAATACATTCTTGCATAAAATTAATACTTTTTTTCAAATTAAAGTTATTAAATTTTAATCTATTTGAACTTCTTGTTTACTTTAAATGCCAATTTAACATGTAATAGGCGACAGTAAGGCCGATAAAAGTGGAGTTGGAGCGTGTTGGTCTTAATTTGAATTTGAATTTTTTGAGCTCGAGTCAACTAAAATATTTTTATTAAAATTAATTTTTAAGTTAAATTGATTTTAATTTCTAATTTAAATATTTATTTTATATAATATATATATTAAATATAATCATTAGTCAAATTTATATGTACTTAAAATTTTTAATATATATTAAATATAACGTATTTACGTTAAAAATAATTTTTAAAATATATCAGAGAACTCTAAATATTTAATTTTGGATCAATTTGATTTTATTTTAAATAATTTAACTTCTAATTAAAAGAAAATTAGGTCAAATTATCATTGAAAAAACGTGTTTCAAGTTCCACACGTTACTCGTTATCTTGTTCCTGCGGATCACAAAATTGAAAACCCTAAAACCTACTGATGCTTCTGGAATCTCGCTCTCTCTAGAAAGTAGTCTGCTCGGCACTCCTCAAGGATCGCTCCCTCCGCCGCCTCTTTTAATTCTGAGCTGCGCACACTCTGATCTTCTCTCTCTCTCTCCCTCTCTTCCCCTCGAGAATCCGAGGGCAGGATAGGCTTCGCTTCACCATGTATCGTTTCATCTCGAGCCTAGCGTCCAATGCTCGGTATGTGTTCATCGCACAAGTTGGGAGAACCAGCGTGCGACATTGCCTCTTTTTTTTTTCCATATGATGCTCTTAGCTTTATAGAGAGCACTGATGATATGATAGTGTATTGTTCTTTCTTCTTGTGCAGGGTGGCAGGCAGCTGCAGTAGCCGACAGGTTAAAAGTTGTTCCATTTGATTTTTTTCTACTTCAGTTCATAATTGTTAGCTTGTTTCCGTTTCTCAGATCTCTTCACAATTATTTAATCTTTCTCCCTCCCTCTGAGTTGTATATTTAATTGCAGATTGGAAGCAGGATTGCTTGGAGCAGAAACTACGCGGCGAAGGACATCAGGTTTGGAGTTGAAGCCCGTGCTTTGATGTTGAAGGGCGTTGAGGAACTTTCGGATGCTGTTAAGGTGACAATGGGGCCGAAGGTACTGTTTCCCCGCTTTCTAAATGCCGTTTTGATTTGCTTGTTTTCCTTCTTTGCATTGATTGTTTGGTTCGTTTGTGATACTAGTGTGACATGTCACTTGAGTCGCTCTATGTTTGATTCGCCATCTATTGTGGTGGTTAGCTTTGTAAGACTTTTTGTTGGAGTGATGGAGATTATGTTTTCTTCATACTTTTGTGATATGCGAGCACTTAGTTTTGCTGATTTAAGAGGGTTATTGACCTTTGGGTGACACTACGGGAAATTTGTGATACCGAATGAATGTGGGCTACAACAGAAATTATTGCTTGCATAAAGGATTTGGGCCTCTGGGAACTGCTCTCTATGATTTACTCTATTACAGGTTGTTATCGGTTGATGCTGTTGGTAAGCTCCTAGTATTTTGCCTAATTTTAAAGATAGTCCATTTTCTGCTGATCACTTTAGAATTTCTTGTTGGAGGAAATTCGGTCCTGCCTTTTTCGAGAAAATGAAAGAAAAATTGGATGTCCATGACTTTTTGGCTGAGAGTTGAATGTTTTAATGGAGAATTTTCAGAATGAACTGAAGAAAAAACAGCTAAAGCTAAATTTAAATCTCAAATTAGAGTGCAAAGTAATCCAAGTTTAAGTTCTGGATTCTGACACTCTTTTATTCTCTTCATAAGTTTCTAGGTGCTTCTAATTATATATCTGCTCTTGGATATGGGTTTTTAGATTGTTTGAGTCCTTTCCACTCTGTAGCTTGAGATGTCATCTTTTTTCTTTTTACCAGACTCCAGCATTACTGCAAGCAAGCTAGCAACGAATCCGGATATTCCATCATGCAACTCAATCAAGTTCTTGCTATTCACGAAAATCCTAGGTTTTCATAGTTTTGGCTTGTATATTCATAATGATACTATGAGTGCTTTAGGATGTCCCCAAGATAAGTTTTTTGTGAGTCATTCTGTGATATTTTTGGTGCCTATTGCCATTGGTTAGAGCTATTTTACATGTATGACTAATTTGCCAATATGTTGCATCCACCCTGTCATTTCCCTACCATATTTAAAGTTACTTTCTGTTTTATACATCTAAAAGTACATTTAGATAACTACATTTTTGATCAGTTGTTTGTTTTGTTTACAGGGGCGCAATGTTATCCTTGAACAAAGTTTTGGTGCACCTAAAGTTACCAAGGATGGTGTTACTGTTGCTAAGAGTGTTGAGTTCAAGGATAGGGTAAAGAATATTGGTGCCAGCCTTGTGAAGCAGGTGGCTAATGCAACTAATGATGTTGCTGGTGATGGTCAGTTATTATTGGACCATTCAACTGTGCTTTTTCTTATGTTATTTCTAGTATTGTTTACATTACTGAGCATGTCTCCTATAATAAGAACAACAGTCAAGCCTTTAGATTAGTGAATATAACTACACTTTTGATCAATAAAGCATTCTTCACCATCTTGCAGATATAGTTAGTAATCATTCATATAAGATTAATTTCTTCTTTAATATCCCATTGCCTAAGTTCTAAAACTCTCATTTTAAAGATATTTTTATTCTCATTTTTTAGATTTCACCATCGAGCCTGTGGTGGCTTCTTGTTCCCTTTTCAGGTTTTCATCTTAGAATTTAAGACTATTACTTAATGTTGGGTCGTGAATGACTTTGCAATCTTTATAATCAAAGTAATCTTGTTTTCTTATAAGGAAATAATCAATTCGTATTTTTTAAGGCTCATTCATATAAATGATTACATGTTCATCTCTTGTTTTATAAAATATTGGCATTCATATGGTCATTACCTAAGGAAAATTTCAAATAGTTTTATCTTTTTTATTAGTCTCCACAAAACTATATCCTTAGTTAATATTATTAATTCTTTTGTAATACTTCTAACATGTCTATTTAGATATCATCCAATAAATATCCTTTTCTCTTGAGATGCCTTTGAATCAATTTTTCTAAATCATTTTAGATTTTTTCTTTATATTTTTATCTAAACTTACTTGAGAGGTATATACACTTACAACATTAATAGTTATACTACTAATTATAATTTTAAAGCTATAATTCTGTCTTCATTTCTTTTAACTTCCATTATTATTATCCTTTAAACCTTTATTCAAAATTATACCAATCACATTTTTAGCTATATTTTTACCCAAATACGAAATCTTAAAGCCTAATATATCAATTTCTTTAGCTTTATGACTACTAATTTTGTTTCCCTTCCCAAAGGCACAAAATAGTAAACTGCTAATAAATTATAATATTAATCAATTCCATTAATTTGTTTATTAGAGTACCTATATTTCAAATTCTTAGTCTCATGAGAGTATTTTGAACTAGCTTTTTAATTACACAAAATATTAAACCTTTAATAAATTATAATATCATTTCAAAAATAAATTATAATATCAATCAATTCCATTAACTTGCCTGTTAGAGTACCTATATTCCAAATTTTTGGTCTTACTAGAGTATTTTAAACTAGTTTTTTTACTTGCATTCGTCTATTATGTCAAAACCCCTTGTCACTTAAACACTCGAGCATTGCTATAGTGACCCTTGCGTAGTTTTTACTTTATTTAAAGAATAGAATGCGTTGCTTCCTAGGAACTTGACAACTTTAGCCCAATTTCCTAAATGATCCATTTCATGTTTGTTCAATTGGTTTTTTGTTGGCTATTGACAATGTAACGTAACTCTTTGTTTTTCTCATCTTGGACTTGGGATCCGGCAACGTGTTACATGGCATGTCTTCTATGTGAAATTAACGAAAGTTATAAATTATGACCTTTTAGTTGGTTGGGAAGTGTGCCTCTCATAGATTATTATTTACACCTGCTGTAAATTTTCATTATCATGACATGCTGCTGCATGGAAATTAATGGCAAGTGTGTATATTTTTATATGTATGTATCTGTATGCATGTAATAACAAAGTATTTTTTGTCCAAAGGAAAAATGTCTTACCAACTTTTGGTCAGTTAATACTTAATATGTGAATGTATTTGGACAAATTTCAAAAGTTTGTATTTCTGATCTGGTGTTAAAGTTTATTGAATAGACCTTTAAATGAACCATTAACTAGATTGAATTATCTTTCTTGATTCAATTTGGTTTTGTTAGAATGTTGTAATGTGCTTGGCTGGCCATCAATTTTTATTTGCAGGTACCACATGTGCTACCATCCTTGCTAGAGCGATTTTTGCTGAAGGGTGCAAGTCAGTGGCAGCTGGGATGAATGCAATGGATCTAAGGCGTGGTATAACAATGGCTGTTGATGCTGTGGTGACTAATCTGAAGAGCAGAGCAAGAATGATCAGTACCTCAGAGGAGATTGCTCAGGTTTACCTGGCTTCCCCTTGTCTTTTACTTTCTCCTAATCTCCCATTCTTCCATGTGCTTTATTGTTGGTAATTTTATTGATATGCAATATGCTGGATCCCACGTCTTAGGTTGGCACGATATCATCAAATGGAGAGCAAGAGATTGGTGAGCTCATAGCAAAGGCAATGGAGAAAGTTGGCAAAGAGGGTGTTATCACTATTGCAGTAAGTCATTTTTAAGAGAGATTAGGTTCGAGTTAACTTGGAATACTACTTTTTGGATGTATGTGATGTGTGCATTGTGCTGTTTTATGATTATATATGAAGTTGTCTGTCAAAAAATTATTTCTTAAACTGTATTTGGGCCCTGATTTGTTTGAAACTTTAGTCAAATTCCAATTTTTCTTAAAGATCTTGTTTCCCAAATGCATGTTTTCAATGTATGCTATTACGCATGAGATTTTATACTAACTTTTAATGTATTATTTGTTGATGAGTTGCATATAGTGGTAAGTGATGGCCAGCTAGATATATTCTCCTATTGAAGAATGGATACTTATGGCAAGTTTTTCAAATTTGTACTAGTATGTATGTGTTGATATAATTTTGTATACAAATTAGATACGTTGATAATGATGAATGACTATATAGATGCAACTAAAGATAAAGTTTGAATGTTTGTGATTGCACTTCAAAAATGAATATCTGTTATGGCTGGCTCTATGTTAAAAGATGTTTGGGTTGCAGAAGTTTCTTTTAAAATGATGCCACAATAAATAATAGGAATGCATGTACTTCGACTGTACAAAAATACATTCTAGAGTGAGCTATACTTTTACTGTATGAAAATACATGCTAGAGTGAGATGCTAATAATTGTAGTTGACGGTTATGCTAGTAATTGTAGAATGTGAAAAGGAGCCTTGAAATGCTAGTGTCTTAACTAGACTTCGTGTTCCAAGGTGATTAGATTATTCTAAGTTTTTATTCATAGGAGCTTCAATGTGAACTTTTTTTTTGGAAGATTTTACTTTGTTATTTGATGATACTACTGTGATTACAATTTGCTGTCAATTAATAATTTTGCTCGTATTCTAAAATTCTCAGGATGGGAAAACACTTTACAATGAACTGGAGGTTGTTGAAGGAATGAAGCTTGACAGGGGATACATATCACCGTATTTTGTCACTAACCAGAAAACCCAGAAATGTGTATGTAGCATTTGAGAACGTTGGTTGGGCAGTTGTTTGGAATAATAAAAATAACCTATATTCTGTGTTTAGGAACTTGAAGATCCTCTAATTGTAATACACGAGAAAAAAATTACAAGCATCAATGCTGTAGTGAGACTTTTGGAGTTGGCGTTGAAGGTATTTTATGTCCTTTCAGGCTTGGACTTCATGAGGTTTGCTTGATCTCGATAAATAACTAGCATTTTTCTTAGATGAACTACTGATTCTGAACATATTTCACAGAGACAAAAGCCTTTGCTCATCGTTGCCGAAGATGTTGAAAGTGATGCTTTGGCGACCTTGATTCTTAATAAGCTTCGAGCTGGAATCAAAGTTCGTTATCATTTTTTACCACGAGTTATTCATTTTATTTTACACTTCAATGTCATTTGATTTGGTTATTTAGAAAGTATCAAAGTTACGAGCTCTGGGCATATAGGTTTGTACCATCAAAGCTCCTGGTTTTGGGGAGAACAGGAAAGCTATTTTGCAAGATCTTGCTACTCTTACAGGTGGTGAGGTGAGCAGGTCGAACATTGATATGCTGTTATTTAGGTATTATCAGTTGCTAAAGTTGCAATTTCAATTTTGTTTTTTAGCTCATAACTGAGGAGCTTGGTCTTAACCTTGAGAAAGTTGAATTTGATATGCTTGGGGCATGCAAAAAGGTAAGAAGGGATTATGTTTCTTCTTCCATACTTGAATTTGTCTTCATTGCTTGTTGATCTTCGCCAATGACAGACAACTTTCTTACAGTTTCCTTTTTTTTATGTACCCTTAGACACCACAATTTCTGCCAATCCACTTGGAAATTGTGATGATATTGTGATTCAAACTTGTGACCACCTCATACCTAGGCAAGTTCTTTCGTCATTGGGCTAGGAGAACACTACTCTAGTTGTTTTTCAAAGTCATCGAATCTAAAATCTTCAAATGTGACTTGTCCTTCTAGGATTACTTGGAGATTCTTCTTCTTTTCTTTTAACCCTGCTTCCATGTTCAAGATGTACATGTTATCTGAAATAAATTTGATGGGTTTTGTCCTTTGTCTTTTGTTAGAGTACGCTTATCTTTGTTTAGGGTTTCTTTGCATTAGTTTCCTATTTCCTACTTGAATCTTAATTGCTTTTTATCCATCAATCTCCTGTATAGATATCTGTAATTTATCTATAATTTTGTGATTCTACAGTAGATCACAAGTGCTAATATTTTATTGTTAGACTGCTTGGACTTTGGTTGGTCATTTTTATTATTAATTTACAAACTCCAGTTACTATATTAGTAGTCTCTTTACATTCTGTGTAAAATTTGTGTATCCCGTTGGTGATATCGACAGGCAACCATATCAAAAGATGATACTATCATCCTTGATGGTGCTGGTGACAAAAAGGCCATCGAAGAGAGATGTGAACAGGTGAAAATTTTTTTGCTTGCTGCTCTTGGATTGATTTCTTTTATGTACGATATAGTCAATGCTACATTATCTCCCTATGTTGCTGCAGATAAGGTCTGCTATTGAATCAAGTACGTCTGACTATGATAAAGAGAAACTACAGGAAAGATTGGCTAAGCTCTCTGGTGGTGTTGCTGTTCTAAGGGTGAGATGTGGTTGACAATAGTTACGCATTTCAAAAGTGCTTGATTTTTGAATTAAATCATATAACATTATAAATTGAGTTGGGTTTCTGGTCATGAATTCAACTCAATTTAATTTTGAATCAATTTCAAGTTATAACTCAATTGAAAGGATTTTCTCTCTGCTTGAATATACACAGATGCATATACATATTATGGCACTGAGTACAAATACTTACATGCATATACATATATATATGTGTGTGTGTATTATATATATATATATATTTATTTATTTTTACATGCATGTATGTATGTGCGTGTTTGTTATGGCATTGAGTTCTCTCTCAACTTGTTGAGGATTCGAATTTGTGCATTCAAGACCTTGGATATCCCTTTTCCCATTTTTTTCTTGTGTGGATATCCCTTCAAGTCTTTAGTAATGGCTGTTTGATCCTATCCAAACGGTTGCCATTAGGTGGGAGCAATGGAAGGGGATCTCATGTTGGAGTGGGCTTGACGTATGGGAGAGAACCATAGAGGAGGGAAGCCATCATTTTTGGAAGTGAATAGAGAGGAGAGAACTTGTACTGTTTAAGGGACTTCAATTGGAATCTTGAACAGGATAGAAGGAATAGAATAGGAAGAAAGACGAAGAAAGGCGGAAATAAATGGGAAGCTGGCAGGAAAATTTTTAGGGAAAGAAATAGATGGGGAAATGGGAGAGTTTAGGAAATGGGTAATGGGGTTTGGGAACTAAATGTGGTTCGATCAGGCAGTCAACTCCTTCCAGTTGAAAATCCATTTCATTTTCAAAATTTTAATAAGTTTGAAAAAGAGAAGCAAAAAAGTTTGATCGTGGGAGTGGTATAATGGCATTATTAAAATAGACCTTTTATTTTTTATTTCATGGCATTAAGATGTATTAAGACATCGATACTGAGATGAAATTATTGATATGGTTGCTGAGTTTGGGGTATGATATCATGTAAGTTTATATTTTTAAAATTTTAACATGAGTCCTGACTTTTGGTATAATTATCATTTGGATTCTTTTGTAATTAATTTTTAGAATTACAATTTTACCCTTAACAATCCCTCTCTCTCTCCCTCCCTCCCTCCCTCAGAGGCTGCCAACCTGCTTACCCCCCAACTCTCTCTCTCTCTCTCTCTCTCTCTCTCTCCCCCTCTCTCTCACTGCTCTCTTTCACTCTTTGCCAACAGTCGAGGAGGGCTAGAGAGGGGGGGAGAAGGAGAAGATATTAATGGTAAAATTGTAATTTTAAAAATTGTAATAATAAAAAAATACGAAAGGATCCAAATAATAATTACATCAAAAGTCAGGCAGCCAGATGTCAATTTTTAGAATGTGGGCCTATATTATGCCTTAAATTGATGGACCAAGATATAATTTACCATTGATAATATCCAGCTAGTATCTGATGCAGTGAAGCATGAATTCATTGAGATTCTCTTGTTTGTTTGTAACTGCTTTTCAACTTATTTTTATTGTTTAGCTTCGTAATAAAAGGGCAAATGACAAGTCATGTTACGAAATATTACAATTTTGTTTATTCCGAAGCCCTTTTATCTGCTCAATATGTTTTATTAGCACCCATTGAATATATGAAGTTGATTTTTTAGGTGTTGAAACATATCACATTTTCAAATCCTACTAGTACCAATTCCCATTATACTCTTCTACGATTTGTTTGTGAAATATCATTTCATTGGACCACCGGCATGACATGATATAAAACTTTGAGATGTTATCATGCATGGTAGAGAAGGTTGTTTTCTTTTTAGTGTTTGTTTTTTAAGACAAGCTTGGCATATGTATATAATTTACCAGATTGGAGGAGCTAGCGAAACTGAAGTTTCCGAGAAAAAGGACAGAGTAACAGATGCTCTTAACGCTACCAAGGCTGCTGTTGAGGAGGGGATTGTTCCAGGTTATTGTAGTGAAAGAGTCACGATTTAACTTGATTATCATGGTAACAATGACAATACTAACCTACTCCTTTCTGCAGGAGGTGGCGTTGCTCTTCTGTATGCGTCCAAAGAGCTGGATAAGTTGCATACTGCCAATTTTGATCAGAAGATAGGAGTCCAAATAATTCAAAATGCTTTGAAGGTATAGAGAAATTTTATTTGGATTACGGATTTTTTTTTTTTTTTGAGATCATATAAACTTTCTATGTTGATCGTAATCAATTAGTTCTTCTTTAATTGCAGACGCCAGCGCACACTATTGCATGTAATGCGGGTGTGGAGGGAGCTGTGGTTGTGGGGAAGCTCTTGGAGCAGGATAATCCAGATTTGGGATATGATGCAGCCAAAGGTGAACATCTATAAGAAAATTAATGGAAAATTACATACCTCGAATTTTAGACGTTAGTTATTTATTTTTAACCGTTAAAAGATTATATTTACAAAATGTTCTTCCTAATGTAGGTTTGGCTTACAAAATAAAATAATGAATTTTGTCTTTGGGTGGTAATCTTGTAAGCCTACATCTGGGTGAATATTTTGTAATCAAGGTGCCCATTTTGTATGGACGAGATAGGATTTTGGCTCTTGTGCCACCATATTAATAAATTGTACTTAAAAAGTTTTTAGTTTAAAGCGGCTGCTGGTGAAATAAAATTTCTTTTGGTTGTTATGTATCCAGGTGAATATGTTGATATGGTTAAGGCTGGTATCATTGACCCCTTAAAAGTAATCAGGACTGCGTTAGTAGATGCTTCAAGGTCAGTACCTCATTCCCAAAACCCTTTAAAACTTCACGCATTCAAAAGAAAAGCAAATTAAAAACTGCTGAACTAGTTCTTGAATTTCTTCAGCAGTAAATTAAAGTTAACAGTTTCATCTTAGTTCCCCACGTGATGCAGATCACCTCTATTTGAAAAACTATGTTAGTCAGACTGTTTGCTATATAAATCAGCATAGGATCTTTTGGGGTGAATTTCGTTCTGAGTAATCCTTCTAAATTTTGGTAATGCACACGATCAGTTATCTTGCATTCGAAGTTAGTAATTAATTGTGATATTTAGCATACAAGTGATAGCCTTAACCCTATAACTTAGGTTTCTAGTTTAATCTGTGTCCATGCGGGTTATGCGGTTATGGTCTTGGTGCCTTCTACCATGGTTGAGCAAACTGTAGTTAAATTTGGCTAATCAAATTGTAACAGCCTAAGTCACTATCGATCTACTTTAGCGCCTGATGGGTCTCATGATTTCAAAGCGCATCTATTAAACTCTTTTTAAGGCATGTTGAACATAGTTTTGTTGGACACATTGCGGCATTTAATTTGCTTGCTATTGATTTTTGTTTTCCTTTTGATGTAATGTCATTTTATCTTATATTTCAGTGTTTCGTCTCTAATGACCACGACGGAGGCCGTGGTCGTGGAGCTCCCAAAGGATGAGAAGGATGTTCCCGCGGTGGGCGGTGGCATGGGCGGACTTGATTACTAAAATCACCAAAACATTCACTTTTAATCTCCATTTGGCTTCATAAATCCGCTAGGGAATATCTCTCTTCATAATTTAACTCCTCATAGGGCATACAATCAATAACAATTTTGCTTTTAGGCTACCATTGATGCCTATAGATGGAGGTTTCCTGCATGCTTTATCCGAAGTGCACAACTTATGATTAGTTGCATGAGGAAGTTGTAGTTTATAATGGATTTTGCTTGTAATTTTGTGTGGATGCTGTACTATTGTTAAGACAATTTTGCCCCACATTTTGCATCAAATTTTCAATGTCTCAAAAATGAAACTCTTTTTGCTCATCATAAATTATAGGTTCTCACATGTTATTGTTCTTCTAGTATCTGCTGGATTCATATATGATGCTGTTTGTACTTGTGTTTCTCAAACAAATAGATAAATTATTAAGAATGCATAAAAGGTAATTCAATGCACAAATAAGAAATATCCGTAAATTCTTGTAATGTTTAATGATCAGATGAAATAATGACTTGATTTTGGAATTTTCCATTGCTCAGCCAAGGCTATATGCATTAAAAAAAAGAAGAGTAAATTCAAGTTTAATTTAATATTATTTTAAAGTTATATTATTTGATTCGATGATAATGTAAATAATCATTAAAAAATATGAATAATGAATGCTACCTAAATAAAAAAATCAGATGTAATGTGTCATCGTACCTCTCTTTTTTTCTTTCTTGAAGCTGGACTGCTGGAGCTTCTGTGATGGATTCACCCTTCCTCTATTCTTAAATCTCGTATCCTAAAAATTTTCTAGTGATGAGAAGGAAAAGGAAATTGGAATAAATGCCTTCAGAATGGTGTGGGTGCCAGAAAATAAAAGAGTTCAAAGTCGGACTTCATTCTTTACTGGGATCAAGAGTGTTTGAATTTTGATGATGAAAAATAAGAATATTTTTTTATATCTACTAAAAGAGATAAAAGAGCATGAATAAAATAAAATCATATATGAACGAATTTACAAAATTCCGGAATGTAACATGCTGTCACAAAGCATTAGTTTATTGTGATTCAAGTTTTAACAATCCAAATTCTAATTGAACCGGGCACAACTCAAGCCCTCTAATAATTAATTTTTTTTTAAAATTACATTAATCGTACTCACAAGATTACCTAACAAATATCTCCAGCACAATTAACATATATTTATATATAAATAATAAATAATTACAATAAATAACTGAATATATTATTTGTATTTAAAGAAATAGGAAAGTTCTAAGAAGGAAAAGTTGGAACCAAAGTAGAAAAGCATAACAGTCCTACATAATCTTAACAGTATGATGAGCACAGACTAAATGGACGAACCATATATACTGGGGAAAGTGTCATCATGAAAAAGAAAACCACCAATGATTAATAACATGATCACCCTACGTCAAGGCTGCTGCAAGTTCGTAGAACCGATGTTAAAGTTCCGATAGCATCGGAGTGAGCTCTCCGTTGCGATAGAGTTTTACAGTATCTGAATTGAAACGAAATACGATGAAACAACAATTGACATTCATATTTGAATTTGAAATAAAGTCAAAACTTCTCTTTAGAGGTCAAACAAGTTTAACCAACAGTTCCACAGATATTGCACTAATGTAGCTGATCTAAAATCCTAGTTTTAGGCAAATAGAGGAAGTATGTGAAAGTACCTGTGCAGCCACCAATGTGCTTGCCTCCTGTTTAAATAAAAAACTGTTATCAATATGATAACTTTGCGATCATAATTACTACGTACAGATAAATGGGCGTAGTAAAGAAAATGACAACCAATCTGAGAGTTCATTTTTAAAAATCTACTGAGTTTCCTCAAAAATTATAGATGCACAATGAAGAGATGATTCAATCCAGAGGCGAACTTACCAGTCATAAGGAACAGAAACAATAATTATATAAACAAAAGTATATGGGACGAAAGAGGCAATGTCACATCAAGCAATTTACAGGTGCCATGTTGGGCAACTTCTATTAAAGATTCTGAAAAAAAAAACTTCTATTAAAGATTTGGCTAAAACGGTCAGAAATATGTCAAACGGCTCGAGTCAAAAGTTTTGCTAAGGGCCGTTTGTTTCAAGGAAAAAAAATTCATGGCTTGAAAAAACTAGATTGAGGCCAAATTGAAGCAGGGAAAGAGCAATCCTGCTTTCTTTAAATCCCACCATGGCTTATTTTGTATTAAACAAAGGATCTATGTACAAAAGGTAATATCATCTAATAGGATTGTGCAAAACTCAAGTGGGAGGGATATAACCTGTAACATCCCGTGACCCTAAACCCTAAACCCTCCTTGGTTGGGTTGCTTCTGTGAAAAGGGGAAGGGAAGAGGTGAGAAGGGCCCCTTCCACCATGTACTGACGCGACACGAAAGCAGTACAGGTATAACGACATCAGTTTT
>KZ451950.1:1034106-1047436 GCA_002786265.1 Apostasia shenzhenica
AGGGATTCCTTGAAGTAATAGTACTTGATTACAATTTGGTAAGTAACAGCAAGTATTAAAGCATGAAAGCTCAGGTGTCCAATAGAGTTTGCAGTTAGGGCTGTTATCGATCCGATTTTGAACCGAGCCAATACCGGCTTGAAATCGGATCGATCACATTTCGATCAACTCGAAGTTGATTGGGTTCGACTTCGAGCCGGCTCGAGTCGATTCCAATCGACTTCGAGCCGATTTCGATTCATTTTCGATCTGGCTCGAAAATGAATCGAATCTCTTTTTTTTTCGAGCCGATCTCGAGTCGGGTAAGCTAGACTCGATCCGGCTTAAGATCAACTCGGTTTATAATATATATGTATTATAATATAAAATGTATTTTAATTCGAGCCGATTTTGAGCTGGATCGAGCCGATTTTGAGCTGGATCGAGCCGATCCTACCCCGGCTCAAAATCGGCTCAAAATCATTACCGAACCGAATATTTGGCTCGTTAGTCGGCTCATTTAGATCGACTCGATTTCGATTCGATCTAAAATCGATTCAATTTTTGATCGATTTTCGATCTTCGATCCATATTAACACCCTTAGTTGCAGTGGCAAGTTTTTTAGCCTTAGGATATCCATGTAGATTTGCCGAGGATGATCAGCATTTCCACTAATTGACCTACAGTTTATAAGTTTAGATGAGTGGTTGCACAGAGTTCTAATCAGAAAAGCCTATGAAGCTGTTGAGAATGAACTATGAGCTACCACAAAAGCCTAACTACATAGTTAGGACAGGGGACAAATCTACTGGCAGCCTAAATGGAAATGATATCTTGAATGGTGTTATGGATAATGACATGTCTCCATTTAAATATATGCTGAGCAGGACTTCTCATAGTTGAGTGCATGGGGAGGCCTTTAGCAGGAGCTAGATACGTCAAGACGCCTATGGTCGGAGTTGGATATGTTAGGTGGCCTCTAGTCAGAGCTGGGTATTTATGAACATAGATAGATACAATAGTACATCTCTGGTCAGAGCTGGATAGATCAGGAAGCCTCTAGCTCATGTAACATTTAAATCAAGTTAAAAACCAAAATGGGCAAAAGGAAAAAAAAATTGAACGAAAAAATTAAGATAATTAAAGGATGAGGTTTCTCTCACAAAATCATAAATAAACCATAAAAATACATCATTCCCTCTAACATCTATATGGAATTTGTTTGAAAGAAAATTTTCATTACGTAATAATTTACTAATGGCAAGAGACTATAAAGAGTGATCTTAGTTACTTAAACTTAGATAAGAATTTGGTAACTGACAGAGCGCAATGGAAACAAAGGATTCATGTAGCCGACCCCACCTAGTGGGATAAAGGCTTGGTTGTTGTTGTAATAATTTACTAATGGCTCTACAAAAGTCATTCCACCATAACATGTTGGCAGAAGTCCAAAGTTTTGCCAATTTAGCTTCTAATCGGATGTCGTGCTTCACAAAAACAACAATAAATTACTAGAAACCATACCAAAAATGAAAAAAGCAAAAAATAACAATTTGTTGGGTTAGGCATAGAATAATTTTGAACAAGTAGTGTCAATTCGAATTTGAGATTTTCAAATTAGAATTGTGTTTGATTCAAGTAAACAAATTCATTCAATGTTGAGTCGATTTTCAAGTTGTTTCAAGCTATGTTGCCAACCTCACATATTTTTCAATTAAGTATGTGTTGATGGCAAAATGTAGATCTTGGAATCAACGGTATGTGGCGTTCGGCCAAAGGGGTTAGAGTGTTAAAGGAAGGAGAATGGCATCCGGAGTAACACACAGGAATTTAAAGTGGTTCAGGGAGAAGATCCCCAAGTCCACCAGGCATCAACGAGATCTTACTAAGAAAGAGAGGGTCTGGTCGAAGAGACCAGTACAAGGAAGATTACAAGCAATATCTCTTCTCTTTTGCAGGGAGATTTACAAGAATCTCAGGGTGTATCCTGGGTGATTGTGGTGACTTCGTCTGGTCCGCCCCCTTCTCCTTCCTCTCTCTCCCTCGGCGTGGCTCGTCGGGGAGTATTTGTAGGAGAGTTGCAGTGGAGTCCAGTAGATTCGCCGGAATGGGTGTTGGACCAAGTGGCTTCTTGATCTTCACGTCTTATAGGAACTCGCAGCGGTGTGGAGCATGCGAGTCCTTGGTCTTCGAGCCTTATAGGGACTTGTATTGAGCATGCGGGCTCTTGGTGGAAGTCCGCGCTGGCAAAAAGCGGTGTTGTCGTGGTGTTTTGACAGTCGCAGGTGGGGCCGGAGAAACATCGTGCCCGATGTTATGCTGAGGAAGAGTTCAACCATCGTGACTGATGGTTGTAGGGAGCCGGAGAAACATCGTGCCCGATGTTATGCTAAGGTTGAACCATCGTGTCCGATGGTACGCAGGTCGGCGGCTCAAACATCGTGGCCGATGGTATGAAGGGTAGCAACACCATCATCGTGGCTGATGTTTGTGGGGATGCTGCAGCTGGGGCGTCGTCTCTGGAAGGTGCGGAGGCCAATCATCGTTCTGCAAACCTAGAGATCTACAAAGCAGAGGTTAAGTATAGCATCTTTAAAAAGCCACGTGGGCGGCTGGGATTCAACGTTAAATCCTGTTGTTAACAGTATGCATACATATTACAAGTACTTGAAGTAGTGGAAACATCAATTTCTTTCACATACACAACTCGTGAGACTCATACACATTGAATACCTCAAAAAACATTAAAACCACTCTCCCTCAACATCGATCTCTTTCACATACATTCTCCATGACACTGATATACACATTAAATATCTCAAAGAACATTAAGAACTCTCCCTCCCTCCATCAACATTGTCTCTTTTCACATATGCTCTCTGACACTCCCTCTATAACATCCTGTAATCCAAATGTATCGTTTGCTTTGATTTTAAGGAACTGCGTGAACATTTGAGTGTGAGACAATTCATTGTTATGCCTCTCACTACTCATCATCAGGACTAAAAGTCTTCTAGGAGCTGCATACTAGTAATTCCCTTCTTTTGGGACATCACCCAGTCATCACTCACACCCTTTTATGCTACAGGTCGTCACAGGCCAACCAATTTCTACATACTTCGTTCTCGAACCACATTGTACTGTAGGAGATCAACTTTGATACCATATTGTAATATCCTGTAATCCAAATATAGAGGTATTACCCTCTTTGAGCTTCGAGGAACCACCGAGTTGAGAATTTCCCAAGAGGTCACTCATCTCAGGATTACTCCAAATCAAGCACACTTAACTACGAAATTTCTATCACTAGCTACAGAAATTCTCTAGATGGTGCCCCTACAGTTTTGGGATCATGTTATTTATATATGTAGCTTAGGAACTCATTTCTACTTTCAATATGAGACGATTCATTTTTGTGCTACTCACTACTCTTCATCAAGCCTAGAAGCCTACTAGGAGCAACTCTTTACACTAATAATTTCCTTGTGGCATTACCCAATGATCAGATCACGCCCCACTCTCTTCGACCACAGGTCGTTACACCCTCCTCCCTCCCACCCTCCCACAAAAAAGAATGAAGGGATATGCCCTCCCTGCCCCCACAAGGGCAACAAGGACATTCAGTTTGCGTCCTCATCTAAAAGGAAAGAAAAAGGGAGAGAGATGAGGGTGTAGACTCTTTATGTATATACTAATTTATAAATATTTTAAAAGTTGAACTTTAGTGAAATGGACCTAGATAAAACAATAAAAAAATTGTGGATCAATGTAGAAAAACCCCTTAGGAGCCCATATATAAATTAACTTGCAATGAAATATCTAGTTCTTATGCCACCCTTTCAAATTAGTCATATGGCCACCAAGACATTATATTCACTAGTCGGTAAGCCCGGGTCACCTTTATAAATCACTTTTTGATAATGTTTCATTTTTTATTGTAAATGTGATGCTTCTTTTGGGGAGTAATGTGATGCTAAATTAGTAAAAATGTATAATGTCAGACTAAATATCTGTGAAAATCACACTACTTAATAGTCTACCAGAAATTATTATATTTGCGTCTAGTTTCATTATTCATAATATTCATATTATAATTAAAAACAAGTTCTTCCTTTTGTTCTAGCCAAGATTGTAGCTTATATTAAATAGTTGGCTCAATATAATGCAGTAAAATGACAATGAAAAGGCAAAAAGAATAATCAGAACATCAGTGATAAAGAATTGAAATAACATGTCTTTGAAGCTCAATTAATATGACATACCAATAAAAACGTTCGGAACAGTAAATTGCCCAGTAAGTCTTTCTAAAACCTTTTGCAGTTGTGGACCTTGGGGACCTATAAAGCATGTAATAACTGTCACAGAATGATGATACACAATAATAAATCATTGTCATAATGAAAGACAAGAAGACATGCATTAAGAAGCCCATAATATAGCATAATACCACTGAGAACTTGCCTCAAGATTACCTAGATGCTGGATTTAAAGTCAGCATTTAAGACCTTGTTCTAAAGCATAGGACAAGAAAAAGGTTGAAGTAAAACATATTAAAACGTGAGCAACTAAGGTTTAATTTATCCTTTTCATTGAGCGGTTTGTTAGCAAGAACTTTTTATGCCAAGTTTATGATCAAGATGTGCATGATTTTGGAGCTAACCAGGACTTTTACAATGTTCTTCAGTGGACGTTTTTCATGAGAAATATTATTCCATAGGTCATACTTTCACATCATAAGCTCAGATACCAATTATACATATGACAGGTAAAATTGCAAATATTTGAACGGAAGTAGTTTCCATCTTTGACAATGATTGCCACAATTTTGCTGGAGTTGATGTTTTCTTTTACACTTACATCTTATTTGAATTTTTTATTTACCATAGAGCAAGAAACTGATGATGAAAGGTGATAGATTTCTGAAATTTATCAATTCTTCTGAAAGAGCTACTATATATTTACATTCACAGGGGAGAAATATTCCATAGTATTCTACGCACATCTACATGTCAAAGTTCAAATTTATGGTTTTTGATGTAAGTTCTAAAGCTGGCAAAAAAACATGATAGCGAATAACTCGTACTACAGAATTGATTCATAGATGAAGACTTCATAATATTAGCAGCAGTTCTGCTATTTAAGGTTAAATGGAATGATCAATCACCATTTGATGTCCCAGCAAGCAATCAGTGTAGATCTTTGTAGGGCAAAAATTTATCAATTCTTCAATGCAAAAATACCTGAAGAACAGAGATCCGCCTCAAAACCGAACTGACCAACCATTTCGGTTCTAATTGAGTCCAATCTGGTTGCAGGTCTCAAAGTTTTAGAACTGAGTAGGTCGGTTTGGTTCTCGATTCCGGTGTCTAGGTAAACTGGAACAGATTATGCTGAATCCTTCAGGTATTAGGTTTTACCTAGCTAAAAACCTAAACAAAAAGGCAGAAGTGCAAAACCTAACCTATATTCCATCCACCCTTCCAATTCTTGTTCACATTTTCCCTCCCATCCACAGTCTTGCATCTTCTTCCTCATTCCCATGTGAACCAAGGCTAACGACAATGGATGACTATAGATGGAGATAGAAAGGTTGTGCGATCTATTATCAACGAGAGGGAAGATGGTGTGCTATCAGCTTTGCCTCATCTTCACTCTTCACTGAATGTCCTAGATATCTATCTCCTAGGCAAGTTACCTAGCTTATTCTTCCTAGTTCCCCAACTATCTTTCTATTGTCCATTGCCTCATTGGTTGATGTTTTTTCCTCAAATAGTTGAAGCCCGATATAAGAAAAAGTTCGATGAAGTTGGAATTTGTTTCCCTACACAGCCACCTGTTGCTTCCCGAATTGCTGCCAACTTATACAACTCCATCCACCTGTGGTTGCGAACTATTTTGGGGTATACCTTCCTTGGTTTCACGGTAAATATATTGTAGGATCTACCAATATTTATGTAAGATGCATTCATCCTGGTGTAATGATGATGTTATGTTATCTGTAGTGAGTTAATGTCAAGTATGGAGAGGAAGACTAATGTTGAAGTTTAGTTCAAGAATGTGCAAACATTATTAATAATCCATCTACAAGTATAGATAAAAAAAGCAGCAGATAACTTGTCCCAATACCAAGATTAAAAGAGCCAATATAGAGATAAGTCTAAGATAAGAGGTCATTTCACAAAGATTAAAAAATTAGAAAAACCTGATAAAACAACTTGTAATTATTGTGGTAAGGAATATGGTTGCTCAAGCATTAATGGCACAAGTAAATGTGCATCATCTTAAAATGTGCGGCAGTTATCCATATAACGATTTTGCAAGTAAAAAAAATTGTCCTCTCTCTAAAATAATATATACAGGATAATAGTGAAAATCAATTAGGTTCTCTTATTGGAAGTTCAAACTAAGGCTGTTAACTTGGCTCGAAGATCGAAAATCGCTCGATAATCGAATCGAATTTTGGATCGAATCGAAATCGACTCGACATAATCGATCCGACTAATGAGCCATAATCTTGGCTCGATAATTTTTTCGATCCGATCTCGAGCCATCACCGGATCGAATCGTTTCAGCTTGAGATCGGATCGAAAATTTATTATAGTAGTAATAAAAAGGTCATATTAATATATATATTATCACATAATTTCACATCTCTTGATATACCTCAGTGGTTATAATTTTGTGCTGCTCAAAAAAATGAATGTTGAAACCCGCGTTCGAATCCTGATTCCAAAAAATCTCAATCTGCCAAATATTTTTTTTTAACGGTTTAGATTAAGCTTTTGAAATCAACGGCTGTGATTGTTTTTTGAGCTGATATTTCCGCCATTCCCCTGCTTTCCGCTTTTGCCGAATCGCCGCCCAGTTGCCCTAATTTCTCGTCTGCCATCTACGGTTTGCCGTCTGCGACTCTGCGACGTCTGCGTGAGCTTCAGCTTGCGACCACGAGTGCGAGACTACGAGAGTGCGAGACAACAGCATCGACTGATCAGCTTCGGCGACGACGGCGAGAGACGAGGCTGCGAGCTTGCGAGCCTGCGAAAGCAAACTGAGCACTGAGCAGTGGCCAACGGTCGGCTGCTAGCTAGAATTATTTCATCTTTAGTACGACTACAAGTTTGTGATTTACTGATTCACGTTGTGGAATCGTTCTTTGACGGTTTTCATCTTGCGTCTTGAACACTTACCTTGAATTTATGCTTCTTTTATCTTCTCATACCTCTGTTGTTTGGATTACGTTGACGTTGTCTTACTCAATGTTGCTCTAGCATCTCCACAGCACCAGTCGGCAGTCGCTATTCACTAACTCCACTCTTAAACGCCACTTGATGACAAATATGAGTTTACAACTCTCTGAATCTCGTTGTAATGGATCTTGAACTTATCCTTTTACCTTTTTGGGTGCAATGCCTTATGATTTTTATTTCTTTATTTGTTGGCATTCAGGTTGCTGAGAAGTATCTTTTGTTCTATGATGTAGATCATTGAGAATCTGAGATCTTTTTTTGCATGTTAGTTTTTTGTGGTTCATTTTTGAAGGTTCTTTCAAAAAGTTTTTTGATAGCTTACTGAAGTTAGAAACTTGCACGTTTTTGTTGATATACTGTGATGAAAAAAAGTAAAAACTGAGAAACATAGTTTACTGAATTTGTTCTATTATATAAATCAGTTAGATGTGTAAAGCTTTTGATTACTTTTGTTGATACCCAATAATGATAGTATTTTAAATTTCTGACTCTGAGTAGTAGGAGATGGGACAACAAGGTTTTTACTAAGAACGAATATTACATGTGCATTTCATGACATACACATATTGATATGAACAGATTATTTCTGGCATGCATACATTTGATATATAGAAATCTTATGTTTTTTATTATTTTTTTATTGACATTTAAATTTTGAGAAGCATGTTTTGCTCTATGATATAGATCTTATATATTTTTTGCATGTTGGTTTTTTATTGTTCATTTTTTAAGTTTCTTTCAGTATTTCTTAGTTCTTTGGAAGAACAGATATTACGTGTAAGAACAGATATTACATGTAAGAACATATATTACATGTATATTTCGTATCATATACATTCTGATAAGAACAGATTATTTCTAGCATGCATACATTTTGATATAAAGAAATACATTTTTGATTTTTTGTTAAGAGTGTGATGTTGTCCTTTATGTAATTATCTATTTTTTTTATTGTTGCATGCATAATGTTTAAATAAGAATATATTTGGTGCTCCTTAATTTAAAATTTGCCTCTATTTAGTCTACTACAATGATGAGTTGTGATTTAATAATCTGAGGGACTATGTTTGCAGTACATAAAGTTGTAATCTTTATATCTCATTCTCTTTTATCTCTTATTATCTCATTCATGCACTTTGTTTATCAGCAACATCAACTCATTCAATGTCAGACAATGAGTTCAATCAGCATGAAGATGCTGGCAAAAATGTTGTCATGATTTCCAAAGCGGGAGATGAAGCTGAAAGTAAAGTGCAAGGTGATGATAAGGGTAAAAGAAAGAGATCCGAAGCATGGGATCATTTTACAATGGTAACCATGACTCACAAAGGAAAACAAATTGATAAGTGGAAGTGCAAATATTGCCCCAAAATATATGCCAAGCAAAAGACCGGCACGACTTCACAATTAAATAGGCATTTGCGCACACATCATTACAGTAAAGCTACGGGTGAAACAAAACAAAAATTGTTTAACCCTATAGCTGAAAATGCTGTTGATAGTGATGTTGTTGGTTCTCTTTGTGTATCTCCTATTTATGATCATAGTATGATCAAGAATATCATTACTAAAATGATCATTGTTCATGAATATCCTTTTATGATGGTTGAACAGTTGTGGTTCAATGTGCTTATGAAGTCAATGAACTCTAGCTACATTAAGACCATTTGACAAGCCATCAAAAATGAGTGTGTCAAAGTTTACGACACTGAGAAAGAGTCTTAAAAAGGCTCTAAAAACTGTACAAAGGGTGTCTCTAACTTGTGATTGCTGAACATCCAATCAAACTCTTGACTATATGTGTGTGACAGCTCATTACATAGATGTTGATTGGATTCTTCAATCAAGGATTATTAGTTTCAGTGATTTAGATCCACCTCACACAGGTGCTGTAATTTCTGAGGCTATTTCTGAAATTTTACTCGAATGGGGTATTCAAAATAAAGTTAGTACTATTACTCTAGATAACGCTTCTTCAAATGACAAGACAGCAGAAAATTTAAGGTATTTGTTCAGTCGTAGATCAGTTTATGGGAAAGTTTTTTTCATATTCGTTGTGCTGCACATATTCTTAATTTAATGGTCCAAGATGGTTTGAAGGTTATTACATCTGTGATATCTAAAATTAGAGATTCTGTATTGTATTTGAAGCGTTCCCCAAGTCGATTATTCAAGTTTGGTGAGATTGCTAGGCAGCTTGGAATTTATACATTTAGAGGCTTACGTATTGATGTGCCTACTAGATGGAATTCTACATTTAAAATGTTGAATGCTGCCTTTCATTACAAATCCGTCTTTCCTGAGTATGCATGTCGAGATTTACATTATGTTTGGTTGCCTCTAGACCAAGAGTGGGATATGTATGAAAGAATTAGAGATCTTTTGAGTGTTTTTGATGAAGTCACAGAAGTTTTCTCAGGTACAAAATTTCCTACAACAAATAAATTTTTGCATAACCTTGTTAAAGTAAAAAGAGCTTTAGACAAAGGAATACTTTCAGAAATTTCTTGTGTTAGAGATATGACAATTGCTATGAAATTGAAGTTTGATAAATACTGGTCTGATTGTCATATTCTGTTGATAATTGCTAGTATATTAGATCCTCGTGTCAAGATATTTGCTTTGACATATTTCTATAGAGAAATTTATAACCCGATAGAAGTGAATGAGAGAATTGAAGATGTAAAAAGCTCTCTCAGTGAGCTTTATTCTTTTTATGCTGTTGATAAGAATGTTACAACTCATGAGGGGTCTATTGCACCAAGCACTAGCTCTACATTGTTGTAGAGCAAAGAACCTAGAGGTGATCCACTTAATGATTTATATTTGCACATCAAGGCAAGTACTAGCGTGGAGGCTCCAAAATCTGACCTTGAAGTATACTTAAGTGAGCAATGTATTGAGTGCGAAGATTCAAAGTTTAATATTCTAGAGTGGTGGAAATTGTCCTCAATGAAGTATAAAATTTTGGCCAAGATGGCCAAAGACATTTTCACAATTCCAGTCACTAATGTTGCATCTGAATCAGCGTTCAGTGCTGGTGGTCGTGTCTTGGGAGATTATAGAAGCTCTTTATCTCCTAAAACTTTAAATGCTCTAGTCTGTTCTGGTAGCTGGATTCGAGCTGCCCATTCGACTGCTACTGATCCTATTGTAAGAACTATAATCATGCATACACTTTTAGTTTTTTATTATTTTGTTATCATCTAACTTCTAATGCTTCACTTGTTTGATTTTTTCAGTTTGATACACTTGTTGAAGAAGATTTGATTATTAACATTCCTACAGGACTACAGGAGTGATCAGTGATATTACATGACAATGAAATAGCTATTCTTGCTATTCTGTGATATTTCTGCAGTTCTATGGTTCTACCCTTCCTTACTCATTTTGTTTATTTATCTGAGACTGCTTGGCATGTTTACTAACTTGCTTTAGATGAAAGCCTGAAACTGCACCGTTTTTGCTCTATTTTTATAACTACATTATTTCTATCATGATTTTGTAATTGCATTATTCAAGCTTCTTTATTATTGCTATGACTTAACATCTATTTTTGTCTTCTCTATTTTGCTGAATTAATTAATCCCTATGATGAAATCAAAATTAAAATTCAAAGCCCAATGATGAAATACGTATTAAAAGTATTAGTTTTCTATTTCATTTATCCCCTATGATGAAATACATATTATTTGTTCCAGCTTGAATCCTCAGTTCTGCTACTGATGCTTTGAGATTTTAGTTGTTTTGCTTTGTGTAATTGTGTTACTGCTGGATGAACAATGACTTGCTGTGTTTAATTCTGCTGTGTTTTGCTATGTCAATGACCTGCAGCCTGCTGAACTCTGCTGTGTCAATGACCTGCTATGTTTTGCTTATATTATTCTGCTGTGTTTTGCTTATATTTGTTATTTTGCTTATCTGATGATGGTGATGCAGCTGATGCTAAAATTATCAAATCTTTTCTTTTTAAAACTCTTAAAAATTTTAATTCTAAGGGCAATAACTGATATTTTGATTGTTTAATTTCTGAGGGCAATGATTATCAAAATTCATAGAAATATACGTATGATTTTAATAGTTTGATTGCTGAGGGAAATATCTTTAATAGTTTTCATACTTTTCAATATCTTATAATTTTCAAGTTTTAATTTTTGATTTTGACGATTATCTCATTTCTATTAACATACTAATGTGCAATTTATCTTTGAGCAGGATTGAAGATTTAATGAATGATCGACCCGGGGGCACATACAATAATCTGCAGGATTTATTTTTTATTCATATTTAGATCTTAGTTGATACTTTTGAGAATATTATTAGTTTTATTTAGGTATTGTTTGTAATTTGTTAGATATTATGATGTATAAACTACTCATATAATTTGAGAGATATTAGATCATGAATTTATTTATTATTACTTGTTCAATTTGACAATTAATGTACAAACTTATTTCGCGTAATTATATATTAATTTTATATGGTATTATTTTAGTATGTCCTTAAATTTGAAACTAAATATCTAATTGTTTTTATGATATTTTAATTTTCATATTTGTAAAAAATGCATATGTACATATATATATAATTTTTATATATATTTTAATTTTAAAAAATTTAATCTGTGTAGTTTTAGTTAATAGTTATAAGTATTTCGAGCCAGCTCAAAGTGTGATCGAGCTGGCTCGGAGTCGAGCCCATTCGAGCCAAGCCAGCTCGAAATCGAAAATATTCGACTAACGATCCGATTTCAAGCCGTAATAATTTCGAGCGATCCGATTTCGAGCCGGGTATAGCTTGGCTCGAAGTCGGATCGATAACAGCCCTAGTTCAAACAGGATCTTTATAGAGCAGCACTTGTAAAGAGATAATTATGGATGAGTTGCCTCTCAAGATTATTGAAACACATGGCTATCTTCAACTATCGAGAAGCCAACACATTTAATGTTGACCTCATGCACAATATTAACAAGAGATTGCATCAAAATTTATGCAAATGAAAGAGTGAAGACAAAGAAAACTCTCATAAATTTAAAGTTTGTTGTAAGCATGTTAACTGATGTTGGACAAATTTACAAGATTAATCTTATTTATGCCTCATGGCACAATATAGTGATGAAGATTGGAGCCCCACCCCCCCTCCCAAAAAAAATAATGTTTGTGTTATCTAGTCATAAAAGTAAAATTGGAAGCTTCCAGAGTCTAGCCTTCTTGATCAAGCGATATAATTTGTAGCCTTAGAGCCTGTTTGGTCCCTATACTATTTTGGTTACGCTAAAGAACAAAATAATTTCTTCATTATAAAAATTTAAAAAGTAATATTAAATTATTTTTTATCTCATCTTACATAACTTTTAATTAAAAAACAATACATTTTTTCACATCCTATATGATCAACTTTATTTTACATTTTACGCACATTTTAACATAATATAACTAACTTTATTTCCTATTATATACATATTTCAAGGCAAGCCCACAATTTTCATGACATATCTAAATTGATTTCTTTGCCAAATAGGCCTTAAAGAAAAAAACTGACTATTCAAGGAAAAAAATGAATAAAGTTAATAATGCTAATTCCAATGGAGTTTAAATGACTATTTAAGGAAAAAATGAACCAAAAGACAACTTAAGCAATTGTGAAAGACAACTTAAGCATGTCAGTAGTTCTCTAATGAGGTCACAAAATTTAAGGCATGCACTGAAAAGGAAATACAGAGGATAGAGGTCCTATTTGCTTGGATGATCTCACAAAATGGGATTATACTTATCTATATACTTTCAAAAGATTTTTGAAAAAACACCCTTTATATCTTTTGAGAGATTTGAGAACCGGGCTTTGACTTTGTCAATGATCTTGAAAAACTCCCTCTACATCTTTTGAATGAGAAAATCCTAAATTAAGGCTTTGTTTGGTTGGATGTTAGCTTAAGGTAAAGAAAGAGAAAATATTTTATTTTATAAAGTTGATGGGAAAGAAATTTATTTTAATATGGGGAGGTGTATAAGATAACAACAACAACAACCAAGCCTTAATCCCACTAGGTGGGGTCGGCTACATGAATCCTTTGTTTCCATTGCGCTCTATCAGTTACCAAAT
>KZ451950.1:1048749-1168566 GCA_002786265.1 Apostasia shenzhenica
TCGCTGGCTGTCGACTACCTAACGCAACCCTCCGCATTTCTCATCCGGGACTTGGGACCCGGCAACGGCGCGTTGGGGAGGTGTATAAGATATGAAATAAAATTGATTTTAAAGTTGGAATTCGTGTTGGATGTAAAATAAAGTTGAATTTTAATATTAAAATTTATATTAGTTGTAAAATAAAGTTATTAGAATTTAAATAAATTTAAAATATTATTTGTGACTAATTTTTTATATTTGCCAAACAAGGCCTAAAGATGTATTTTCTAAGACATCTACACCGCTACTTTTTTTTTAGTTCCTTATGTTATACAAATTTCTTACTTTGAGTAAATATTTTTTTTACCGATCATGCACCTCATTTGATGTTCATCTCAAAGCAATGGTTATGAGAAGGAAGAAAAGTCTTGATGGATATTGGAGCAATATAGACAAGGTTAATATACTACTTAATTGCAATGATTGTGAAACTTAGTTCCACATAGTTATAATTATGAATATAAAATACATTATCATGTATTCCTCTACACTAAGGATCAAGTGGATGAGTTAGTGGATAAGTTGATGAACTTTATGAGAAAGTTAATTGACTACAACAAAAAATTTTTCAAAGAACACATCATCTAACTACACTAAAATTGTTAAAAGAAAGGTAGACAAACATCAAGTTCTTGTGTGTCAAATCAATTGATGAAATGAGTCATATTTTCAGAAAAGGGAGAAAACATGATAGGGTGCACATAATGAGTTAAGAGTTGGACAAGAATTTGTTCAAATGTTAGTGACAATTTAGATGATTTGATATGTTGCAGTGGTAGAAGGTCAACTATAAAAGTAGTTTTTTGCTTCCTACAGATATTTAAGTTATACCTATGCCCATTGTTGCTTCAGAGTCCGAATTCAGCATGGATGAACATTTTCTTAAATTGTTTAGGGCCTGTTTGTTTATAAGGTTAAGTTTAATAAGGTTAAAATTAAATTTGGATAGAGATATTTTTTTATTGAAAGTTGTGATGATGTAAAATAAAGTTAGTTTTTATGATGGATATGTGAGGGATGTCATATAAAGTTAGTTATTATGTTGAGTTATGTGAAGGATTTGATATAAGTTAGTTACTATTTTATTATTAATGTGTATAGAATGTGAAATAAAGTTAATTTTTAATATTAAATTTTATGTGTCATGTGATATGCCTGGTTAAAATTAAACCAAGTTAATTTTCAATGGCCAAACAAACGGGGCCTTAGTGGTTCGCTTTCACCAAGGGTAGCAAAGGGCTTAATTTGAAGCCAAGATTGTTAAGGATTTTTTCAATCTCACATCCTTAACTATAATTGTGTTAGTTGAAACACTCATCTAATTTTCATTTTAAAATTACCCGTGGGAATCTTTATTCGGTGGAAGCAATGCTGACGTGGCGCTTTGATAGCGATAGCCGGAGCCGGAAAAGTATCGCATCCGATGTTATGGGGATGCTGTAGCTTAAGCATCGTGGCCAATGTTGAGAAAGGCCGAACCAACGAGATAGAGGTTCGAGGTCTGCAAAAGAGAAATCTAATTAATTATTGTTGATGATGTCAGTAAGGTTTGAGAGGGTCCCTCTGCTTGCCACGTGTAAAGCTGAGATGCGATGAGCCGACGATGAATCCAGGTGTAAACAGTAACACAAGAACCAAATCATAAAGTACTAGTTGTAAAAAATTTTCGTAACAATGATACCAGCAATTTGGCATTTTCCATATTAGAAGATGGGAGGGTAGGGGTCTTTTCCAAGATAACTAACAAAGTTTGAACTTCAACCTCAAATATCAAAAAGTTCTGAAAATTTAGTGCAACATTAAGCATAAAGATAAAAAGAATTTCATCACGTGTGACCATCCAAATAATTAAAACCTTTATACTATATTTTTCTTTACAGCACAAGCTAGAGAACTCCTAACTAACTTGATAGCATCATGAGTTTGTGCTACACTATAATTCTTCTCATTTAAGACGTCTTCCACAACAAAATTAAGGATATAGAATTTCTCCTCAATGTAAATATTCATTTTCATTTAATTTTTCCTCAAGTAATCAATTGCAACTCAATTAAAAATAACAATTTTTTTGAAAAGACAATAATTTCACAACCTTTAATTCTTCTTTTTGAAAAGACAACAACTTTGCTTCTTGTCAACCTCTTATATAAATAACTGCCACATACTTTAATATGCTTCCATATGTTACTTATCTTGTTAAATGTTAATCCTAGAGCACCCACATTATTTACCACAATAAGTACAAGTTGCTTCATCAAGTTTTCCCTCATAATTTTGTCAACCTATGTGAAATGACCCTATATTACAAATATTCACTAGAACTTTTTCAACCACACTTGTAAAAGTATCATTAGAAATGCTTACACATTCAACCACTCCTTGAACTAAATTTCCATCATTAGTCCCAACCTCCATAACTGACATTAACTCACTACAATTAACATTAAACCATGATAAACATACATCTTACATAAATAAGGTAAATAGATATAAAGCATAAATACAATATTGTCAAGGAGCATGTAGACAACAACCTAGAAGCAGCACAAGGTAACATAGGGAAACAAATCCCAACTTCAACAACTTCAGCAAGCTTTTACCCTTCTACAGTTTCGATGATCTGAGAGAATGAGGAAAAACATCATCTGATGAGGTGGTAATGTACAATTAGAAGACAGTTATAGAACAACAAAGAAGAAGAAATTAGGTTGTTAGACTAATGAGCATGAATATCTAGGTCACACAATGAAGAGTAAAAATGAGACAAGTATAACCTGTACAACCTTCCTTGTCGTCAATAATTGATTAGATACAATTGTTCCCTCTCTGTCTTTCATCAATCATCGTCCTAGAGCTTTGTTTGCATGGAAAGGATGACGATGCAAAGCGTGGATGACATTAGGAGGAAGACATGAATGAGAATTGGAAAGGCCAATGGAATACATATTAGGTTTTGCACTTTTGCTTTTTTCGTTTTGGTTTCAAACAAGGTAAAATTTAATACATCGGCAATCAACATAATTAGTTTTGGTCGAATTTGATTAACTCAATTACCAGAACCGAGGGTTCCAAGTATTTTGAGAACCAGAATTGAACCAAATTCAATAAAATCAAGCCATATCAATCAATTTGATTCAACAATGAATAGGGTCTCAATTCTTCAAGCACTTTTTCATACCCCTCTTCAATATTCATGTGTCAATCACAATGAAAACAAATCCTAATTTTTGATGAAAGCAAACTACTTTATAATGATCTTATAGAGCACCTAACAATTCAACCAACCTCGTAATATACCAGACTCAAGTTGCAAGCCAAAGGTAACCTTTTACAAGGAACATTAGGACAAGATGGCCAAGTCTATTTTGTGGTTGTACAATATAATAGATTTAATGTCCTTCATAACAAGTGAAACTTAACTAATGAAGTACGAAATTAGCTTTAGTATGAAATACAAACTACTAGTGAATTTGAGAATTTTATTTATGGGACTTTGGGTCAACCAAAGTCTGTTTGTTTGTAAGGTTAAATTTAACAAGGTTAAAATAAATCTTAGATAGAGATATTTTTTTATTAAAAATTGTAAATGATATGAAATAAAGTTAGTTATTATATTGGGATATGTGAGATGTGATATAAAGTTAGTTATTATATTGGGATATGTGAGGGATGTGATATAAGTTAGTTATTATTTTAGTAATGTGTGTAGGATGTGAAATAAAGTTAATTTTTAATATTAAATTTTGTGTGTGATGTGATATGCTAGGTTAAAATTAAACCAGATTAATTTTTAACTTGAAAACAAACGGGGCCTTTTTTATAGTTAACTATAACCAAAGATGTAAAACCCTAGTGGTGGGATGATAAGTAAATGAAATTTGGATAATTCCGAATGTGGATCTCTCTTGTCATTGTATTTTTTTTAGCATTGGGTAAGTGTCTCGCTTCAATCTAATACTCGCGATAAGTCTAATATTTGGTTTACATTGAGGAATTAAACTGCGATTCATTTTGCATGATTTATTTTAGTGTTAATACTGAGCAAGGTTGTTTTACTTCCTAATCTATCCTCAAATTGTTCCATAAGACACGAACTTCTTGAATATAAATGATCATGAGATCGATCACTTAGAACATGCATGGAATTATGTTGACGTTTCTCCACACTTTTGGATAAAGTATCTCCATTTGTCTTTTCAATAAATGTCTTGGTTGCTATCTTTAAGATTATTTGGCATGTCACCATTGGTTTGAGAAAATTAGCTTAATCTTCCATTTATGTAGTTGGGTTAAAGATAAGTAACTAAAAATTGTAATCATTTGAGTTATATGACCAAGTGGTTGAAAGTATGCAAATAATTTATAAGTTTATCCTAAGGCCTTGTTTGGTTGGAGGATGAATTTGGGTAAGGAAAGAGAAAATAATTTATTTTATAGAGTTGATGGGAAAGAAAATTATTTTAATATTGGGAGGTTTGTAAGATGTGATTTAAAGTTGATTTTAAAGTTGGAATTTGTGTTGGATGTGAAATAAAGTTGATTTTTAAGGTTGGAATTTGTGTTGGATGTGAAATAAAGTTATTAAAATTTATAATAAATTTAAAATATTATTAAGATATTTTTTTGCCCTTTTTTGGGCTCATGCCAAACAAGGCGAATACTGATTGAGGTTAAAACAATATATTCAAAGTGAGATTGTACAAAACTATAAAAGCAAGCCCAAATCCATAATGTGACATTCATAGATTCCTTTAGGCTATCTCACCTCAAGGCCAATAAATTTAAGATTCATATATTAGAATATTTGAGATAACATCCCTTTTATATGCTGATGAACACCTCTTCCAATGGCTCTTATAAGATCATGCCATACACTTTTGATAGACTAATGCAACTTATCTTTATTTTATTTCATTTTATTATTCATCATGTCCTTTAGTGTTGACTTAGTCCAATATTTAAATCAGTTTTGAATAGTTTAATGGGTATGCTTAGTCCACATTGTCTATTTTGTTTAAAGGTAATTGAAAATTTTTATCAGAGTCTAGTTAATGCAAATTTTGATTTTAAGTATGGTTTGCTTTTGTGAAGAGATCAATGTGAGCTTCTAAAAAGGATATCTCGGAAGTGAAGGTAACGACCTTACATGAGAATCCCAAAAACTCATTTGGCTTTTAGGGAAAAAATGAAGGAAAAAAAACATTGGCTCCTGATTCATCCAGTTGCTAATCCTCCACCACATGATCACTGGCCAAGTTTAGCAGCCTACCCTATTTTCCTTATTCCAAAATCTGCCTCTCCACCTTCACCAAAACCAGGATCTCAATCATCATAAAGTTATTTTTTCTCACAAGATCAACCTTTCATCTCTAATTGCTTATTTGTTTTTGTGAAGCATGTTAAGAATTCATCAGGTAAAGTGGTTGACTCACATGCAAGAGACGATTTGCTGTGAGTATTTGATAGCCTGTTAGATCATTATAAGCAAAGGGTTGAGACCCACGTAAAGCCCGTCCCCATTCAACTAAAATGCTCAACATCTCCTTTTCTAATTGCATTCCATAGATTCTTTGTTAAATAGTTCAAGTTCAGTAAATTTTCAGAAAGGAAGAGGTGGAAGCAAATCATTCTCATGGTACAATCTCCCCTAGAATTTAATCATTACCAGTTAATTGAAATCAATTTAGAATTAACTATTGCTTAGATTGTTCGATTTAGACTCAAATCAAAAGATCTAAATTTAATTGAGCCAACAATACTGTTGGATTTAATTTGAGAGACCAATTTAATCCTTGAAACCCTAGGTCTACTTACCTAAGTTTAAATTGATACCCTAACATAACTAATTAAATTCTTCTTTATCATCAGTCCAGTTAAATTTGAATTATAAGTTTGAAAATTATTATACTTATATGAGATAATTGCAACAAATCATTGATCTCTAAAACTGTTGATATCATTTGCATCTTTGTCCCAAATCACACGTAGTTAAGGTTAAGTACATCAATAGGCACCACAGATACTAGAGACCCAGTTTGAAACAGCAAAAAAGAGATATATTAAGAGATTTGAGTTTTTCGAAAAAGTTGTTTCAAGTGTATTGTTTTTTATTGTTGGCGAATATAACAACAGCAATGGTCGCTAAGCGCATTTATTTTTGTCTAATGTACATTCAATTTGTTGAAATCAAGTCCACTCAAGTTTCACTGGAAACTTATGAGGAAGTAAAAGAACATGCAGTAGCCTAAAATAAACATACAGAAGCCCAGTTTCATAGCTGAACATATGGAAGCCCAGCTTCATAGCTGAACACATAGAAGTCCAGCTTCAAAGCTGAACATGGGTACTGTGGAAATGGCTACAGATAAATCTAACACATAGTATAAAAGTGAGAAAAACAAATGGACATTAGTTAAAGACTGCAATAACTAGCTCGCTAGGAAGTTAATAGTTGAAGTTAGGAATTGACAAGGATCACCAAAAAGATGTCGACAAATCAATACAACCAAATGATTAAGGGAAAAGATGTAAATTCTAAAGAAAACACAACAATTACCGAGCTGGTCAAGTTCAATGACGAGAGGCTCCACTCCAATCCGCTTGAATAACGCCTTCACCTCCATCGAGTACCTATTCTCCAACACAAAAATAATAGCGGAGCAGTGGAAGACACAAATATGTAGACATCTACAAATGGGCAAAAGAACTCACGAGCACCAGGTCTTGGAGTAGATGACAACCGGATTATCTTCTATTGTCTTTCTGACGGTCTCCTCCAGCCGAGCGCCAAAAGATGACGAAGAAGAGGGAGAGCACATCGATCGCACCACCAGATCCGCACCCCTTCTTCGCCATCCAGACCTTCTAGTTCCTCGGAGCCCGGGGGAGGAGATGGGAAGAAGGCAAGGCGATAGCGCGACGACGAAGGCCATCCCACGGCACTGCGAACGGCCGGAGATTAAGCACAGAGCGGCGCTTGCTCTCATTAGGTTCGAGCTCGCCGCCATGTCCCCGATCTTCTCCGGCGACACAGGCCTAGCGGATTCACGAGCGTGACGAGCGTCGAGCGGCGCACTGGCGCCGGCACCTCTCGTTTTATGGACTGATGTGCGTTAAGTATACCCGGTGCACAACTTAACTAATGTGCACCACTTGCAACCACTACCATACAGGTAGGTCCTCTGTGAGTTCGAGTCATAAACGAATCTATTACTCATGTCAACTATTGAATTCGAGTCGATGAATCAATATATTTATAACCTTTTCATAACTCATTTAATAAAATTATTTTTTTTTTTCATTTTTAATACCAACTTCAATATTAAATATAGAATTATTTCAACATTTTTCTTGTCTTGTTTGCTGATACTGTACAAAATTATAAGAAAATATATTACAAATTGCGATGGATAAAAACACCACCACAGGAGAGGAGGCAAGGAGGTAGAAAGGTGGTACATGTAGTAACCTCTTCCCTGTTTGGCGTGAGAACCAAAATTAGGATCAAAATAGTACTAATTTAAAAAACAATAATAATAATAATAATAATAATAATAAATATATTTTTTTAATCATTCTATATAAATTTTAGGGCAATTTCACCCAGGTCCCTGAGTTTAAGGGTTATTATCACACAGGTCCACGTTTTTTAAATTATCATCCGGGTTCTTAGGTTTTCAAAAAATATCATCTGGGTCCTTTTTTATTTTTTTATTATTAAAAAATATACAAAATTATCATTATACCCTTACCCTCCCTCTCTCCATCGTGTGGCCGTGCTAGGCAGCGCGGGGCAGCGCGACTGCCGGATCTGATGGAGAGAGGGAGGGTAAGAGTATAATGGTAATTTTATATATTTTTTAATAATAAAAAATTAAAAAAAGATCCAAATGATAATTTTTGAAAACTTAGGGACCCGGATGATAGATTTTAAAAACGTGGACCTGTGTGATAGTAACCCTTAAACTCAGGGACCTGGGTGAAATTTGCCCTAAATTTTAATATAAAAAAAATACTATTTTACTTCACATATTAAATAATTATTAATAAAAATATTAACTTTATTTCACATTTTAGATCAAAATATTTTATTCGAATATTTTAGTCTACGATGTAAAATAAAGTTGATATTTTATTGAAAATTATTGAGTATATAAAGTAAAATAATATTTTTTTTATATTAAAATTTGTGTAATATAATTAAAAAAAATTATTTATTATTATAATTATTATTTTTTAAACTAGTATCATTTTGGTCCTAGTGCCAAACAGGACCTTATGTCAGGATTAGATTGGCTAGTGCTTATTTTGGTTCTCTCTTAGAGCCTTGACGATCAAAAGGAAAGATAATTTGGCCTCTTCATCACTCAGAGTGACTCGTTTCTCCCATTGCCAATCGGGGGATTGTACAAGAGCATTCTCCGATCATTGTGAATAGGTCTCGACGAGAACACAAAAATATTGACGGCCATTCTCATTTACTAAAAGAGATTTGGCTTTTATTGTGGATTGAGCATTCTCCTGAACACTTAAAAATATGATATGCGGTTAATTTAAATATAGGGAAAAGAATAAGAAATAATATGAATATAGGATGTCTTTTTAAGTGATTTTGTTATTATGATTAATCTAAGTTTATATTTTAATTAAGATAATTTTTTTAAAAAAGTTACAATTCTTGAAAAACATGTGTTGACTCTATTTAGGCTCGAGCTAGCTCGAAATTGAAATGAGCCAAGTAGAACTCAAATTGAATTGAGACGAGCCGAGTTTGAGCCATGCCCGGCTCAGCTCGGATCATTTTCACCCTTCAGGGATTTGGACTCACATGAAATAATTCAAACTTTATAGATCCATAATTTACCATTACATATATATATATATTAATGCTTGTAAAATGCCGCTTTCGTGCGCACGAGGTCGCAGGAATCTATATCAGGTACGCACCGCGGTTTTTTCCGCTTTCAAAGAGCACTGGCGTCTCACCCGCTGCGATCACCAGCGACGAGCTCCGGCGAACCCAATTTCCTGCAACAGCAGGCTGTAAGCGGAAGAAGCAGTCACAGCTACTGGTAGGTCACAGAAACTCCCTCTCACAGACCTGTCGCAAGTTGATTTACCCCTTTAGGCTTCATTTTTTGATATTGATGGCTGAAGCTTGTCGTCTACGGCGATATGCGTTTATTTTATGATTTTTGGAGGGGGATTTGGTGTTATTAAGGCTGAAATCTGGGAGATTGCTTTTGTATTTGATCGTTAATCTTTGGATCCTTTTGATGATGCATGAATGCTTGTTTCCTGCAGTAGAAATTTCTTGTCATTGCTGATTATGTTGGTTGATTGTGCGAAGTTTACAGTTGCTTAGTCGATTTGCGTGCTTGGAGGTAGGTTTCTGCAGCGATCTGTCTTTTGCTGGAAAGCTAGACTTTTACACTGTACTTTTAAGTTTTAACTTTGGGATAGTTATTCAGCTTTGTCATTATTCTACCGGGAGCATTCAAGGGTTACCTTTTATTTATCTTTACCCAGTACTTTCCTTTCTGTAATTCTGATTCTAGATTAATTTATATATATATCGATTCTAGATTTTTATTTCCCTATATATAAGTTTGTCCTCCCTTTTGGCCTGCTTCTATTGATAAAGAGCAAATGAATTGAGGCAGATTAAGAGAGCCCATCTATATTTGTCAACCTTTTATTTCTGTTATGATAGATCCAGTGTCAGTGTAGTGAGGAACTGCGTATCCAGATTCTAGTTGCTACCTTAAAGGTAATGTGAAGATGCTAATCGTTGTTGTTTTGGTGGGTGATGCCATCTGGTATCATCCTGCAATTAAAACTGGATATTTTGAGATAATTGATCAGAAAGGCTCTTTTATAAAGTGGAGTCTCTGTAGATTAATTGTAACTTTTTGAACCTGTATGGACACTGGCACACTGTCATCAATTGCTTAATTCATGTTTGGACATTGCCACATTTTGTTTTTTTAATCTGAACGACTATCTCAAGGTTCCATGATGGAAAGTACTTGTAGAGACATTTTTTATATGATTTTTGTTTGTTTTCCAGTTCAAAAGAACGGACTTGATTTTGTGAAGAAAGCGTTTAATACCCTTGGTTCTCAGGTAGGTAGGTAGGTAGGTATTTGAATAATTGTATACTGAACATATTGTAATGTATTATATCAGCCTTCCCTTAACATACTTATGTCTACAGTTTTGTATTTCATTGCAGGTGAGCAGTAAGCCTTGGAAGAGAGATGAAAGAGGCTGCCTTGTTGGGCTTCAATGAAGATGCTGATATCTAAAGAGATGTTGAATGAAATAGAGCCTAATGAGGCACTGCCTGGCATCATTGCTAAACTAATGGGTTCTGAATACCTTGTCAGTCCATCAAAGTGATTTGGATAGTAAAAGAAAGTCACATCATGCTCATTTTGTTGACTGTTCGAACATAACCTTTTGCTGAAAATCAGCCGTAGCCTTATATATGCCTTTTGTAATCAGATGCAGTCCATAAGTGAATTATGCATCTATAGGAAGCAGTATGTTTCTGAAGTTAAACTAGCATCTGCATACAAAATATCAGATGCAGAATCAGCATCCTCAACGTAAAGACTATAATGAAAGTCTGATGCAAAAGAGAATGGCTCTTACCTACCAAAAGAATGATGATGGAAAATATCTAGCAATTAGTGGAAGGCTTCTGGAGTCAAAAGAGTATAGAGATAGTCTTGAGGTTCTAAGTTTGAATAGAGATCTGTTTCTGAAGTCTTTGGAAGAACCAAATTCTCTGTTCTCTAAGCAACTTAAGGAGCTCTTGGCCCACCAGACAAAGCGCATCACTGTGCTGAAACCAGCATCATCATCATTTTCTACTGGCAATGAGATATATACAAGGAGAAACAAATATCGATGTGGTGCAGACATCAGGAGGAACATGGATGCACATGCTTGGAGCTCTAGTTTCTTGCTACAAAAGGATGAAATTATATCTCAGCCCAATAGAATAGTTGTTCTGAAACCTACCTCTGCAAAGCCTCATGAAGCAAAAGCCAATCTTGCTCCTATCACTCCTTTATCAGTTCCAGAAAGTAAATACAGAAAGGGAAATTTGAGACATAATGACTACATAAAATTCAGTGAAGTTGCTGAGGACATCACTCAGCGAACACCAAACAATCTGATAGCTGATCGGAATCAGAAGGATGAGCACTCAATAACAGATATGTTTAATGGATATTTGACTGACGAGAGCTCACTTAAAAGGTCTAAAAATGATTACAGGGACAAAGAAGAGAGTGACTGCAGTGACTCTGGGATGGTTACTGCTAGGTCACATGATTCTCAGGTGAATGAGAGATTTGGCAGCCCATCCTCCATGTCATCTCTTAACCATGCATCCTCTTCATATGAGTCATCAGTTTGCCATGAAGCTGTGAAAATACTTTCAGAGGGGTGTGCATCACAAGCTTCAAATGCAAGTAGTCATGAGCAAACAGAAGCTAGAAAGAGCTCAAGCACTTTAGGTGAGATGCTTGCCATGCCAGAGGTGAACAAAGGAGAAGGGTTTGATACCCTTTCCAGTTTACCCATGGTTTACTGTAGTCCAGAGCAGGAGACAGGTGCAATTCAGACATGCATGCCTGATGGTAGGATACAGGAACCATTTCAGAACATCACAAGGTTGAAATTTCTTTCACCTTCTACATGCTATAATAAAGTTAAGGAGAAAGAAGAAATTTCTAGCACTCTTTCTAGAATTTCATTCCCCAAACGGGTGACAGGAGCAAAAGGACTTAAAATATCTTTTAAGCAGAAATTTTCGAGTTTATTTTTATCCAAAATGAGAAAGTTTGCGAGGGACATGCCTACCCTTCCTAATATAGGGACACCTGATTTCAGATTCCATTCAGCCAGCTCTTGGGCTTACATGCCAAACTCTTCTAATGATGAGGCGAAATTCATTAAGCCTTCATCTGCCCTGACCTCAACGTCGCGCTTCAGGATATCGGCCTATGTGCTCTATTTTATGCATATCCATGGTCCTCATCATCTTTTTGGTCTCCAAAACTTGTTAAAAATGGCCCTAATGTGGCAGATGCGGTTTGGTGTAGAGTAAATGATTGTCTTCCTTTGACAGAAGATAGTTTTTCAGGCAAGTCTGAATACATTAAAGAATATTGTGATTATTTGGTGAAGAAAGAGGTAGCTGGCAGTAAATGGGATGAATCATTGTGGTTGGTATTGGATGAGCTGAGCAAAGAGATTGGTGAAATTATGCTAGAGGAGTTGGTTGATGATGCACTGGCTGACCTAACTGAGGTGTGTCTGTAAGGAACTTTTATCGCCTTTTTTTACCCGTTTTTCCTCAATTTCTTTGTATCAATACACTTGCTGATTGTTGCTGTTATTGTGGTTGATAACAATGGCCATCATTTTCTATTGGCTCATTCTATGGTGTATTACAACAGTTTAATCAGTGGTATTTGGTTATTTTACTTGTAACAATTAATATCTACTCATATTTGTTAAATCTCTGGTTACTAACTGAACTAAAAACTTAAGCTTGTAGGGTATGACCCTAAATAATTTATATTCTAATATGCCTTGTCACGTACGAGATTATTTACTCTGCAGTGTGGAGTTTAGCATAGACATTTTATTTCTTAAACTTATGCTAGAGATACATAGTGTGCTTTGATATTATATTAAATTTCTGATTTTCAACTAATTTAAAGGCTTAAGCGTGCAGGTCATGACCTAGGAATAATTTTATATTCTAATAACACTGTTGTTATGATGCCATTATTATCATTGCTAGTAGTCTTTATTTCTCAACCACTTGACAATGATTTTATGAACTTATGAATTTAGTTTTTTTTTGCAATTATTCTTGTTAAATGCAGCCATGATTGTGTGCAATTGCACCTTTACATAAACCTTATATGAATGTTTTTGCATAACTACTTAGATATTTACCTTTTATTTGCCTAACTTCTAAGGTAACCTTAATCTTACTTTTCATTTGCCTCTAAATGAGTAGCAACTATTGAAATTATATCATGGAGTTATTAGAATTTCTTTCTTTTAGTATAACATGTAAGCCAAGCCCTTACACAAAAAGTAGTATAAACATGGAAAGGTGTTTGTGAGATGATTCTTGAAGTATTATTAAAATTTCTTTCTTAATAGTTACAATTTTGAGAAAATGTGACCTTAGCCATCTATATAAATACAAAAAACAAAAAAAAAAACAAAAAATAAAAAGGTACATGAAGAAAACATAATACCAATAAGACCGCTTAAGGTACTCAAAATCACTTTAAGTAGTTGGGTGGGTGAGTGAGATGCTTTGCAGTAGTATTTGTGTTTTTATTTACGTAAGTTTACAATAAAGAAAAACATAATACCAGTTGACCTATGTTTTCTATCACTCTATCTCCATCATGTTGTAGTCTTTTGAAGTTTGAAGCACATTGTTGAATTGTTTAAAGTGTCTCCATGAAAGCACCCTCAAGCTATAGATGAGTAGAGCCCCCGACAATGATCAAAAGGTTTTGGAGCACATATAACGCAACTCTCTTCTTCACAGTGTCAATTGAATGGGTGAAGATTCTCCTCCCTTCATGAACAACAGCTCTCTCATGATAGTTAGATGATGAGTCTACCTCCTGCAACTCCATTCCCTTGTAGTGAATCATCAAAGTTGAGTTTGAGTCAGCCAAGGGGAGGGGAAATCCAATCATGAAGGCCCCGTTTGTCTAGGAGTTTAAAATTAACCTGGTTTAATTTTAACCAGGCATATCACATCACACATAAAATCTAATATTAAAAATTAAATTTATTTCACATCCTACACATATTACTAAAATAATAACTAATTTATATCACATCCCTCACATATTCCAACATAATAATTAACTTTATATCACATCCCTCACATATCCCAACATAATAACTAACTTTATTTCACATCATTCATAACTTTCAATAAAAAAATATCTCTATCCAAATTTAATTTTAACCTTCTTAAATTTAACCTTACAAACAAACACACCCTTCGAAGAGAGAAGAACACAAGGCCTACATATATTTTACAATTTTATAATATACTGAAGCTGAGTGTAATCAACTTCACTCCCACATGCACAGGTTATTTGTCATTTAACTGGTAGGTTTCAGCCATTGGATTTTATATGAGAACAATAAAGGAAGATGAGCTAGCTATGTGAAAGGTCTAAATTACAACAAGAAAACTCATCATAAACTTTTATTGTACTTAATTATCATAAATTCAGTTCAGTGGAACAGACCTTGTTCTTATGTTGCATGCTAGGTAGGGCTCTGTTAGCGATATGATTTCGAGCCGATTTGACTTCAGCTCAAGATGAAATTAAAAGCTTTTGATTCAAAATATAAAGAAGAAGAGTTCAATTCTAACAGCGCCTCACTTGAATTGAGTCAATCTTGATTATAATCAATTCGATTTAACTTTCGATCGATCTTCGAGCCAAATTTGTGGCCATTATGCTATGAAATGTAAGGAGACCCCACATAATTAAATATTTGTTATCTGATAATTTACTCTTTTGCTCAATTGCATGTGATTCTAATGCCTGCCTTTCAATGCTTGAAAAGGAACTATAAATGCAAGGGAATGATGCTTTCTTTCTAGTTGTCATGAAAACTATATTGCAACAGCTATTTATTGCACTCCACCTGCTGCTCTTGATGGTGGCTACTGGCTAATAATCTTCTCATGAATTGGCATTTTGACTTTTAACTGTGGGCCCCTGCCAAGAGAAATGTTACATAAAATTGTTCTCAAAGTGCTAGGAATACAATACAAGGATGTCGATATGATAAATTTTTCAATTTACAAGACATATAAAAAGATATACCAAATAATACAATAATGAAATAATAAATATCTATGTATAGTAATTTTTACTTAATATTATAGAATTATTTTAGAAGCACAGATATAATATAAAGATACGAGAATATGGGAATACGATACAACAGTATTCATACTTTTATGATACTCTCTTCTCACCTCTGCGCGAGGCAATTTTTTCAAATTCTGCTAATTTAAATTTAATTTCTTATAGTATTTAATTCTTTCTGTCTCTTGCTACATTTTCTTTTCCTTTCTCTGCTTTTACTTGCAGGTCCACCTCTCTGTATCTCGATGTCCGGCGTCGTTGGGCTGTTAATAATTTAATTTTGAGTCGATCCGATTTTAGCGCAAGATTGAATTAAAAGTTTTCGATTCAATCTCAATCTGATTCAAAATATAAACAAGAAGAGTTTAATCTGGTCTTGATCTGAGCTAGACTTGGCTTGTTTATTAACAATTAAAATTTGATTTTAGTGAAACTTGATGAGATTTAATTTTTTATCTTACTTTTATTTAATTTTTTATCTTTCATTAAAAATTTTAAGGTATAAATATATTTATTTATTCGATCAACTTAAATTATGTTATTTATCTTGATTGCTTGATATAACGGTTAGAAATAAAAACAAAAGAATTAATTTACATTCAACAGAATTTGAATGAAAGTTACCTAATGGAATAAAACTAACATACTAAAGGTTTATAAATAAATTTTTTTTTAAAAATTTAATTGGTTGAACTTTGAGCCAGCTCGATCCAGTTCAATATTGAATTAATAAAAATCACAAATTATAAAAATGGCCTATTAGTCAGTTCACTTTGAATCAAATTGATCTTAATTTGATTTAAAATTTTATTTAATCTTTGATTAATTTTTAACCTTTAAGCCAAAATTAAATTTTTTATTATAGCAATCTTCGAGTCAAGTTAACAGCCGTAAATGTCAAAATGTTCGACACTTTGACATCAAGGCGAGATGAAATTAAATCATGAAACAATAAATTAATAAATCCTCCTACGTATAGGTGATAAATCAAAAATCAACACAGAATAATTTGTCGTACATTTTCCACCAGTCTCTTTAGTGTTGTAAAAATTAGACTAGACCGATCGGTCTAACCAGTCTGACTACAAACTGACATGTAACTAGATTACATATCAAATTAGGTTAAATCATAATAAATTAATATTTCTTCCTGATATTTAGGGAGAGTTTAGTTCGATATTATCTTAATACTATGTCATATTATCTAAATGTCATGACATTTAAATATAATTTGATTGATAATTTTATAATTTTTTAGGATACCATACAAAAATATCGTCAAATTAAATAATTATTTTCTCTATATAGCATAATATATCATCAAGATAATATTGAGTCAACGCCTACTTAGAGTTTTATGATGACAATAAATTATATAATCAATAAGTTTATTATTATAAATATTAGATATTATTTTTAATAAACAATATTATACTTATGATTTTTTTTTAAAATAGTGATTTATTAGTTGATCCGATTCGATGACTGGTCTGATCAATCTAACCATAAACTAGACGGTAAACCATTTTTTAATCTGGTTTGCTTTTTACAACACTAGAGAGAGTCTCAAAACATTTAAATCCTCCATCACAATTCAATTTAAAAGAGACGTACATTCTGACTATAACAGAAGTGTGTATTTGATGATTTAAATTGAAAAATTAAATCAAACTATTTCAATTTAACGATTTGGTTTGATTTAGAATACAACAGCTTGGGACTGGTTTAATATTTTAATTATTTTGATTAATCAGTTTGAATAATCTAACAAATTGTATGGTCATATCAAACAATCGAGTTGAGTTATTTCTTACTCATATGCTTTTTGCAAGAAGGTTTAAATTGTTCAAAAAATTTTAAGATAAAAAATAATTGAAAAAAAGTATGATTTTAATCAACAACAACAACCAAGCCTTAATCCCACTAGGTAGGGTCGACTATATGAATCATTTGTTTCTATTGCGCTCTATCAGTCACCAAATTCTTATCTAAATCTAAGTAACTAAGATCACTCCTTATAGTTTCTTGACATATCTTCTTTGGTCTCTCTCTGCCTCTTTATATATGGGCAAGATCCAATAACTCAATTTTTCTAACTAGAGCTTCAATCGGCCTACGATTTATATGTCCAAACCATTTAAGCTGACTTTCTCTAAGTTTATCCTCAATTGGTGCAACACCAATATTCTTTTAGATATACTCATCTCTCGTTCTATCTTTTTGTTTATATCTACACATCCACCTTAGCATCCTCATTTCTACAACATTTATTTTATTTATATGTTTCCTTTTTGTAGGCCAGCATTAAGCATCATATATCATCGCTGGTCTTACTACAGTTTTATAAAATTTACCTTTGATTCTGGATGAGATTTTTCTATCGCACAACACACCAGAAATATTTTTCCATTTTACTCATCTTGCTTGAATCCTGCTAATAACGTCATTATCTATTTTACCATTATTTTGTATGATTGATCCAAGGTATCGAAAGCGCTCACTTTTCTTGACAATTTGATCACCAATTGTTACATCTCCAATATAAGTATTTCTTTCTTGACTAAATGTGCACTCCATATATTCAGTTTTTGATCTATTGAGATGAAAACCTTTAGATTCTAGAGCATTCCTCCAAAGCCTAAGTTTCGCTTTAGCTCCTTATTTAATTTTCATAATAAGTACAATATCATCTGCAAAGAGCATACACCAAGGCACCTCATCTTGAATATGTCCAGTCAGGACTTCCATAATCAAAGCAAAAAGATACGAACTTAAAGCCGAGCCTTAGTGTAATCCAAATGTAATAGAAAAATTCTTAGTCAAACTTCCTTATTTCTGAACACAAATAACAACTCCTTTATACATAGCTTGAATATAAGCAGTGTAAATCCCTTTTTTTTTCTAAAACTCTCCAAAGTACTTCTCTTGAGACTTTATCATAAGCTTTTTCTAAATCAATAAAACCAAATGGAGGTTTTCTTTTCTCTCCTTAAACTTCTCCATTAAACTTCTTAATAAATGAATGGCTTCTATAGTAGATCTACCTGGTATAAAACCAAACTAATTATCTAATACCTTAGTATTATGGCGTAACCTTTGTTCGATCACCCTCTCTCAAAGTTTTAAAGTATGACTCATTAATTTAATTCCTCTATAATTGGCATAATTCTGTACATCGCCTTTATTCTTATAAATAAGTATTAATATACTTTTTCTCCATTTATTTGGTATCCTTTTAGTATTTAAAATCATATTAAACAATCTAGTGAACCAAGAAACTCCTTCATCTCCTAAGCACTACCAAACATCTATTGGGATGTTATCTGGTTCTTCAGCTTTTTTATGCTTCATCTTCTTTAAAGCTTTTCAGACTTCAGCTTTACTAATACGTCGGATGTAAGAGTAATTTTTATTTTCTTTTAGAGTGCTGAGTTCCATAAGATCAATTAAATTTTCACAACCTTCATTAAAAAGCTGTTGAAAGCAAGTCATCCATCTATCTTTGATATCTTCTTCCATGAAAATTACTTTTTGATCTTCATCTTTAATACATTTTACTTCAATTAAATCTTTCGTTTTTCTATCTCTTGTCTAGGCAATTCTATATAATTGTCTTTCTCCTTCTTTAGTGTCTAGCTTCTTATATAAATCCTCAAGAGCCATATTCTTTATATTGCCTACTGCTTTCTTAGATTCTTGTCAAATCACTTTATATTTCTCCCACTTATCCTTATTTTGTTTTTAAACCAATCTCTATAACAAATCTTCTTCTCCTTAATTTTTTTTGTACATCATCTTTCCACCACCAAGTATCTTTATTATTTGGAATCATTCTTTTGAATTCTCCTAGCATATCCTTCTCCACCTTACGGATACAGTTGTCACCTACATAAGATCAGTTTCTCTGTTAATGTTTCATTGCCTAAGTTTTAGAACCTTTTTCTTAAATATACATTTATTCTCATTCTTTAGATTCCACCATCAAGTCCGAGGAAAGTTATTTGACTTATTATTTCTTCTCCAATACTTTATCTCGGAAACTAAAATCATTAATTGATATTGGGTAGTCAAACATTCACTTGGAATGACTTTACAATCTTTATAATTCAAGCGATCTTATTTTCTTATAAGAAAATAATCAATCTAAGTTCTTGAAGTTCCATTCTTGTACGTGATAATATGCACCTCTCTTTTCTTGAATAAATTATTAGCAATTACAAGATCATATGTTGAAGAAAACTCTAAAATAATTTTACCCTCCTCATTTATTTCTCAAAAATTATATCCACCATAGATGCTATTAAATTTCTCAGCAACATTTCCAACATGTCCATTTAAATCTCCACCAATAAATAATCTTTCCTCCTGAAGTATCTCTTGTATTAACTCTTCTAAATTATTCCAAAATTTTTTTCTTTATGCTCGCATCCAAGCCTATTTGGGGAGCATACACACTTACAATGTTAATAATCATTCCATTGATTATAATTTTTAAAGCCATAATTCTATCACAATTTCTCTTAACTTCCACTATGTGATCCTTCAAGCTCTTATCCAGAATTATACCCACTCCATTCTTATTTTTATTCTTACCAGAGTCCCAAAGTTTAAAATCTAAACCATCAATTTTCTTAGCTTTCTCTCCAACCCATTTTGTTTCCTGTAGGCACAAAAATTTAATAATAACATGAACATTTCGATTTAAATTAAAAAAAAGGGTGTAATTTATTATTTTCTTAAATATAAAAATGGATGTGACGCCCATGGTCGAAGAAGGCGGGGAGTATTCGTTGGGTGATGCCCCTCTCACCGCTCATTATTCAGCCTAGAAGCTTGTCAAGAATCGCACTCTACACCAATGATTCCCCTTTTGGGATATCACCCGGTGAATACTTCCCGCTCTTATTAGCCACTTGCGTCACCAAATAAGTATGTCATTAATGGATCTCCTTGAATAATCTCATAGATGTCCCTCATCAATTAGCTTATCTATCAAAGCCTTGAAGTTCTTGAATTAATGGAGACGATGGCCATAGAGTCCATGAAATTCACAGAACTTCTATGGCTAGTAGCCTGGAGCAGGTTTGCTACAGGTAGAAGCAGGAGTCGCCAAACCTCAATTCTTCATCACAGTGAATACCTCTTTGAGAGGTTTGTTGACTGCACGCCTCATCTAGTTATGATGTTTCAATGAAGGAATTTGGTATCTTTCTCGAAAAGGTCCATCTCTTTTTCGAGATGCTTATTCGACAAGTACGTACTTCCAAGTTTTGGGGTTTTCAACATGTAGGCAGCACTCACTTTTTCAATGGTTTATTCAACATGAACATATTGTTCTATTAGTGAAGGATTTCAGTTTGTCAAAAATGACAGATTCGTAAAAAAATCATAGAATTGAGGTCATTTGCGTCCCCCTTTGCATGTAGACCAGAGACAAAGTCTATATGCTTTCATAAAATCTCTCACGCCTTGTCAAATAAGACTAAGAGAAAACCTACATGGTGCTCTATGTGTAATATCCTGTATCCTAGACGTAAAGATATGTAAATGTAGCTTCCTGTGGAGGTCATCTATCTTGAGATTATTTTGGCTCAAGCACGCTCAACTATAAAACTCCCATCATGAGTCGCATGCTTTTGCCCCAAAGAATGTCTCTACAACTTAAAGTCACTCTTTAAATATATAGCCCAAGGACTCCACCTGACTTATTCATGTGGGAATATTTTTCCGTGCTCATTTATGTGTGATTTTCCTAGAAGTATGTTCTTTGTCCCCCTCCCTCACTTGGGAGACTCAACATCTTTATTGATATTTACCTTACCATGGCTTAGAGGCATGTGAACCTGGATCACATCCCACATATGACCTATTCGTTTTGGCATTAGAGAACTGTGTGACTTGAAGACTTCCCAAGAGATCACCTATTCTAGGATTACTCTAACTCAAGCATGTTTAACAGTGTAGTTTGCTTCACTAGCTGCATAGTTAGGGCTGCTTATTGGACCGGTTCGACCCGGAACCGGTCTGAAATCGATCCAGTAAGAACCGGTTCGGTCCAGAAGCGGTTGAACCGGACTGGTACTAATCGATTTCGGGCCACAGAACCGGTCCGGATTGGCAGCATGATGCTGCAGATATATTTTATAATTATTTTTTTTATTTTTTTAAATTGAACGATCAGTTGATCGTTGCAATTTGCAAACGGACAAATGACCGTTTTAAATACAAAATGACTGTTTTAAGGTCATTTTAGACTTTTTAACATGTATTGAACTTTTTATAAATAGTAGATTTTTTGTGATGATAATTCCTATAATTTTCATCAATTTTTTCTGTTCTTCTACTCTGTCAAAAAATCTGCAAACACATTTTAATGGCTTCATAACGTCGGTTCTCTGGCATTTCTTCCTCAAGTCGCCAAGGTAATGTTGATCCGAAGTACGTTCCAGAACTCGATCATCTTTCTGCACTCGGTGAGAACTTTGACGAAACTTCAGAATCTGATCTTGATCTATCTGCGGAACATGATCCTGAGGCAAGTGGAGATGTTGGCACCGGCACTGGCCCGTCAACTCAATCTTCAAGTATCTCTAATAAGTCTTGGACGAAATGAAGTAAGGTATGAGAGTTTTTTTATTTACAAATTAAACCGAATAGCATTTCAGAGAGACCCGAATATGTCGCTATTTGTAAAACTTATAAAAAACAATATTCATACAGATAGGGTAGTACCGGTGGTGAGACTTGTACATTTAAGAAGTACCTAGTAAGATTTCATAAATTTGATGAAAAAATTTGCCAACCTACTACTATAGAGCCAACCCAAACACAACTCAATCCACATAGTGGATCTATGCCGTGGGCTTTTAGAAATGATAAAGCACGTCGAGGTTTAGTTCGATTTGTAGTACGAACCGAACAACCATTTACAATATGTGAAAAGGAGGAATTTTTATAATATATTATTCAATATTTACAACCTCAATATACCCGTATTTCTAGGCATATACTTAAAAAAGATTGTATGTCAATGTACGAAGAATATAAAAAATCTTTTATTCAACACTTCAGTAACATTAGTCATAGGGTTAGTTTAACATCCGATATTTGGACTAGTATTAGTGGCACGAGTTATTTAATTGTTACTTGTCATTAGAGACAATGGGGAATGCAGAAACGAATATTATCTTTAAAAATATTAGATAAGGCCCATACGGGTTCAACCATTTTTTCTTACATTTACAATATTTGTAAAATTTATGATATAGAAAATAAAATTTTTTCTATTACTTTAGATAATGCCTCAAATAATGATTCTGCAGTTAATTTTTTACAGCAATTTTTAAGGCCTCCGCTTTATGATTCTCTTTTTCATTATAGTTTCATTTCTTAATCAGCTTTTCTAGTTTCGTGAACATCAAAAACAGCATTCTGCGATGGTCGAATTTGTTGACAATGACTTTCACTGAATCATTTGTACTAACCTAACAAATTGCTGGTTTATTGGTAAATATGCTTTTAGCTTTTCTGTCAACACCAATGGCTGACCATTAAAGGCCGCTCGAAGAACTACATTGATAAAGTAAATTCCCTTCTTTAAATTTCATTTGTTTTGAGCTTTCAGTAACTGTAGTTCTAGTATTCGACTTCCTCCATCATCCTTTCTTGTCGATTGGCTTTTGGCAATTGCAATTTTTTTTTTTTTCAGATAAGAACAGAGCTAGAGAGGTCTTGTGTCATTAAATTGGGTTCTGAAGTGAAATTGGTGTCCAGTGCTGAGAAAGGTAAGCTTTATACTTTTTTTTTAAATGTTTTAAAATTTTTAGAGTTTAGATCAGATCTAATTTTGAAAACTTTTATTGCTGACATGGAATTAAAATTTAGAAAATACTAGGAAAATTTTTATATTCAATAGCTACTATACTTGATCCTCGTCGGGGAACCGAAGCTATTGAAACTTTTTACGCAGAATATTTTAATTTCTTGGGGAGTAATACTGATGCCGAAAAAGCATCAGTTTTTACAACTCTCCAATAGTTGTTTTCTCTTTATTACAGTGAGCAGGTTGCGAGCAGGAACGTGTGACGTGTGGAGATACAAACAGGAATACAGAAAAAGCCTAGTATTTTCAATGTTTTTAGGTCGACGGTAGCAAAAAGATCTGTTGCTACAGACAAAGGAAAAGCAACTGTTGGAGAGCAATCCACAACACAGAGTCAAGCACCTACCAATTTGAACGAGTTGCAGTTCTATTTACATCTCGGGGAGAAATTTGATGATGATATAAGCTTATTGGAGTGATGAAAAAGCTCATCAAAGCAATATCCCATTCTATCTGCTTTGACACGAGATGTTCTAGTAGCCCAAGCTTCAACTGTAGCTTCTGAATCAGCCTTTTCCACCATAAGAAGAATAATAGGACATTACAGAAGTAGTTTATCTCCTGCAACCCTTTGCATGCTTATTTGTCTACAGGATTAGTTTGCTGCTGAGTCACAAAATTAATAGTATAATTTCGTAGAGAAATTTAAGGATATAACAGTTCAGAAGAAGAGGAGGAGTACTCGAGAAGAATTCTTTGTAATTACAACGAATAGTTTTTTTTGTAATGTGAAATATTTGTACGAACTATAATATTTTTTGTAAATATTTTCGTTAATATTAATAACATTTCTTAGAATATTTTTATGTTAATTTTGTCAGAAATATTATAAAATATATAATATTTTTTTTATAAAATACATAAAAAATATATTTTTAAATTAATTTACCTGATTGACCCGACCTGACCCAAATATATGGATCCGGACCGGACTCGGACCGGATCCAAGCTAACCTAACCAGTTTTGGATCGGATCTGGAACCGGTTAGGACCGAACCAGACCGGTTCCAGGTCCAACCGGACCTAGAACTACTAGAACCAGACCTGGAACTACTAGAACCGGACCGGAACTAGTCCGGTCCGGTCCGGTAACCAGGCCTATGCATAGTGTATCTCAAGAAGTGCCTCTACAAGTTTAACTCTTCCCAGAAAATCCCCTTGACTTGTTCCTGCATGACTGTTCTTCTATTCCTATTTGTGTAGGGATTAACTAGAAGTATCCTCTTGGTACCCCCTCCTTTCTTTGGAAAACTCTCATTTGGTTCGAGCTTTTTTTTAGACATTTAAAAAAAAAATTATTTTTTAAATTTAATGGAAGAGAAATTCATTTTATCATTAGAAAATATGTAAAATGTGAAATACTTTTAATTCTGATATTCGTATTTGTATTAGATGTGAAATAAAGTTGATTTTTATAGTTGAAATTTGTGTTGGGCAAAAAATTTCCCTCGAACCAAACGAGGCCGTGTCCTAACCCCCTGTTGTAGAGATATTATCCTCTTTGACTTTCAAAAATCACATGAATTGATGATTTCTCAAGGGACACTCATCCAAGAACTACTCCCACAATTATATTTTATGTATTTTCTAATATTTAACTCAGTAGATATAATAACTTGCTTAAGAAATACCTGTTAATATTTTTTTGCACTTAATATAAGTAAATTTATAATCTGGAGACTTCAAAATAATTATTGCATTAAAAATAAAATCATCGCAGCTCTATTTTAATAATTTTTTTGAAACTTTCTTGCTCTTTCCTCTCACCAATCGTATTAAATATGAAGCTTTTCTCTGCCTTCCTCCTACCTGCCACCTCCCCAACCACCAGTAGGTCCTGTCATATTAAATTCACTTTTTCTTATAAATAAGGCCCAGCACCTTTAGAAGGAAACCACAACCTCTACTTTTCCTCTAATACCCTTACCCTTATCTTGGTGCAACTTCCTATCTTCTTCTTCTAGCAATGAGATTCTGCCAGAAGAAGTAAGTACTCTAATCCCATTGAGTTTAAATTATATTCGATAATTTCTTTGATTAACTCAATTTGGTTAATTTAACTCGAGTTTAACATGTGATTAACCTGTTTAATCTATGTCAACCTGCTTAACTTGTATCAACCCATTAAACCCATGTCATTCTGTTTAACTCGTGTCAACCTGTTTGACCCGATTCCACCCGTTTGACTTGAGTCGACATATTTGACCCGAGTAGACCTATTTGACCCTTGTCGACCCGTTTGACATGAGTTGACCTATTTTGACTCATTTGATCCTGTTGATCTGAGTTGACCTGTTTGAGTTGAGTTGACTTATTTGACCTGTGTTGACCTATTTTGACCCACTTGATCTGTCTGACCTATTTTACCTAAATGGACGTATGTAACCTGAGTTAATATGTTTAGCTGATGCTAACCTATTAAACTTAATAGTGATCATTTCATTGTGAACTCAATCAGAAAAATCTTATCTGAATCAGGAGACTCAACATTCACCGGTGAATTGTTATTCTGCTATTTATCCAAGTAAATAATTTTTACTGAACCTAAGACATTATGACTATTAAATTAAATTAATTAATATATAAAATGATACTAATTATATTTTGTGAGCTACATTTTGCATATTTTGCATGGCTTGTTGCTAATATTCTATTGCATTTTATGTTGAGATATTATACTGGGTTACATTAGACACATGTATCTTAAGATATATGATGATATGATGTGCTGGGATTCCGATGTTAACAAACTGCCTTTTGGAAGCGTAACGCGTGTAGGGGACGTACCTACATGTTGTTATCCTATTATCACACTGGTGATGTATCTATTAAACATGTTGTCACACTTTTGTTATTTCTTTTGTCACACTGGTAACATATATCTGCTAATTCTGATCATTCATTGATATAAAATCTATTACATATTAATCTATATGCAAAACATGACATGATAATATTATAAGATGACATTATGATATTATAAGGTATTCTGATATCCTGACCTGTTAGTATTTTAAGTCATGAAATCCCACTTGGCTTAATGTAAGGTGGAGATCATTTACTCTGTTTATATGACTAACTTGTTATTTTTCAGGTAAATGATCTGCTACTAAATGAAAAGGACTGCAAAGCCCCTAAAAGATAATATTTCCCTCATTTCGTATAGCCTCACTACGTTTATCTTTTGCTTTCCAGTTTAATTGCTTTATCTTTTTGTACTCCAATCTAGAGTTACTCTAGGTGACCTGCCTCATGTCCGAACTTATGTAATTCTATCCTAAGATTAATATTTTTTTTTTCTTATAACCTGTTTTGTGAATCTGACTGTTAGTTTGTAGATAATTGATCTATAAAAAAACTGTGTGGCTAGTAACGAGAACTTCAATTTTAAGTATGATTGAGCTGAAATAGACATGGGATGAGTGGCCTCTTAAAAAGTTTTTAGCTCACACAATTTCTTAAAGCAAAGCGAACAATATCTCTACAACTAGGACCAAGTTATAGCATTACCCCCTTCCTCTCTTAGGAGACTTAGCATCCTCGTTGAGGTTTTTGCCACCACGACTAAAATAGGCGCATGAATCTAGATCACATCCCGTATGGACCTACCCACCATATCTCAAAGGTCAGGATCAACTCTAATACCAAATGTTACAATTGAGAAACTGCTAGGCTATTCCCACACAAACAAGTATGGAAAAATAGTCTCACATAAATAAGTCAAATGGGGTTCTTGGGCTATATATATAAATGATCGTAATTTATAAAGTCGCCTTTTAAGGCAAAATCAAGCGGCTAATAACAAAAAGTTTGTTGTTAAGCATACTTGAGTTAGAGTAATCCTAAGATAAGAGATTACTTGGAAGATCCTTAAGTCATGTAGTTCCTTAAGGCTAAAATGAATAATATCTCTACAATTGGGAACAAGGTTATGACACGACAGCTTTTTGACAAAGCTAATCGTGCCAAGAATTCCTTTCAGAGTTAAGCAAAGTTGTGGATGGCTCCTAAGGAAAGCTTATTGAGCCGTACCACAGTTGCATCACTAGACGTGTTTGTCTAGATCTTTCTTCCGATCATCGTCATCTATCGAGGAGTCTTGCGGGTAACAAGGAGATGCACATTGATGATTTCAATAGAATATGTGCTCGTCCCTAGAGGAAATGGTTGAGAGGAAAAACTGTACAGGATCTAATTTCATCTTCTAAAGCAAGATTGGCCTTTACTGTTGAAATTAGAGGAATTGGTTGATTAAGAGCTGCTTGTTCAGTCACCTAAGCAACTGTGGGACAGAGGTCCATGTACAATGCTCTTAGTTGCAAAGAAGCTAGAGGTGATGGAGGGTGTGGTGACTGCACCAATCACCTGAGTTATTGTCAGCAAATTCCCATGAGAGGTGTCACCATGAATTGTTCCATCATCAGAAAGTATGGAGACCCTTTCGCCTCCCACCCCTCCTAAACTTCTACTGCAGATCAAGACTTAATACCTAAGTTGATACCGCAACTAAGGTGCCTGAACTCTCACCCACCTAACATAAACCTAGTGGTTGGTGTACTCCTAACCATGCCATCCATCCACGAGATATTACTTAGCAACTCCTGCTTAAGTACACTATGTGCTACCAGTTCCAGGATCATCTATATCAATATCCTGCATTCCTACTCACATGCATTACATAAACCTACATTCATTCAAAACAAATTAACTTGCTAAACTTATTTTTATTCATTGAGAAAGGGATAACAAGTAAGAAAACAAAAAAAATTACACTTATCCTGCTCTATGGGGTATCCCTCCAACCTCCAGGTCTTTCTCTTCCTGATCTTACAAGAGTCCACCTATGTAAAAAAGGTAAATATCTAAGCCATCATGTTGACCGGTGACTCTATCCATTCTAATCATCTGTTATCTTGTGAGGAAGAGAAACCTAGTATTCAAATTAGAGTTGGTGTTGTAAGGTCAATGGAAGCAACAACAATGTCGACTAAAGAAGATTGATCAGTAGAGCCACTGGGATTATAAACTGGATGCCTATAAGGAGTTTCTTCAATTGTGAAAAACAAAAGGACATTGCCTTTCGTGAGGGCAATAAACAACATATATCCCCTTCCCCCCTTATTTTTTTTCTTTTTATCAACATATATACTCCCCTGTAATGTAATTTCTTTGATTCGTGCATAGGCTAGAATTAAAATTACATATAATCGACATACTAAAGAATAAATCTTCTAGAACTAGAAGTGTCATAATTAGAGTATATTTTGACATTTTTCCCATATGTAAAATTGAAATATCATGTGCGTGGATTTCTTGTATGCCCATTTCATTGCACATGATCTATAGAATTGGCAGTACACATCCCATCAGTATCATTGAATATATTCATCAAATGGTAGAGGCTGCTTATTTAAAGTAGAATTGAACATTGCAATCCACATATTTGTCTATAGGACATCAAATCTTTTAACAAATTTAGTTACAATATCATCACTTATCATGTAAGCTAAATTGCTATAAACTTAAAAAATCTGGTATCCTATACAAAAAACGAAAAATCCTATACACAGAGACACCCCTATGCATGCAACAGTAGATCGTCATGCAGACGAAGAATAATGAATATCCATTCTTAAGTGTACATTTGTTATGTCTAACTCTAATTAGATTAGAGTTAATAGAAATGATTATATTTTTGTCTTGAGATATATATAAGATGTGAAACATAGTTATTATTTTAATTAAAAATAAATGAACAGGACAAAGCATTTACTTGAGAAAAATTTATACAAGCAGCAATTTAATTGGATATTAAAAGAGCTATTTTAGTTTTTTTTTTTTTCAGTGAACAAAGACTATGCCATGAATTCAAACTCATGACCACCAGGCAATACTGGTAATATTGAAATAAATTTCTTGTGAAATAGGCTTCTATCAACAACTTGCAAAAATCTATACGAGTATTTGTTGACATACCTCACAGCGTGACAAGCTGAAGGTACCTTCTACTAGCTCTGTTTCTTTTTAACACTTCCACCAGCCTCCTGGAATTTCTTTTTTTTCTTGGCCTCGGGAGTTGTCCAAACATAATTGGGTGGAATCGTGAAGGGATCCTCCAAGTCTGTGGAGCAGCTATTGGGATCTGGTGATGCTTTAAAATAGGAGTTAGCACTTTTGTAGGGAGCCGTCATCCAATGAGCCCAAGAGCTGCTGGAATGCCTCTGAGGAGATTCGCTCTCAGGGCTCGATGGAGGAGTGCAGAATTCTTCTGGAGATGGAGGCTGTAGCTCTTCAAATTTTGTGAATGTGACCAACACTCTTACAGTAGGGACTACAGGAATGGCAACCTGAAAGTTGCAAAATATCATCAGCTCAAGTAAATGTGGAAAGAAATAAAATCATTACCATCTTTAAAATGACTAGATAATATCTTGGTTAAAAATGTAGAGAAAAAAAAAAATAGATAGAAAAAAGAAATACTAGTCTAGATGTCATATTGGAATAAGACTGTTGATAGTGATGATGATTATCATCATCAATAAACTAACCTATTAGAGGTTGGACAGCCACAAATTCTCCTTCATAAAAATTAATTCAAATAGCCTTTAACTAAGTTACTTAAGATTTATCCCTTTTCTTCTTCTTAAAATAATCTTATTATTTAATTAGATTATTTAAAATTAATCTTATTAACTTTAACCTGACGCGTCACATCATATATAAATTTTAATATTATAATTTATGTACATTTCACATCATACACATATTTTAAAATTAAAAATGAATTTTATTTCACATCCTACACATAAAGCAAAATAATTACTAATTTATATCATATACTTCACATATTTCAACATAATGACTAACTTTATTTTACATTATATACAACTCTCAATAAAAAAAAATCCTCAGTCAACTTTAACTTTTATCTTTTAAATTAATCTTTGCAAACAAAAGCACTAATATCGATTTTCAATTATTTACTGTATTCCTGAACCACATAAGCCTCTTTCTTAATAGTATTAGCTTCAATAATTCTACTACCAGAGCCAAACCGACCAATATAGTCATTTCTCACAATACCATGCTTATTTTACTAATAATGCATGTTTGTTTTCTTAGATTAACAGTACCAAACAAATAGTCGCATGGAATACAAAAGCGTCTTGGTACAAGTTATTAAATGTGGAATGGCTGAATAATTGCATTAATAGGCTCCAACTAGTTGTTATAATAAAAGTTATTATGAAAGAAATAGGAACCAAATAAAAAGAGTAGGCTACCTTGGTTAGTGAAAAGTTTTTATATAATTTAGAACCTACTATGCATGCAACTTTGAACACAGAACCAATGAAAAAAAATATATTTGATGAAGTCTGTCCCATATGATTAGAATAGTCTACTAATGATTAAGATGATGACACTGATGAGAACAAATAGGCCACCGATTAGTACCTATAAGAAACATTTCAATCAATTTCACCTTTATAGTATATTCCTCTTTTTACAGTATCCATCTTCATCTCTAAATCCTTGATTCTTACATAAATACTAAATACCCCTTCTATAGAATTGTATTTAAAAGAAATTCCCATTAGGAACCGGAGATCATCTTACAGAAGCAATTTAAAGATAGACTAGAGCACATTTGACAATGCAAGCACTATATAATATAAGCAATGCCACATTTGAACATCCAAATCAAATAAAACCTTAAATGCAACTAAGATTAATTAGGCGCAAACCAACGTACTAAACTAGTGCTGTAAAATCACAAAATTTGACGTGGTCTTAAAGTTCTGATTGCAACATACCTTCACTGGGAATGTACCAGTTGGAAGCTTAGTTGTGAGGAGCTCTCTTAAACGATGAATAGCCTTCACCTTGTTTGCAAGAATATCAAGTAATGGGAGGAGCTCCTCTATTTGAAGTGGAAAATTAGGAGAAAGCCATAGAACTGGCCTCAAACCTTTCTTATACTCATTGTCCTTCCCACTCTCCTTCCTTCGATGTGCATTATCCGAACTCGTACCAGATTTTTTCGACTCAACTCTACCAGGTGTTTTTTGCAACTCAGAGAGATCTCTTGCCTTGTCCTCAACATGGGGAGATCTCCTTGGTGCAACATCCTTCTTCTCCACATCATGTTTGTGATTTTTACCCTTCTTCTTCCAATTCGCAATCCATCCTTTTCTCTCTTTCTGCTGCTCACCGCCACCGCTGTGACTAGTGCTATCAATATCATTAACCAATGTAGAATTCTGATCATGGAAAAAGGTATCATGATCAGCACAATCTGAACCTTCCATCTTCAGAGCAGCCTCCAATTGCTTTCTTCCTTCCTCAGTCAGCATGTCCATTTGTTCATCACTTTCATCATCATTCTTACAATTAGAGAAGATCTCTTCATCTGCTATGGCGCCTGGAACATGCCGGGACTTCACACTGACCACCACATGATGCATATTGTAAACTTCAGCCATCCATGGCCCAATCATCTCCGACCTCTGTTGCTTCCTCCAGTTCATCTGGGGGAGGAGTGCAGCCCCCGTTACGTCAAGGCCCGGCCTAAGAATGTTGGTCCTCAACATTGTCTCCACCTCTTGCTGGAGCTCAGCTTCGGATGGGAGACCCCCGGCACCATCCAAAGCATTGAGAACCTCCTTATCCTTATGTGAAACAATGCAAAGACTTCCAGGCTTCACTTTCCCATCCTCCGAACCTTCTCCCAGAAACAGAATGCTCTGATCTGCTCGCTGAATCTTGAATCCATCGAAGCCCGAGAGCGTCATGTCAGCTCTCAGATTCGACCCTCTCTTCCATATCTTGTAAGTATCGGATGGAGCTACTCTTGAAATGAAAGGGATCACAGAGCTCTCGAAATGGAAATCAATCTCCATGTAGAAATCTCTCATCCTTCTCATGGTGGCAACCAATCGAGGCATCCGCCGGCACCACTTGGCCCAAGCTAGGGGCTGGTAGTGCCGGAGAATGATCTTCGCGATCTGCTCCTCCCTGGCGCAGACAGCCTCGTGGAGGGGACTCCAGCCCTGCTTGTTCTGGAGGCTGGAGTCGGCGCCGGCGGCCATGAGAATCTCCACGGCCGTAACGTCAGCGAGCTTGACGGCAAGATGTAAAGGGGTTTCACGTTTGGGGACGTCGCGGCGGTCGATGACGGAGGAGATGACCTCGGCTTTCTCTTCCTCAGCCATTGATTCGGCCTCGGATAGGGATTTGCAAGGCTGGGAGATGCGCGGGATGGAGGAGAGAATGCGCCTCAAGGTAGCGTAGTCGCGAGCAAGCACGGCCCTGTGGACGGGGCTGTGGGCATACTTGGCGGGATCCATTCCGGCCATTGCTGAATTGCAACAGAGCATCAAAGTTTTATTGTGCTAGACGAAATCGATTCACCTGATCATGATTTTGAAGAAAATCAAGAAGTATAAGGATTAGATGAATGCAAAGATGAAGACAACACCATCACCTGTGTGTAAAGTCCTCCATTAGGGCAAGAAAGGAAGAAGAATGAAGATGAGAGAAGTTTGGGTATGAATTAGAGAACATTTTACCTGGTCCATCACCATTTTCCCTTCTTCGTCGTTCTCTCGTCCGATCAAGGAGAACGACGAGAGAACGACGCCAACATTGACGAACGAACGATCGGGTAAGAAAAAAACCGAATTTGAATTTAAATATGTAATTGGGTAAACTGGCTCTTTATTAGAGATAAGTCCACATACTTTAACATCATTTCACATGGATCCTCATATTGCACATTCGTTCATATAGGTCCTCTTATTTTTTTTCTTCCTCTTCCTCCATCACTATTTGTATCATGAAAAGGGAAAGATGGAAAGAGATCATAAATAAAAAATAGAAAAGGAAAACTGAGTATTTTAATTAATAATAAATTAAAATTAATAAATTGTGGACTAAATCTATCCAAATAGATCATGTTGAAATAATAAAAATACTCACAGACATAGAATATGAAATAAATATTACCAGAAAATTACCTTACAATTTAAAGAGTATGTATTGTTTGAAAGGTGGTTCAAACCACAGGTTCTCACATGTAATTTACCTTCTATAATTAGAAAAATTACACAAATTCTTCCAACTCTACGTGAATTATATATAGAGCCCATTCTTTGATATTACATGTAGACCCCTGGTATATATAAATACAACAAAATAACTTTTTTTAAGGAGTTATTTTGTTATATTTATGTTTATTTTGGAGGTACATATGTAATTTAAACTACTTTTTTGAAATTATTTTCATTATATTTATGTGCACTTTGGAAGCAATTATGTAATTTAAAAATTTAAGCATGTAATTTGAATAGCGAGTGAGACAATTGGCAGGCATCCCATGTATAACATATGGGGGTGATTTTTTTTGAAGAAGAAGACGAAATTATATAAATATATTTCGAGCAAAAGACAATAATAGCATTTTACAAATGTGCTATTACCTATTTTTAGATTTGGGATGATAATTTGAGTCAATTGGTAGATATTCTTTATAGCAAGAAAAATTGGTAGACATTCTTAAGCATGTATATTTGATTTTAAATTACATGTATTTTGTTATGTAAGTACATATTTATATATCATTAAGGAAAACATGTAATATTATTTATTTGTACACATGTGAATATATATATATATATATATATACATATATATAAATATAAATACTAATAAATTTATACATATTTATAAAAAAATAAAAAAAGTTATAAGGGCTACTATCTATACACAAAAAAATTCATAACATGATTATTTTTATTAGTAAATAAACAATTTAAATTTTTCTCACATGCCCCATATAGTTCTAACGTCACTAATTAAGTAATTAGTATACTGCTTTAATATATCAATTATTTTTGTCAAAAAAAAAATCAATTATTAGCATCCAGATTTTTTTTTTATAAAAAAGAGAGAAGTTTCATTTAATAAAATTTCTTTGAGTAGGGAGATCATTACAGATAAATTAATGTACAAAAAGAGAAAGAGAATTATTCTATATTATATCATGAGTTAAATTGATAACATGAAAAGCAAATTGATGAGCAACATTATTCGCAGTTCGAGAACAATGATTTACTGAGCTGACTTCAGCTTTAGCAATATCATCACGAATTTCTTGGATAATATGCGCTTCGACAGTAAGAGGTTGAGGGTGAATGATGGAACTGATCACATTGGAAAAATCAGATTCTGCAATCCATCTTCGGTAGCCTTTTGCTATAATTAACTGCATGTCGGCTTTCATTGCGAGGCATTCAACAAGGTGGGAGGAAAATAAACCATAGAGTTTTATGGATGCCGCAGAGAGGACAACACTAAGGTGGTCACGAATAATTATTTCAATTCCAATCTGATTAAGACCTTAGCGAACGGTTGCATCTATGTTGACCTTGACGCAATCTTCTGGAGGAGAGATCCAATCTGGGGGTGATTAAAAGAATTTCAATTTTGGCCAGTTATCAATGATGTTGCACTATGAGTTGCTCAAAAATCTGTTTGCTCTGGATATAATCCTACTAGTTGAGGGAGAAGTGCCATGAAAGACAAGTTGGTTTCAAGAATTTCATATGCTCCATAAAATAGTGCAAAATATAACAGTCTCCTCTGAGTTACAATTATCAGCAACATAAAAATATAGTTCCGATAGTGAGCCACCTTTGAATGAGTTAAGAATCTGCCAGAGTGATGAAATTCTTCAAGATTCTTGAGTCAAAAACACAGCCATAAAACATGAGTTTCACTTTCAATGTCCTCCATGCAACAAGGGCAAATCAAATTGGAAAGAATTCCTTTCTTTACAAGAGATGAGCGAGTCGACAATGCACTATGGAAGGCTCTCCAAGCATAGATTTTTATCTTATTTGGAATTTCGCAAGACCAAAATTTTTTCACCAAAGATTGAATCCACTATTCCTCGAACTAGCTACATTGCTATTCGCATCGAGAGTTTTTAATATACTATCTTTCAACAATAATTATTAACACAACCAAATTTTTAATAATATAAATAATTGGTGTATATATATATATAATGATTTTTTTAAAATTTTATCAAGTTTCCACGGAAAAAAAGTACAAGTAATATTTAAAATTTAAATATATTTGAAAATATCACTTATATTTAGACAAACCAAATGCATTTAGATCATTATATATCTGATTATACAAAATTTAGTTATACAATTTATGTAAACCAAATAAAGTTTGACAGAAAATAGTCGGTCGCCTCATGGAGCACCGTTCCGCACCTATTACTAAGTGCCACGCATGCAGTACAGGTGATCTCGAGCACATAACACCTGGTGAATGCGCGCCAAACGGTGCTCGGCTTGACCCCGAGAATTTTTCCACCTCATAACGATGAATGCGAATCCAAACAGTCAAAACTGAGTTAAACACTTGCACTTAGAAGTGAATATCAGCATTCAAACTTTGGGGTATGTTTGTCTTTAACATCCCCATAACTCATTTGGTTCATGGCCAATTCGGATTCTTTTTTTTTTTTTCCATTTAATCATCATGATGAGAGTTATCAATAGACGAAAATACAAGAAGTAATCTTCAAGTCTGCAATCAAACATCATTTCTAGCCTTCCAAATGGACCACAAAGTAAAAATGCAATATCTGAACTCCAAGAATAGAATAGGAGAATGGTTGATTTCATAACTGAAATGAATCCTCCAGGTTCTCACACTTAAGCAATGCTAGTTTAAGCAGACAAAAAACTAGACACCACACTCGTCTAGCATCTCTACAACTCTAGAATAAGGGTGAGAACGATCCGAGTTCGAGCTGAACTAGACACGACACAAGATCAGCTTGCCTCAATTCAATTCGAGTTCGAGCTTAACTCGTTTCAACTTTAAGCTGATTCAAATCATAATTGACCCAACTCAAGCTCTCCGGGAACTGAATTTTTTTTTAAAAAATAACCTCTTATATACTTATGTACAAGTGAAATAATTATAATAAATAACTGAATACATTATTTATACTAGCTAAGTTAATATGATCCGACTGTGGCTCCTAACTTGACTCAATAAACTCTAGCCGACCTCAATTCAAGTTAAACATCAACACAAACATTGGACGAATATCAATCTTTGAGCCAAACTCTCACCCCTACACCAGAACAAGTAATGAGAATCCTCTTCACAATCAAACCACCACACTCATCCGGAAGGAAGAGATAATCCCTTCTCTTTAAGCTTAATCTCAGTGGGAATATTATCATGCACTACCTGCCAGTTCACGATGAAATTTTTTTAATGAAATTTAGATGCCAAATCAATTTATAAATTTCATTACTGTGCCTTCTTCTAAACACCTCCCAGGTATCTTTGAAAGAAGAACTACTATCTTTAGAAAGGTCACAAACCATTTGATCTTGATTATTTCAGGAGTTTGTAATGAGTTTGAATTAATAAAATCTAATTTATTTTTTTTTATTTTTAAATTGTGGGTTTGTTTAGTCGCATGCTTATTTTTATTTTAGGATGTGATGCTCTTCTATACATAGAGCTTGTATTTGAACATTTGATTTAGCCTTTGGTTAATAAAATTTATTTTGTGTGCTAATTGACCGCAGAATAGATTAACTTATTCGAGAAGAAATTAATATCCCAGAAAGAAAAAGTAAAAAAACCTTTAGGTGAGAATCCTTGAAATTTTAATTATCTTATTCTACAAATCAACCTCCTCTTTTCTCCTTCCACCAAGCCTAAGTCGCTCTCTATCACTATTGTTTTGTATCAACTTTAGTATCAGAGCGTTATCCCATATCACCATGCCTCTTGAATATTTCCCATTCATGAAGACTGACCAAAGTGATTTCCTACATCTGAATTTCCACCAAAGATAGCATTCAAAGACCCGAATATCTGAAAAAACTTATAATGCCAAGCCCTCCTCGATCCATAGGAAAGCAGCACACAAATCATTATTTAGCACATCTTTTACATCCTTTTGGCTTCCAAAAGAATTTTTTTTCAAAAAAGCACGCTTTTGATTCTAATCTTTTGGATCACATGAATAGCGGCTAGCACATGCTTTTATTAAAACCAACTTAGCACTTTGTGAAGGTAATCTAATCTCCCATCCCGCTACGTTGATTCTAATCTTTTGGATGACACGATGAAAAAATGAGTTGCGAACCTTACCAGAGAAAATGGGACACTCCAAGTATAACATTGAAAGCTTCCATGATTAAAACCCAGTTACTTCCTTCCACTTCAAATATTGACCTGCACTATTTTTGGAACAGGCAAAATCTACTTGGGATCATCGTTGATATACTATGAGAAACTGAAAAATGCTTCTACTGTTATTCCAACATCCATTACAGAAAATGAGACAATCAAGAGTGAGCAAAATATCTAGAGAAGGCTGTTGAGATACAAGAAAGTTCAAACCTCTGGAGAGGAACTGGGGCTATAATGAAAATCACTGGAGAGATGGGGTCTCCCTGATGTAGACCTCTGGTGGATTGAAAATAACCAGCTTGCTTCCCATTTATTAACAAAAATAAAAAATAAAAACAAGCATTAGTAATTACAGAATTTACCAAATGAATAAATTTATAAAAGAAGTCAAATCTCTTGAGCATTTAAAAGATGAAATACCACTGCATCCTGTCATATGCCTTCTCCATATCTAACGTAAGAGCTATACTCCCACCTCTAATACCTGAAATAATAATATGAATCATCTCCCGAGCCAACAAAATATTGTCCACTATGACTCTGTCTTTAACAAAATCTGACCGATCAAGGGAAATGATAACAGGTAATATAGAAGACAGCATTCTCACCAGGAATTTAGACAGATATTTCATTTTGACATAAACTTATTGACCTAAAATCTTTCCAGGATTTAACTTCATCATTCTTTGGAATTAGAGCCTACAGAGTGCAGGTGTAAGCTTTATCAAGAACCGAGCCTCTAAAAGCATTACAGCCATCCGGAGAGAACATATTTTGATTCAATCTTAGCAATGTAATTTGAATATTTTTTACCTTCATCTTTTAAGCAAAGAGCATGATATGATGATTTTATGATTCATTCTCATGGTTTTAGATGCTGATTTCAATAAGCAGAATCAACTAATGGCCTTATCTCTATTGAGATCAACTTCAGGGAGTCTTGATTGAAATATTTATGAATTGTCACTTGATTACATTGAACCTGCTATATAATGCATGAATGATGCATACATATTTCTTTGCATGCATGACATCTCAGGCCATTCATCTGTTATTAAGAAAACCAAGTCATAAGACATCCTACTCTTACCACCTTTGAATCTGCATATAATTTTTGATATTAAATTTGATTTTGACTTGCATTGCATTTTATACATCTACATCATTCTATTCGTTGTTACATTATTATGCTATGTCACATGCAATGCAAACTAAAAGTTTCCTCATTAAAATAAAATCAATAAATCTCACATATAATAAATATCATTAAAGAATCAGACCTAGCAATAATTTTTTTTAAAAAAACACCTATGTTTAACAGACTACATCTGCAAGAGGATGATAAGCTTCCAAATACATACAGATCAAACTAAAGAAATATTGGTTTGAAGTTGTGATGGGTAAACAATTGTATTTTCCTAAACTTACCCCAAGAATCAAAATGCTGATTTATTCACTTAATCTTCAAATAAATAATCGACTTTCCTCCTATATGTGACAAGCTCCAAGGGAATGGTTTTAACGAGGATATGTAGAATTCGCTACATATAGTGAATGTGTTAAATATGCGCTAGCCAGAATTCAATATCCTGCTAGCTATCTAGATTTCCTTTTGTGCTACAACATGCATCAAGCCATTATTATTATTATTATTATTTTGATAGAAATGATGCCATTCTACTATGCAAATAAGTAATAAGACCAGCATTAGTTGGGTCGCATGTAAATAGGATGATTACAGTAGGTTTTCAGAATCACAGAAAAATTAAAAATGAAGACCAGAAAGAAAACTAGTAAATACAGTATTCCAGAATATAATAATATCAATCCCTAGAAGGAGGTCGCCTTTAAAGTACCCTGGGTGTATATTTTTTTTCTGTTTTCAACCTTCTCCTGCAAGCAATCTAACAATTAATAAGAGATCAGAAAAGGCTTAAAAAAGCTTCATCACATACGTACTTATGAATACAGTTGAACTATCAGCAAGGAGATAGTAATGAACACCTGTTGCACCTTCCCTGTAGCATGTCAAGGCAGTAATAAGAAGGTAAAATTGCTAGCATCCTCAACAATAATGGATGGTAATCACAAGTCAAAGAATTTGCTTTCTAGAGAAGAAACCTGCAGGGTTTTAAAAGTCATCAAAGTGAACACAACGAGATATCAACATCAACATATGGAAGATCAAACCATTATTAAAGCGATCTCAAAGGTTTTAAGTATCTTACCACTAATAACATATAACATCAAACCAAACTAAAGAGAAATATCATGTGATCATTTTCATCAATAAGAAGCCGTAATAGAAATATAGAGTATCTAACAAAAAAAAGCAATATAGATTTTAACATATCACCTTTGCCTTATTCAATTATTTGGGACCAAGTTACCTCAAAAATTGTAATAAAAAAAAAGATTTAAGGTAAATTAAAGCACTTAGACTATGCACCAAAGTAGAACCCCTAAGTCCTGGGCCCATTTAGGAGAACTTTTTTTGTGGTTTCATGTAGGATTTGAAACAAAATTGAAATGTTTACATTAAAAAAAGGTCATCGTTAAATCTTGTTGACAATAATTAAGTATAGCACTATAAAAATCAAGCCAGGCAATATGCCAAAGATCACTAGCTATCGTAATATAACAAGGAAAACAAATGGTTATATGAGAAAAGCTTTAAAAACTATACAATTGAGAAACAATAAAATGCAAGTTAGAGCTGTCACTTGTTAAATATCAATGTCGCCGAAAAGCCATAAGCCACTGAAGGATATTTAAATTGCTCAGGAGCACCGAAAAGGCAAGGTTATAGAATCATCATGATGAAAGCCTAAGATACAACATAGGTATGGTGAGACTACTATGGTTCTTGGTTATAGAGAAACATTTTGTCAATGTAGAAGAGTATGTAAAGAAGACTCTAACACAAACAAGTAACTATGAAATGATTCATTAAGCAGATAAAAACAAAAATAGTAACCGATCCAATGAGAACTACCATCGAATTGTCGTGATTCCAGATGCTATGAACACCACCACATCAGCTGATCATATTAAGTTAATATAATAGAACATATATCCATTTTAGAATTCTAGTTATTGTTATTACACATCAACAAATAGGAACTAGCTCATGCTACTGTTATTTCTTCCATGGAACTTCATCATGGAAGAAATTACAGTAGATGTTTCATATTACATTTGTTGAAATGATTCATAATTTATACCATAAAGATTTATCGTCGCAATTCAATAGATGGTTTTGATGGCAGACAATCAAAATAACTCAACACTTGATCTGGATAACTCTAAATCCCACACCTAGTAACTTGTAGTTTTAAATTTTTTTTGAAGTTACTCAAAAGTTTATATTTGAATTTGCATAGAATGAAAAAAAAATGTTGAAAATTTTCTTTTTTGAGAAATATTTGGTTTAATATTAAACTTGTTTATCAACAAACAAGGCAATAGCAAATCCAAGTAATTCAAACTTAGACCAGTCAATATCATAATGATATTATCAGTATTCAAATTATCTATTTCCTGTAAGAAAATGATTTAGTCAAATTCAATCCACATCTGAAAAAAGGACAGATGATTTCAACTTGTGAAAAAAAATTCACATTTAACTTAAGGTCAAAGTATTACCAAACGCAAAATGTTGCAACTAATAAGCAAAGAATTGTTTACATATTAATTGTAATAACCAAACAGAGTTATCTAAAAGTTTCAAACAAAATACTAAAATCAAGTGTTTTAAAAGGTACAAAAATAATCCCATGTTGAATTATTTGCTTGTTGGAGTTCATTGATCAATGCCTGCTTGAAAGTTTGTATAGTCCCTTTAGAATTTGACATGACACATACTAGGAATCGCCACATGGGCGTCATTTGAGTTCTCGATCAGGATTCACCAGCTTGTAAGTTGTAACAAGCTTCTCATACTGTTGATTGGAATCCTCTTCGAATAGTCAGTATGATGCCCACAAATAGGTCCGTCCCATTGTGGGTTGGTCCTTTAGCCATTCTTCCTTGCCATTAGAACAATATCATTTAATCCCATTCACTGATTGTCTATGTCTCTTTCAAGCAAAGTCCTAAGACATGGAAGCTGTTCATTCAGCCACTTGGCGACTGCCGGCAGGCTGCATAGTCGCCACCTCGGGCCCAAACTCCTCAAGCTCGCCATGGCTTCGAGATTTGTAGACTTTTTTTTTTCTTATTTGGGTCGGCTTAGCCCGGCCTGAGTCCGGGTTAGGCTTGGGAATAAAACTCTGACCCAAATATACCTATAGGGCGCATTTTAGCCCAGCCCGATTTGACCCAACTAGAGCCGACGTAAGTCCAATCAATGCCCAAGTGTGAGAGCATGTGTTTTGAATAATGCATGAGAATAAGTTTGTATAAGACGGAGACATTTAGTAAATAAGAGAATGAATGAAGAAAAGAGATGATGAATAGTTGAGTGTGTAAATGAAGAAAATAAGTAATGGATAGGTGAGTCCAACTATTTGCAAAAAAAAAAGGTCTTGCATGAATTAGTAGGTGAAAGAGCAATTTGTCAATGCTCATGAACAACGACGCTCCAAAAGCATCTTTAGGCCCTGTTTGGCGTGAGGACCAAAACAGGACCAAAACAGTACTAATTTAAAAAATAACAATAATAATAATAAATAAATTATTTTAACTATTCTACATAAATTTCAATATAAAAAATAATATTTTACTTCACATACTCAATAATTTTTAATAAAAATATAAACTTTATTTCACACCTTAGATCAAAATATTCGATTTGAATATTTTGGTATAGAATGTGAAATAAAGTTGATATTTTTATTTTAAATTGTTGAGTTTGTAAAGTAAAATAATATTTTTTATATTTGAATTTGTATAGAATGATTTAAAAAATTTATTTATTATTATTATTGTTGTTTTTTAAATTAGTATCATTTTGGTCCTGTTTTACAGGGCCTTAGGGCTTGTTTGATTGGGTGTTAAATTAAGGTAAGGAAGGAGAAAATATTTTATTTTATAGAGTTGATGAGAATGAATTTATTTTAATATTAGGAGGTGTATAAGATGTAAAATAAAATTGATTTTAAAGTTAAAATTTGTGTTGGATGTGAAATAAAGTTAATTTTTAAGATTTAAATTTATATTAGATGTAAAATAAAATTATTAAAATTTATAATAAATTTAAAATATTATAAAAATATTATTTTTTTTCACAAAAATAGGAGGCAACCAAACAAAACCTTAAAGTAGTTGTACCCTAACATGGTCTCAACACTTAACACCTGCATATCGAAATGGCCAAGTAAAGGTTTTTAGAGGAATTAACTTTTGTGTTCAAAGTATTCTATAAATTCTATGAGTACGGAGAGTGATATTCTTCTAATTTAGTGGGAAAAGAGCTTATCTGAGGATTAAGGAGTGTCAAGTTCAAACCATACTATCATAACAATTTTCAAATAAGGTGAAAAAAACTCCATAGATAAGGAGTTTGAACTTGTGAAGCGACTTCTATGTCAGCATAGCCACCTTCCTCTCCTATCATTAGTTATATGTTCTAGTGGAATTTTCTTTTTTTGAGCCTCTTTTTTAAGTCTATTGCTATTGAGGGCATAACTCTATTCTATAGTGAACCTCATGAATTTAAGGTGAACCTTAAATCTAACTACCCACTCTTAAATGGACCGAACTTTGATGAAAGGAAATCTACAATCTGACATATTTAACAAATATAACAAAAAATGCTCAGGAAAATATGGCTGAAATAGCATTGGAATCAAATATAAGAATCTAGTACTAGAATTTGAATTGGAATCCTATTTAGAGGGCAAAACCAAGAGTAACCTCATAATTTAAGAAATCTCAAAAAACTGCTTTTCGCTTGCATAATATGATGCACACAAGAAAGAAAAATGAAACTCATCCAATTTCGCTTTCAATTGACTACCTTCTCTTAAGTACATTTTAATTTTTTCTCGATCGTCGTTGCACTAAGAATAAAATAATTTTTCTCAAACCATTGACCTTGTAAGTCCTTCAACAAGAAATAAAGTTTTCACCTCAGGCTGATCTTTCTAAATGGAGTAGCTCAATGACATTAAAACAAAAAAAAGATAATTATATACATTACATTTCATGCTATCATATTAGCATATTTCACACCCATTCTTTAAACATTACAATGTGTAACTCTTTAAATATTGCATTTTAGAAGCTAAAAAAGTGTGTGGAGCGCAATATTTTATATCTATAGTGTAATATTTAAAAATAAGTATAATATGTAAATATGATAGTATGGAATGTTATGTACATAAACGCTCTCAAAAGAAAACAGCGGGTGCCATTCAAGTTAGTAACCTTGTCAATCATATAAGCAGATGAGAAGAGATTTCTCGTGAACGTGAAAGCGCGTATTACAAAATCAAGCACAAATATTGTAAATATGATAGTATGGAGTGATATTCTTCTAATTTAGTTAACTTTGATGCTACTAAAGAGGGTATAGAGGTTAGATACAAGACATCAAAGTTCAATAGACCATCTAGGACAGATCTTTAGATTCCAAGAAAATAAACTTAATAGGAAAATAATTGGATCAATTTCCTTTTGTAAAACAAAGACATTAAAAAAAAAAGTTGAACACAAGGCAAAATTCATGTTGTTCAAGAATTTTAAAGCTCTTCAAGGCAGAAAAAGTTGGCGAATCCCATAATGAAAGGTTGGTCCTTCTTGAGGTCATCTTGGCATGATAAGGGAGCCCAGATCATTACACTTTTGTGGAAGTCACAACTTACTCGACAAGGAATTTCTCTTAGAATGAATATAGTTGCATTCAATTAACAACTTACTCGACCAGGAATTTCTCTTAGAACGAATATAGTTGCGTTCACTGTTCATTGAAGCTTTAGTCTCAGGCACGGCTATTATTAGATCACCAGCTTGACCTTCTGGACCTAGGCACCAACAACCCCCATACATGGTCTTACGATTTTGCCGAGGCCTATGTTTTTGATGTGACTACAACATCTCTTTTGAGGAGAAACCCCTTCCCCCAAAGTTATAGGGCTTCTTTGTTGAGATGCTTAAAGAGATCTGTCTCGCACCCTTAAGTATTCTTTATCGGAATAGCTACTGCCTTCTAAGTTGGGGGTCTCAATTTTAAAAATAGTTAATTTCCAAGAGTAAAATAGACAGTTATCTCTCTTCAAACATCCCATTCAAAAGAGAACACACCTGGCAGTTAATTCTCGATCTCCATATGCCTATTCAAATCTTTTAAGATTGCATAAGCTCCCTCCGGACAAGAAGGCTGCGAACCAAAAGCAGAGAACACATGAACACTTTTATTCACTTCAATCCAACTCTGCCCCGGGTTCTTCCTGATCCCTTTCTCCCTTGTCATCACTCTCAGCCTTGCTGAGTCCTCCCACCTCCCCGATGCCGCATAAATGTTAGATATCAGCATGCAGTTTCCAGAAGTCTCCCCTTCAAAACCCAAAATACCTGAATGGGCATTCTCAGCCAATGTTGCGTTGCCATGAATCCTACACGAGTTCAGAAGAGCTCCCCAAACACAAGCATTGGGACTCATTGGCATCTTCTGCATGAACTCATTAGCTTCTGTCAACTTCCCAGCACGGCCAAAAAGATCCACCACACATGAATAATGCACCAAATCAGGAGTAATCCCATGCTCATTGAGCATTAGATCAAACATTTTCTGTCCCTCAATAACTCGCCCAGCATGGCTACAAGCTGAGAGAACTGCAACAAATGTGATACCATCTGGCTTCGAGTCTTCTTTAACCATGCGTCTGAACGTACCGAGAGCTTCATCGCAGAAGCCATGCATTCCATAGCCGGCAATCATGGAGTTCCAGGTGACCAAATCTTTACATCCAATCCTTTCGAAAACCAAACATCCGTATTTGAGACTCCCACCCTTCACGTACATGTGAAGCAGCCCATTTCCTACAAGTATATTGCCATCAAGGAGGTTTCTCATCGAGTGAGCATGAATCTCTCGACCTGATCCCATGGCTGATAGCTCCGCACAACAGGACAGAACACTCCCAATGGTGACTGCATTGGCCGGAGTTCCAGCTTTCTGCATCATGCGGAAAATATTCAGAGACCACTCCGCCATGCCACAAGAAGCAAATCCACCAATCACCGCACTCCAGCTCACCACATTGGGTGCTGGGTCTCCTTCTTCCTCCAGCCGGCGGAAGGCCTCGTAAGCTTCGTAGCAACGTCCAGTTGCTGCGTAGCTTGAGATCAATGCATTCCAGCTTACCAAATCTTTCACGTGTGCCTCAGAGAACAAGATCTCTGCATCATCACTATTCCCAAGTTTTCCATACATGCACACAAGGGAGTTTCTCACAAAAGGAAAGCCTTTAAAGCCGATTCTTGTAACAAACCCATGGATCTTCTTCCCCGTCAGCAGCCCATAACCACCTCGGCAGCCTCCATTGCTGTTTACGTAAGGGCAAACTGATAAAGTCACCGCCACCGCCTCCGGCGTAGCACCGCATCCAGACCTCTGCATGCCATTGAAAAGCTCAAGGACCTCCGAATGGCGTTGGCACTGAGCATATGCGGATAAGATGGACGTCCATGTGACAGGATTAGGTCTCGGTCCAGCAGACTGCATTTCGTCAAACATCTTGCGGGCGTTGGCGCACTCGCGATTTTGCGCGTAACCGGAGATGAGAACGTTCCAAGTGACCACGGTTCGAAGAGGCATTGCGTCGAAGGACTTGCGGGCAAGGTCCAGCCGACGTGATTTTCCGTACATGGCGACCAGCTCATTACCGACATGGAGATGGGCCTGGAAGCCCATAACCACGGCATGAGCATGGACGGAAGCGCATAGGATCGGTTCGCTGAGAGCCGTGCAAGCGCGGAGAACGAGGGGGAAGGTAAATCCATCGGCAAGCCCACCGGCGGAGCGTGCCTGTCGGTAGAGGGAGATGGCTTCGAGAGGGTCTCCGTGCGAGAGGAGGGCACGGAGCATGGAGTTGCAGAGGAGCGCGGAGGGAGGCGAGGCGGCCGAGAAGAAGACGGAGCGTGCGGCGGGGAGGAGGCCGAGGCGAGAGTAGATGGAGACGAGCCTGGCGGAGAGGAAGGGGGAGAGCTGGTTGCCTGAGAGGAGGATGAGGGCGTGGGCTTGCTTCGCCTGGCGAGGAGCAACACATCTCTGGAGGAGGAGGTCCAAAAAGTTGGGGTCTTTGAGTTGGGTCAGAATGGTGGAAGAAAGTTGGGAAATGGTGGAGAAGAATGGATGGGGGTGCATGAAGCATCGTTTCCGGCAACGGCGGAAATTTGCTCTGGCTATTGACCAGCTGCGCTTCGGCGGTCGGCAGCCACCGGTCGATAACGAGATCCTTTCCTTTTATTTGTGAAATTTACATAATTCTCAATTTTTTATTTTTTATTTAATTTATAATTTAACTCTAAAATTTTTTACAGATAATATCTTTCAGATTTTTATAATTTTTTTTTAAAAAAATTCAAAATATGATTGTTTAAATATTCAATGCAAATAAATAAAATATTTTAAATATATTTGCAAATATAAAAATATATACTTATTTCACGTCCTAAATCAAAATATTCGAGTCAAATATTTTGATCTAAAATATGAAATAAAATTAATATTTTTATTAAAAATTATTAAATATATAAAATAAAATAATATTTTTTTATAATAAAATTTATCTAAAATAATTTTAAAAAATTATCTATTATTATTATTATTATTATTATTATTATTATTATTTAAACTAATATTATTTTGATCCTCACCTAAACAAGGCTTTAGAACTCTTCGAGACACCTTACAACACTTCTGAGACACTTCTAAAATGCAAAATACTTCTAAAACACAAAACAATTCTAGAACACATAAAATAAAATTAAATATATTTAACATTTGCTAAATTTATTTATTAATATTATATTTTTTTAATAGAATTTAAAAATACACCTACCTCCTCTACTTTTATTAAGATTTAAAATTTTTATTATTGTTAAAATTTTATCTAAAAAAATATTTCTTATTATTAGTATTTTAGTTGATAAGTCAAAACTCTAAGCTAACCAAGTTACATTAAATTCTCTTCCGTTGCTACTCTTGAGCCTTACAAAATGAATCAATCACAAAAAATTTGAAACTCTAACTCACCTATATTCTTCTCATTCTCAACACCGAGAGCTTTTAGTGATTCTTATTATTGTGCTCATTGTGATTGTCCTAGCAAACAAAATTATATTTCTCTTATTCTCCTACTCATTTATTAAAGTAAATCCTAAATTTACATCTCAAATCTCTTCAATACCGATAATGTTTGTTCTCGAGTTCTCATCTTGATCCTATAAGACTTCAATGCTACTCACAAATTATTTATACTTAATTTAAATTTATATTATATTTATATATTTTTAAAATATAAATTATTAATTTTATTATTATTATATTTAACGTGCCATGCCGTAGTCGTGTCCTATATTTTGAAAAATCACTGTGTCATTGTGTTGTGTTCCCATGTCCCATGTCTTGTTCGTGTTTTATAGACAAAAATAAAATATTTTAATATTACGGTATAAAATAAAATTATGATAAATATAAAATAAAGTTATTTTTTAATGTTAAAATTTATATAAGATGTAAATTAAAAATAATTTTTAATATTTGAATGTATATGTAAACTAAAAATAATTTTTAATATTTGAATATATTTGATGTAAAATAAATATAAAATATTGATGAAAGTATTTTTTAAAGAATTTAGGGTTTTTAAAACCCCAACCAAAGGGGGCCTACAGATCTTCACTAGGATCATGGGCCTCAAATTGAACTTAAAAATAAGAGTAAGGGGGAATTTGGTTCGTTATTATATTGATATTATGTTATGTAATCTAAATATCATCTTTTGACTAATAATTTAATAATTTTATAAAAAATTATTTATATATGTCATTAAACCAAACATTGCTTTCCCTAAATAACATAATATAATATCAAGATAATATTGAACCAAACGCCCCTTAAAAGCGTCATTTGGCTCAAACAAATCCCAAATCTTTCAAATCCAACACAATTGCTAATAATTGCTAATAATTAAATCATCTCATACAAAACTTAATATAGATATAATTTTCTTTCACATCTTAGATATATTTCAATATTGGCCCAACATCATTTCACACTTTACATAAATCTCAAAATTATCGATCTATTTCCTATCATACACAACTATCATCATCACGAACAAATGTGCCTTTAGGTACAAATTGAGTATGATATATCGACACATAGAAATAGCATGGTAGAAATGCAAAACCTTCGTAGCAACTAAGGATGTTAAAAATATCCGAAACTCGAAACTCGCTCGGAACTCATTCGATTTTTGAATCGACTCAAAATCGGTTCAAAAAATTTGAATCGAATCATGAGCTAAGGATTTTGGCTCGAAGTTCATTTCGAGCCAATTTCGAGTTGGCCCTAGCTCGCTCGAAACATGATTCGATTTAGCTCGAAATTATATATATAGCATAAATAATATTAATATATTATATAAATATATACATAAATAAATTGTTACTTTATATAATTTAGTTAGTGGTTTAGTGGTAGAGTAGAGGAGATTTAAGATTTATTTAAAGGATCAAATCCTCTTAAATACATAACATTTTAACATTTTTTTTATAATTCCGAGCTGATTCGAATCATGATTCGAGCCGGCTCAAAATCGAGTCATTTCGAGCCGAGCCAGCTCGAATCATATCCCATTTCGATTTCGGACCGATTTCGAGCCGAGCCGAGCTCGAAATTTTCGATTTCGAGTTGAGTTTGACTCGCTCGAAATCGGCCCGATAACAGCCCTGGTAGCAACAAATCAAACTCTTAACCATAAATAAGCAAATAAAAAGATGCATTATAAAATCTCCAAAATAGAAAACAAAGATGATTAATAAGGTGGAATTCACAATGTTTTGAAAATTGTGCTCCTAAGCAATAAAAGAATGTTCTGCTCATTTGGAAGAAGAAAAAAAACAAGAGAAAAAAATCATTAACCCTACAGATTCATACATAAAAGAAGAACTACTTGGAAATAACTGCATTTAAAAAGCATGAAACCAACCTGTAATGGCATCATTAATAAAAATCATCCTTGCCTAGGTGTAAAAATCAAAAGGTTTAAAACAAGCACATTCATCCATGTCCTGCTCAAAAAATATAAGGCAACTCACATATGATGCAAAACTTTAAAATATACAAATTGCTTGAATATGATGATTTCAGAAAATTGAGAGATCAAAAGCAGGCACCCTCAAAACAAAAAGACCAAACTGCATTTTACCCAAAAACATATGATCAATGTGAAGTTTCGAACAAAATTGCCAGCCTTAATCCAAGCTGAGCTGAAATACGGCTGTAAATGAACCGAAATAGCTTGGTACTCAGCTTGTTTACATTTGGTTCATTAATCTTAACCAACGCATTTGAACGCAATTTTAAAAGCTCGAGTAGTAATGAGTTTAACATGCCAACGCCCGACATATTAATGTTCAAATTGTTCACATGAAACCTATAAATATGCTTGCTTAGAAAGTCATTTAGTAGCGGCTCATTTGAGATTGTAGTATATCTTGTTTAGTAATCTAAAAAGAAGTATCACAAATCGTGAATTAGTATGATAATGAGGTCAATCATGAACACATCAATATACTTGATAATAATTTGTTTATAGTTTCCATGTTCATGCATATAAGCTCATTCACAAAAAAAGTCAAAAGATCATTCGAAAACCAGACACGAACCAATCCCAAACATGTCATTATGTTCAGAAACAGAGATTGAAGAAGCTTTAAAAGAGCTCAGTTTTAATAAACGAACATGAACTTGAACAAAATACTACTTGATTCAATTCAAATCATTTACAACACTATCCAAAAGGATAATAGTGTATACAAAAAATAGTATCAATCGTTCACAATAACAAATTTATTAATTTTATTGATTCATGATGATCACGAAACAATAAATTTCATTAAAATAAATTTGGTTCATTATGGTTTGATTGTTCTAATATGCAATTAGATATTCGCATCAAACTGAACTGGATAGCGGGCTGATCCCCTCGATGGGAAGGTCAGGCCAGGTTTTACAAAACTGCTCTTAACCTAATGAATGGTTGCAGTGTTTTGCCCTAAAGGAGCATGGGCCATCCAAGCCACCCTACAATAGATAGTGGGCTTCATCATCATCGCCATCAAGAAAGAGAGAACAAAAAGATGTAGATCTCATGACAAGTCTTCACTGTGAGCATGGGCCTCAAGAACTAATCTCAAAATGCGCATCTTATGTAGTTTTTTATCTACGCTTGAAGTATTAATGGCATGAAAAGCTGAAATAGCATTGTAGACACAAAATTTTCCTATCAAAAACAACTCAAGCCCCTAACCAAATGCAAACAGAAAGATGCACAATAAAAATCTCGCAATATACAACAAGGATGCTTGAGATGCCATGAACAATGGTATTAAAATTGTGATCCTTAACAACAACAGAAATTTGTGCTCATTGGGCAGAAAATTTCATTAAAGGAGAAAAAAATCATTAAAGAGTTTTCCCTTAGCAAAGGAGGAGGCTCAAGAATCTCATAAATTCATAAATAAAAGAAGCTTCATTTGGAAATGAGTGCATTCAAAAAGCATAAGCAGTCTTAAAAACATTAAATTAAACACCCCATCAAAAAGCAAACATATCCACGGACAGAGCACTCCAAAACTAGAGGGCAACCAACTTACATTGCCTAATGATACAAACATTGGGAGAAACACACCTCAAAAGCTAAACCATGAGGTAGGAGAACCCAAAGTCCATGTGGACTCGAGTCCCATAACTTGCAATTGGATCATAACTCCAATCCTCAAAGTAGAGAAAAATTGCTAATATGTGACTAATTCAAATCATCGAAAGACCAAATGCAGGCACCCTCAAAACAAAGTAGATCTTTTTACCCACAAATCATTTGATAGCTCAAAAGCCGATCAAGTTTCCAAAGAAATTTCCAACCCTAATCCAAGCAGTGCAACATTTTTCCCATTTCCCTTCTCACCCCTTCCGCCAAAAACGAAGGGTAAAGGGAAGGAGAACTGAGGGGGCTCAGATTAGCCTTTGGATTCATACCGCCAAAAATGGTTTACACTCACCTTCCTCTCAACCTGACGGATGGCTGCAGCGGTTGCCCTCAAGGAGCATGGGCCGTCCAAGCTGCCCCATCGCAATCAGCAGAGAGAAGCATAGCAGCATTAGGGTTTCCAATTAACCACCCTCCAGCGGCGAGACCCGCTTGATAGCAGGCTTCATCGTCATTGCCTAGAAAGGGAAAAACCGAGAAATCATCGGCGATAAAGACGATTTCTTTATGAGTCAATCTCAATAACCAGAAGAAATATCTCCGCATCCCACAAAAACAATAATAATAATAATAATAATAACAACAACAACAACAACGCATTGCATCCATCCCACAAGAACACCAACGATCTGAACAGTCGTAAATCTACCGAACCGGCATTCAAGAATCTCTTCCGTCTAGACGGCGAGATGGAGAAGGAAATGCAACGCGCACGAGTTTGCCGTCCGTCTAGATGGGTGGAGAAATTTTTGCGTGCACCGGTGCACGATGCACCAAGTCAATTAGAGAACTGACGCATCCTAATCACTTCATCCACATATCATGTATTAATTGGGCTTACGCACCGTGCACCGATGCACGCAAAAAATTCTCAGAGATGAGAGAGAGAAGGAATAGGACTGAAGAATTAGGATAATTTTGGGGCATTTATTATTAAAAAAATTTAAATATTATTTATATTTAAAATCATATAAAATTATAAAATTTACGCTATTTTTTTGATAAATTTATACTGAACTTTAAATTCTAAATTATATTAACTCATAAACATTAAATTACATAAATATAAAATTTCAGTTTTAACCTTATATTTTAAATATTTTACATTTCATAAATTAATTATACATAAAATTTATTTTAACCTTAGATTTATAAAATAAAAATCACTATTATGAATTTATGAACTACAATAAAATACATAAAAATATATTAAAATTTTAATTTATAAAATTTTTTAAAAATATTATATGAAATATATATTTTTATAAAATTTTAATGTAATATATATAATATTTTATTTTTTACAGTAAAATATATAATTATACATAATTAAGTTGTTCTCTATATGATTTTTTTTAATTCTTTTAAAAAATTTACTAATATTTTATTCTATTCAAACTCAATTTAATTATTTTATGATCAAAATTAATTCGCTCAAAATAAAATTAGATCAATTATAATTGGCTCGATATTTATACAGTGATCGGCAACATTTTTCATATTACTTTTATACATTATACAATATTATTTTTTATTCACATAATTTTCAACTAAAACTTTTAAAGGTATAGCTAAAATATATTCATGTATACATATATACTAATAAATAGGAGACAATTCTCTCCATCATCTCACTGAATCTCTCACGTTTTATGATGATTTCACTAATTTTTTCCCCCTATTTCTCCTAAAATAATTGAAATATTTGCCATTATCTTCTTTGAATTGGGTTTTTTCTTTTTCAAAATTGGACTTGTTAAGAATTTTTAAAGAGGCTAGTGGGACAATTTTCTGATTGCATTCCTGCACATCTTCTATTTTCTGCCTTATTTTATTTTAAATATTTGAGAAATACATAGAATTTAAATTAAATCTATGTTTTTTATTAAAAATAATGGAGAATAATTTAAAAAATATTAGGAAACAATCCACTTAATTATTGTATTGCATCATTGCTAGATTTCATCGAAGAAGCAAATCTTGAGATAATTTTTTATATCGAATATTCTAACATTTCAAGGAGTGGTATGATAAAAAACACTGACTAGATGTCTGCTCAGAATAAGCTCCGATAATACAAACAAATTGCAGTTCTATCGACGCTTTTTTTAATTTTATCTCTTGGGCACTACAATTACCTTCGCCTTATTTAAAAAAATTATCAATAACGAGATTCAAACTTAGAACTCTTTGGCATTTAGTCAAGCGTTTTCTCTAATAAGTTAGTATAACATCACAGACTTTTAGAATATATATATTTTCAAAAGACAATAAAAGCTATTTTCTCTATTCTTCGCATGACATTTAATGTATAATCGTATTATGATTAGTATTCTTCGTAATGGTGAGAGTAATACAAGATTTTAGGAGTAATATATATAAATTCTTTCTGTATATGTTCACTTGAATGATTAGCGTAGCCACAATAACAACTCGGATAAATTAGTTTTTTTTTGAACAACCTCTATGATTTTTATTAAGTAAAAATATCTATACAAAGTCAAAATAAATTTTTACAAAGTCGAAAATTGCAAAAACTTTGTATGACTATATTTATACAATTGTACAGTTTTTTATAGTTTGTATAAATTTTTTTTCTTTGTATACAATTTTTTTTACTTTATGTATATAAAAGAAGCATTTGCAAAATAACGAGAAATGATGTAAATTGAAAAGAAAATAGTGCAAAATATTGCGCACGTGGCATGCTTATATTAGGTGACAAATTGGTGATGCGGCCTGATAACTACAACTGGGCCAATTTATTTGTAAGGTTAAACTTAAATTTAAATAAAGATTTTTTTTTACTGAAAGATGTGAATGATGTGAAATAAAATTAGTTATTATCTTAAAATATGTCAGAATGTGATATAAAATTAGTTATTATATTAGAATATGTGAGGATAATATGTGTAGGATATAAAATAAAATTAATTTTTAATATTAAATTTTATATGTAATGTGTGCTAAGTTAAAATTAAAGCAGGTTAATTTTTAACTTAAAAACAAACGAGACCTTAATAATTTTCCACCCATGATGACTCGAATTCAAAAGTTTAAAACTCAAAATAAAATCAACTCGCTTGAACTAAACTCGTTTACGACCCTACTCAAATGTCATTTAAAAGCCCAAATCTACTAAAATGCACATGTTTTTATTAAATACAACATTTTGCACATAATTTTCTTTAATTGTAATTGATAAATTTAATCTTTTTGGGATTTGTCTGTTTATAAACTTTATTTTAACAAAATTAAAATTAAACTTGAATAGAAATATTTTTTATTAAAAATCATAAATAATGTAGAATAAAATTAATTATTATGTTAAAATATATAAAAAATATGATATAAATTAATTATTATTTTAATAATATATATAGATATAATATACCAGATTAAAATTAAATCAGATCAAATAAGCCTTAATGTTAGACTATAGTGCATGCACAAGCAATTGAGTACCCATCCACTCACTTCAATTTACGAGTAATCATGTATTATTTATATTTTTATATGTTTATTCTATGGATTATATTATATATATCTCCTATAAATGATCAAACTTAAATTTTTTATATGATATTATATAAATAAAAATAAAATTATTTTTATTTATATAACAACATTATCATACAAAAATACTAATTAAATTTAATATTTAAAATTATTGATGAAAATTACAAATCATTTCCCAAATAGGTATTTAACAATAGATCAATTAATGAAGAGTTGCTTTTTGAATTTCAGTTCACTGTGTGTCTGAAAGTCTTATAATTATGTATAATATAAAATAAAATTAAGGGTAAATTTCACCCAGGTCACTGAGTTTAAGAGTTATTATCACACAAGTCCACATTTTTTAAATTATCATCCGGCTCCCTGGGTTTTCAAAAATTATCATCTAGGTTCTTTTTTTATTATTAAAAAATATACAAAATTACTATTATACCCTTACCCTCCCTCTCTCCATCACCATCAGATACGGCAGCCGCGCCGCCCCGCGCCCCCTCAAGCGGCCTCGCACAGCCACACGACACCGCCGGCGGCCACGCTGCGCCGCTCGGGAGCGCCGCGCAACCGCACAACGCAATCGACCGGCCACGCGACACAACGGCCACGGGCAACCGCGTGGCCGCCAGTTGCGTCGTGCGACCGCGCGACGCTCCCGAGAGGCGCAGCGTGGCCGCCGGCAGTGTCGTGTGGCCGAGCAAGGCCGCCGAAGGCGGCGCGGCTGCCGGATCTGATGGAGAGAGGGAGGTTAAGGGTATAATAGTAATTTTGTATATTTTTTAATAATAAAAAAATAAAAAAGGACCCAGATGATAATTTTTGAAAACCTAGAGACCCAGATGATAAATTTTAAAAACTTTAAAAACATGAACCTGTGTGATAATAACCCTTAAACTCAGGGACCTGGGTGAAATTGCCCTAAAATTAATTATTTTATTATATTAAAGTATATAAAAATGTGATATAAATTAATTATTATAAATAATGTGAATAGACAATTTATATTTTTTCACACTGATTTATTTCAAACCATTGTCATTCGGGTGCACAATTAATAGGAATTATTTAAAAGTATTTGAATAATGTTCCACAAAATTGGAAAATAGTAAATCATAGCAAATCTCACAAGTATAGCAAGGAATCATTCCAAAAATGTAATAAACGAAAAACATGGCATTCAAAGAGAGAATCATATAAATAAACAAGTTCTGCTACTTTTTTTTAACCCAATGAGAAGGAAACTCACCTGAAATCGGAGGGTCTCAGGTTCGAATTCACACCACATAATTTTCAATTAGGATGGAAGGAATTGAAGTGTTTAAGAGCAAAAAAAAAAATCAAAAAAAGAAAAAAAAACACCAGAACAATACCAATATGTAATAAAATTAGAATTAAAATCATCGTTCGCATATTAAATCTCCTTAAATACCACAAACTATTGACTACTGATGTGAAATAATTACAAATCTATCAAAACTATAGATTTCAATTCACGATTCAATCGAGTTTTGAGAGGAAGAAAATGAGTGAACTATAGATAACGTTTGACATTAATAATGTGAATGATTTTTAAGTCCATAGCCTAGATATTTCATTTCCAAATTTTTACTGCAAATTTGCAATAATTTAGGACTAAAATGTAAAGATCAGTGAATCAATCTTACTTCATTCCGTCGCAAGCATCACTGCAGACTCTAATCCCACTTAGGATGTAGCCACCAAATGCACTCATTTGCACGTGCGGATGAGTACGAGAAGGAAGCACCTGCATTTACATTAAGATAAATGGAAAATGAAACACTAATTAACATAAATAAATAAGAAAAAACAGCCATTGATCAGCTAAGAGAGCGTTTGATTTAATGTTATATTGATGTTATATTATTCAGAAAAAATAATTATTTAATTTAACGACATCTTTAGATGACCTTCTAAAGATGGCATCGCCTCTATTTGATTGGTGTCCAAATTAGTCATGATTATTTTTTTAAAACAAATAAAATAGCTTATATAATTCTCAATACATCAACTACTTTTATTTAATATTCGCACAAAAAAAAGCTCTATATCTTTTTTTATAAAAAAGGCTAAAAAAATAACCATAGCCAACTTGGGTACCAACCAAACAGAGGTAAATATTATGATATCTAAATAATATGACATAATATCAAGATAACATCAAATTAAATGCCCTGTAAGAATAATAATTAGGTTAGCAGCGAACAAATTTTCACAATTAGCTGACAGCAGCAATTGCACAAATTATTTTTTTTTTCATCTGCTCCACAACTGTTTGAGTTTAGCTTTACGAACCTTTTAACCGTCTCCGCGATTGAGTGCTGCACTCTTACTATAAATGCTGGCTACATTACTTTGAACCTAATTTGGTTCAATGCTAGTTCACTGAATTGCGAGCTATGTTGCTACTGTGCATCCCAAATTACAGGAGTATTCAAATGTCTATCTAAATAAAAAGGTTCACGACTGCTAGACTATATTCAAATACTTCTATATGCTAGCATATGGTTAAGATTCTTCATTATACATATATCGGTCAAAACACGAGTAAAGAAAATGTCATACCATGTACGGGTACCGTTGATATGCCTACTCATCTATTCTTCAGTGAAATTCGGTAAGAAATCAGAACCAAGTATAGTTATTGAGTTTTGCTTAGTAAGTACTTTGATGATGACAACCAATCAGTAAACCTACTCCTGTTCCTTAATGGTCTAGAAATAAAGATTCCGAAAACAGGGTGGCTAGAGATAAGGCAGGCCTGCTTGGAGGTGGAAAGTGGCTACTTACAAGTGCTGTAATGCAATTCGGGTAGTGGAGAAATAGGGTGCCTTTGAAGGCTTGACGGCAATAGGGAAGAGAGGATCAGATGTATAAGGAATACGGATAGAAGGTAACTCCATGGAAGTGCTCCGCATGCTACAAAAAGGATGAACTGAGAGAACGAAAACAGCCCACCCAAGAGCATCAACTGCGAAAACCTAGAGCTGGACTGACAAAGAGTAGCAGCAGGTCCACCCGAGAGTACGACCACGATCATTTGATGAAGCAAATATTTGCATTTCTTATCTCATTTAGCACATGTAAACTCTAAGACATATCGAGTAATGTAAATAGAATAACTAATTGCATATCACACAAATCTATGCTAAGTGAATTTGTTGGGGAAAGGGGAAAACCCCTTTCCTTTGATATTTTACAATAAATTCAATAGGGACATAACCTGATGTATTTTTTATATTGCTTATAGTTAATCTATATAAGGCCTATGCCACCTCTCAAACAATAAATATAACAATATAGATTTCTTTTCATATACCATGTAACCTATAAGTTGATGTCTAAGTTCATCTTTGTTGAGCTCTAGGAATACCGAAGAAAGGGGTCGAATTAGGTAATATCCAGAAATCAAAAATATTACACTATTAAAAAACTAATTGGTAAAAGACCAATGCACAAGTAATAATTGAAAGTACAAGAAAATGATACGGACTTTTAAGCGATTTGATATTTACAGCCAAATTCACCCTATGGCTCCTTGACCTTCTTCCCGCACTATTTAATAAACTCTTTTACAAATCTCAAGTAGAAGCCTGTACAACCTCTCCTTCGCATGCCACAAGCGAAGATGCTTTTGATCTCTCCTTATATAGGATAAGATCAACCCTTTTCTCTAATGTCTCCTCATAGTAGCAAGATCTACCTTCATACCAATCCTATAAGGCTACGATAAAGCACCCCTTAAGATCAACACCTTGATCTTAGTAAGAAGTAAAAGAAAAACACAATAACTAACTTATAAGGAGATTTGCACAATGAGTCTAGGAGTAGAAAATTAAGAACTTCTTAGCACAAACCCTAGCTCTCATGTTTTGTTAAATTAGCGATTAACAATTAAAGAGGAAACTTCCTTGAAGGATATACAAATCAAAGTCTAGAGTTTTCAAGTGAATGAATGTGTAAGTAACCTTTTTGCTGTGTATAAATAGGTATTTATAGAGATTTTAAATCATTATAACAGTTAGGAACTAATCTAATTAGAATACCCCAAATTGAAATTAAAAACAGTAAAATTTAAAATGGTAGGAACAACTCAAATAGATGATCGATCCAAAATTAAAGCCTAGCGGTTCGACTATCCATAAGAGGATCTTCATTTTTCACTATTATCCGATACTAGATAAAGGGCGCCTGATGAGATATCCTCGCAATTCAAACTGATAGTCCCATCTGCTTCTCAAAAATGAACGATCTTTTTAGGTCAAAACGACATGTTATAATTTTCAGCCTTTTTTGTCTGAAATGAGTTGAAAATCGATTGAAACGTTTTTTATCCTCATTAAATATTTAGAAGTACTCTTTTAACTAATATAATATAATAATTAAATTAAATTTTTTATTCCAAAATTTAATTTTAATATTTTAAGAGTTAATGAATCACTCGTAAGCCAAGTACCTTATTTTTCAACTCCTAAAATTTTCCTTATGGAGTCCTAACTCTATTAGGCTTGGCCGCTTAATCTTGAGCTCTTCCTTAGATTATTTTAGACCTTATTTAAGGCATCATGAGATCTGTACTTCTTCTTTCTTCCTTCAATGCCACTTATGTTATTCAAGTTTGCCTTATTCCACATTGTTAGTCCCGTCTAAGAACAAAACATTAGACCACAATATTAGATTAGAATATTAATGGTTTGTTATCATCAAACAACCTGAGCTTTCTTGGGGTTAACAATCTTTTTACCATTTTATATTAAAATCAAGTTCTCGTCATGTATAGCTCAACAAATATGTTGCAACCAACCTCTAAGCAAAGTCAAATTAGATTGTGCTTTTAATTGCCTCTAGGAGGCCCTAGCATAAAACTATGCAGATAGATTTCATCAAGAGAAAATATCACTGAATAGAGCATTTTTGTCTCTCATAGCTCCTTGATAAAACATCTAAGAGATTTAACACAGAAATATATGACCTATCAAGCAAATCTAAATCAAGTATTTAGAAAGCAATGCTAAATAAGAAGAAATATTAAAGAAAGATCTCTTCCAACAATCACAGTAAAAAACTTATTACACAAGTTTACTAATCAAACTGTACATAGTGGTGAAAAGGCTTCCACCAACCAAAAGAGTGCAATCAAAATTTCAACAACCAAAAACTCCACACCATTACCACGACACAATTTGGAACCATAGTAAAATCAACTTCATATAATCTCAAGGTGTTCCTCTTAGAAGAATCTCCATAATAATTGCTTCTCATTTTCACCAGCTAAAGACCAAGTTTCATCCAAGAGACCAAACAGTACATTATCTGCAAAATCATTGTCGCCGATTTTTGAAACTCGATTTCAACTATCGATCAAATCAAGTCCAAGTTATTACATATTCTATTCATAAAGAATATTTCACAATTTTAGAACCATATCAATGCAAAATTTGTAACATGTTGCCCAACATGTAGCATTCCTTGTTATAGAAAACAGGAGCATGTTAATGTTATCTTTCATTCAGTTTTTGTTTAGTACAACACTGTAATTGCACTTTCTCTATTACTTTTAGACGACACATACAAAAAGAGAAGTTCCCAATTTGTAATACCCTCTGCATAATCAAAGCCAGAGGGAAGAGAATGAAAAATTCAATTTGAATTCTATTGTTTGGCAACTCACTTTGTACAAGTCCAATTCTAGCTAACTCAAACCAAGCTTAGACTAATTAGCCAGGGGAAGGATTGGATTTCATCAAGGTTCTCAAACTTGACTATGAGCATATAAAATACTCTTTCACTTAGCTTTTCAATAACTAAGTCAAAAGAAACCAAACATGCCTACGAGTCGTTGTTCGCACTCATAAACCAAGCCACGCAATAAATATCAGTCTAGGAAAAATCTGAAATATAAAGGTTAAATCATACAGTAATACCTTACATCAGTAAAAAACCTATGTGAAGTTGTCCCCTATGATTTATGTGATTTGCGTGACACAATGATCATAAACAATATGTGAAAGCAACCTAGTAGTCTAATCTCAGAAATCATTTGTTGGAATTGCAAACGGCCACAAATTCAACAAGAATAAGTTGAGTGTGGCATGAAATAACGAGAACTTTTCAATCTCATAGGCAAAACAATTTAAAATATAGCAAAAACGAGATCAAAGATACGTGAAAACCTGCCAAGCAGATAGGAAGATATGTATATCAATCTGTTACGTTACACAGAAAGAAGAGAATATTCTCACAAACAATTTACCAAGTAGCAATCTCTCACAATATAGAGCAGGTTACAACGGCAAGCAACCCAAACAATCTTGATTAAAGTAAAGCCAACATGATTTCAAACGATATCAAAGTTATTTGAATCAGTGGATTAGGAATCACCGAGAATCACAAGCACTTGTTTATCAAGACACAGAAGGACTAGGAGGTAGCCACATGGAAGGCAACTAGAAGTGAGAACCCATGCAGAGTCAGGGTCACGTGCGAAAGACCTCGAGTGAGATGTTTGCACATGCAAGCCATGAAAGGGAAAGATGTGAGTCGATGCCGCGTACACAAGATGCTGTCAGAAGGAAATGAGGCCTACGCACAAGCGAGTTGCACCAATGATGCTAGCTGAATGGGCCACCCACTGACTGAACAAAAGGTTGCAGGCCCTGAGCATAGTCACGAGTTTTAAGCACTTGCACACAATGCATCAACAAGGCGCTAATGTCTAGCCAAGGTTTACGAGCCCTAATAAGGACGGTACGACGGCAAGCTTGGCAGAAGGTTGTGTGGGCCAGCGTTCTCTAATTCTTGGAAAAACAACGAGGCGATCCTATTGCTTTAAAATGGAATTCACCACGAAACAAATCAAAAAAAGGCTAGGGCAATTCTTAAATCAAATTGAAGTATTTAGGGATTTACATCAAAGGTTCCCAACACTTACCTTCACTGGAATATAATACTCTAAATAATAACACATTTTATTTCATCGCAAATTAAGAGATCCAACAATCGAGGGACCCATATATAGACTAAATTATAATTTAAATTCAAATTGCGACATAAAAGCAAATAAAAGACACATGTCAAGTGATAAATAAAATGAGCCCAAAATTTGAAAAATAAAATCAATTAGCCCAAAATGAATGGGGATTGCTAATCCAACTAATCAACCACCAATCATCCTTGTCAATAAATGCATTTAGATCCAACTAGAACGTCAAGTGGTGAGAAATGCGAATGTCAAGTGCACAATCTTTCTGGAATGAATTAGCATTTCGTAGTATAGTGTCCCCACCATATAAGATTCTCATGATCAATGACACAGATTAGACAGTATGCTATAATGTATTGATATTTCATCTTATTTTGTATTCATACCTTATTGGGATTCATACCTTATTGGGATTCATACCTTATTTATTTATCTTAATTTTGTGAGTTCTTTAGTCTCACGTTGCTTAGTTTTCTTCGTACCTTACTCGGATCAGTCTCTCTATAAATAATGTAACAAAACATATGAAAGCCCAGTGATAATTGACAACTTTAGATCAATGGCAGAGGCTGACTTAAGGAAATAAGACTGTTGCTGAATACATTGCGAAGTTTGATGAATTTCTTATACGATATGGTGTTCATGAGGATCCAGAAATCACATTTTCTAGATTCTGATCTGGACTTCAAGACGACTTACAGCGCGAAATTATTGTGAGACAGATCCCAACTCTTAAGCAAGCTTATCAAGTTGCCCAAGATCTAGAGAGGTATCAAAAGTCGATCATTTTACGTAAAGTTGATCAACGCCCGACTGTAGCTCCTACAAGGTCCACAACCTCGGGGACCAAGCCAGCTGATGGTTCACCAGCTACTAGCCGGCCTCTTGCCACTGACAAAGGCAAGACTGTTATCAGAGAAACCTCTCGTAGTGGTGGTAATCGGTCCATACATTATTTCAGGTGTCAGAAAATCGATCACATGACATCCGAATGTCCTACAAGTACAATGATAATAGAGCGGGATGATGATTCTTCAGCCTATGAGGATGACCCACCCACCTATGTGGCAGATGAGACACTTGTTGATGAATTTGAGGATCCCGAATATGAAACTTTAGGATATGTTGGATTTACTTATGAGTTTGAATTTCATAATGATTCAAGAATTGGGGTTGTTAGATGTGCTCTAACCAGCCAAAAGAGTGTGGTGATTGGCGCAGAACTTCTATCTTTCACAATTACATAAAAATTAATGAAAAAGTGTGAAAGATTATCATTGACAGTGAAAATTGTGTGAATGTAATAACTATAACAACTGTGTCCAGGGTTGGTTTAATTCCCGAAAGTCATCCCAATCTATTTAAAATTTCTGAGATTAATGTTTCTTCCTTGAAAGTTACACAACGATACTTAGTCTCGATTCAATTCAATTTCTATCAGAACAAGGTTTGGTGTAACGTCCTACCAATGGAAGTTGGTAGCATCATCTTGGGTAGACCTGGTTATATGATTTGGATGTCACTCTTCGAGAATGATCCAATTCCTGTGTGTGCACCTGTAAAGGTGACAAGATCGTGATAAGTTCTCCTCCTAAGGCCATTAGCATTAAAGAAATTCCAAGTAAAAAAGAGGCCTCAAAGAAGAAAGACTTTCACTTGATTAGTGCTCCGAGAGTTCGTGAAGGAAGTAGATGAAAATTCCTTAATTTGGGCTATTGTTGTTAAGGAAGTAAAGGAGAGTGATCCGGTTGAACCTCCACCAGAAGCAGTTCCTATCTTTAAGAAATTTGCTGACGTGTTCCCGGAAGATCTTCCTGACTACTTACCCCCGATGCGTGATATCCAGCACGCGATTGATCTCGTGCCTGGAGCAACGCTTCCAAATCTCCCACACTATCACTTGAACTCCATTGAACATATAGAGTTAAAAAGCCAAGTAGATGAACTGTTCTAGAAGGAATTCATCAGAGAAAGCCTTAGCCCTTTTGTTATTCCAGTCGTTCTGACTCCAAAGAAAGACGGATCGTGGAGGATGTGCGTAGATAATCGCGTCATCAATAAAATCACGGTCAAGTATCGCTTTCCCATCCCTTGCCTGGATGATATGCTTGATATGATGGCTGGAGCCAAGATTTTCTCTAAAATCGATCTTAAGAGCGGCTATCATCAAGTTCGAATTCATTCAGGGGATGAATGAAAGACAGCCTTCAAGACGAAGGATGACTTATATGAGTGGTTGGTGATGCCCTTTAGGTTATCTAATACTCTCAGCACCTTCATGAGGCTGATGACCCAAATTCTGCGACTATTTATTAACATTTTTGTCGTGGTCTATTTCGATGGCATCTTGATCTGTAGTAAGACTAGGGAAAAACATGTTATACACTTATCTCAGATCTGTCAAACTCTTAGGAAAGATAGCTTATATGCAAATTTAAAGAAATGCGCATTTATGAATGATCAAGTTATCGTTCTAGGCTTCATAGTATCATCTGAGGGTGTATTTGTTGATCCTAAAAAGATAAACGCTATAGTTAGTTGGCCAGTTCCTCAAAGCATTCATGATATACATATCTTTCATGGACTGACAACTTTCTATCGTAGATTAATCCGTGAATTTAGCACAATCGTAGCTCCGATCACCGATTGTATTCGAAAAGGCTCATTCGAGTGGACGAAGACTGCTGCTAAATCCTTCGAAGAAATAAAGATTAGGATGACAGAAGCTCCATTTTTGAGACTTCCATGACATTTCGAAGGTTTTTGAGGACTCATGCGACGCTTCAGGAGTTGGCATTGATGGTGTCGATCTCAAGAATATAATCTTGTTGCCTTCTTTAGCGAGAAATGGAATGAGGCTAAACAGAATTACTTCACTTATGATAAAGAGTTCTATGTTGTAGTGCAAATCTTGAGGTATTGGTGACATTATCTCTTACAACAAGAATTCGTTCTGTTCTCTGATCACGAAGCCTTAAGGTACTTGAACTCACAAAAGAAGTTGAATTCAAGGCACGCGAAGTGGGTCAAATTCCTGCAAGAGTAAACCTTGTACTTAGGTATAAAGCAGGAATCGAGAATAAAGTCGCAGATACTTTGGGTCATCGAGTCTCACTCCTATCCACTATGAGCGTCGAAGTTATGGGATTTGACAAACTCATTGAATCCTACGAGAATTGTCTTGACTATGGAGTCATCTATGCCACTGTGAAGCAAGAACAATCTAGGGAGTTCACTGACGTCTTAATTCAGGATGGCTACCTTTTTCGCGGTTACAGACTGTCTCCCACGAAAATCCGCTATAAACTTCCATGTTTGGGAGTTACACGCAAGTGAATTAGCCGGTTACTTTGGCCGAAATTAAATAATTGAAGCCGTAGAGAACCAATTTTATTAGCCAAGCCTCAAGAGGGATGCGCGTATAGTTAGTCAATGTCGAACTTGTGCTGTGGTGAAACAACAAAAATAGAACACTAAACTTTATACACCTCTACCCATACCTGATCGTCCTTGACAAGATCTCAGCATAGAATTTGCTTTGCGATTACCTAAGACTGTTGATAAGCACGACTCCATCAGTTGTGGTTGATTGATTTTCTAAGATGACACATTTTCTCCATTGATCAAAAACAACAGATGCCTCTAAGATCGCCCACTTATTTTTCGATGAGGTAGTTAGACTGCATGGATTGCCAAGGTCAATGGTATCTGATCGAAACACTAAATTCACCAGTTATTTCTAGAAAATACTGTGACATCTCCTCGGTATGAAACTTAAATTTTCCATGACCTTTCATCCTCAAATAGATGGACAAACAGAAGAAGTTAATAGAAATTTAGGGAACCTGCTTCGTTGTTTAGTGGGAAAAAATAAAGGAAATTGGGACCGTCTTACCTTGTGCTGAGTTTGCATACAATAATCCTGTCAATAGGTCTATAAGCATAAGTCCATTTGAGATTGCGCATAGTTATAAACCTAGAATTCTTGTAGATCTCATTCAATTACCTATGTATGTTAGGATGTCTGAGTCTGCTGAGTCATTTGCACAGTATGTTAGAAAATTGCATAAAAAAATCAACAAAAAAAAAAATGCTAGCAATGACATTTATAAGAAATTAGCAAATTATCACAAAAGAAATGTAGAAATTTTCAGAAGGAGATTATGTGAAGATTCAGGTTCAACCCGAGCGGTTCCCATCTAGAACTGTTAAGAAATTACAAGCTCGCGGAGCTAGTCCTTTTAGAATTTTAAAGAAAATTGGTTTGAACGTGTATGTTGTTGATTTACCACCAAAGTATGGTATCATTTCAACCTTCAATATCTCAGACTTGGTGGTATACAAAGAGCCAACAGTAATACCCAGTGATCCGTTTGAGCCTTCATTACTCATTGAGAGTGAACCCTTACCTAAGTGCCCACCAGCTAAATCCACTTACAAACAGGAGCAAATAGAGCAAATCTTTGATGAGCAGATAATTTTCACAAAAAATCGAGGACACCAACGTTATTTGGTTCATTGAAAAGGTTTACCTCCGTCCGAGAATTCATGGATTACTAGAGATGAGCTGCAGATACTTGATCTAGATTTGCTAAAGAGAAGACCCCTACTTGACAGAGTCAAGTCTTTCCCACCCGGGGAGAGTTGGTAGAGACACCACGATTGACCGTCGATTCATTCCTGACAGAGTTTATCGTCTACAGCCGAGATCTAACCACACAGTTTCGATCTGGATCGACTAACTATTAGGACAGATTTGGAAAGATGGATGCTGTGAATTGTTGACTCGGTGGATTGAAAATCTCCCATTCATTCTGATTGATTGGAGATTTCATTTTAGGATGATTTTATTTCCTGCATTTATTTTGTATTAGTTATTTTTATTTTTATGATTGTTATTTTAAGCATATTATTTAGTATTTTTCTCATTTGTGTGAAGAATTTATTACATTATATATTTTTCTTTATTGAGTCAATTTGTATGAAAATCTATATAAATGCCTCCCTGTTATTCTTGTTTTTTTAAATGCTGAACGAACTTGATTTGTGTTTCCCTTGGGATTACTTGATTCCGGAATGAATCGATATCCTGGGTAGAGAAGGGCTTGGGTCTTGGGTGAGAATCCCTAAACTCCACTGGCTCCATCACCTCCTCTTCGGGTTTAATTCCAATCATCCTGCACCCTCCAGCATTCACCTCGACTCATTCTCATCCACTCCGCCCGCTAGCCTGCGTTCCTGCGTCTAGTTCCCCAACTCCAGTCCGACATGGTCACGTCATCACGCCCTCATATCATCGACGACGCGCTCACGCCGACTATGCTGACGCACATACAGCGGCTTTGCTCGCGTCGTGTAGCTTCGCCAGGCGCTCTTGTGGAATCGCTTCCTCACGCCGTCGGCGCTCCTCCCTTGCGCGCATATGCGTTCGTCGAGCCCGCCGCGCCAGCGTCCCCGAACCCGTGAGCGACCGCGCCCCCGTGGTTGCGCACGCCTGTGCACAGCCCCTCCCTCGCGGTCGCACCTGCCCTTGCCCAACGGCCACGCTCGCCCTGCACACGCGCGCATCCCCGAGCCCGCGCCCGTGCACCCGAAGTAGCCAGTTACAAAACCCTGAATTTGAAAAAAAAAATTACATCGTGATCCCTGGATTATCCGACTCTAGTACAAACTTCAGCAACCTTTTAACCTGGTTAAATTGAATACTCTGGATCATTCTGTTCACTTGTGATTTGCTCGAACTTGTTCCGCCTGTGTGCCTTTCATTATTGGTGCAATTTAATTATTGTTGGTTAAATATTGTGAGTTCTCATATTCCTGTTACCCTATTTTTGATTTGTTGAAAGTCGAATTGCGCACTAATCTGAATTGGTAATTTTTAAATTACCTTCGACCTAATTTATTTAAAATTTTAAAAATAATTGGTATGCATGAAGGCTGCACATGAAGATGGATAATGAAGATGCGAGACAAGAATTTAGCAGGCTAGGGTTTCCACAAGAATCTAATACCATGTCATGTGAGAGAAAGCTCGAATATGTAAGGGAAAGATGGAGATATGTTATAAGCCTTAATTTCAATTAACGCGATGAGGCCAAACGGGCCAAAGTAGATAATATTAATGGTGGATCAGGCGAGTATATAATGGTACCAGGCACTGGTGAGACAAACATCAATGAGGACATTATCTCAAAAGGAGGAGGTGGGCTATCATTAAGCAACTGTGTCCCTCTCCACCTAAAGAAAGTATAGTGCAATGTACAATTTACCTATACTCTCCTGGGATTATTTTATAATCACATCCAAGTCCTTGACAATTTCTTCTCATCATTTCACCCCAAATCAACAGTCTAGCCACGTCAAATTTTAATTTTTGTGATCAAGGTCTAATTGTTTCTTAAGTTTCAATAATTACTAGTTGACAACTTAAAATAAATTATCATTCTTTCAACTCTTAGGTTTTCATGAATTGATAATTTAATTGGGAGTTGATTATTGCTAGATTTTAAATTGGGAGCACCATTCCAACGCTGAAATCCTAAATGAGATTACAATTGCGCGCTAATTTAACACGATAAATTCTTATTTATCATTGATGTGATCGACTTCGAATTTGAACAAGTCTGCCTCACAAGATTTGACATTTTCTTGATTTACCAAACAACTAAAATGAAAAAATTATCACATTTATAGTTTAAATTGTTGACCTCTTATTTGCATAATAAAATCACATTCACCGTGCATCACTTTATGTGCCACTATTGCATGAAACAATATGGCTTGGCACCGATGTTGAGTCTAGAACTAAGAAACTAACAACCTAAGTAATGAAATAACATCAACTGCTTCAGGTATAACACAGAGACCTCACCAAAAATTTGTATTAGATAAAATGTTCGTTGTCACGATTATTGACTACACGAGGCTAACATATCAGTTTTATAAGTGTGCGACAATATTCAAACAGAAGTGTTTCCAAAAGATATTTGACAAGATTGAACAACTAAAAACAACTAAAAGTCATTTCAAAACAAAAAGAACAACTAAAAGTGAAGCAGTGCTGCAGACTTTTAATAGTAAATAAAAAAAACAAGGCTCAAATATACATAGCTATATAAATCAAAAGGACCTGACCTGATATTCTCGCAGCCAAGGCTCAGATATTTGCAAACCTATGGCCATTTTGGAAGCTTGTAAGTTTTGCATGCAAATTCCAAGTGACTGAATATTCAGAACCCAAATGATAAAATCATTAGATTTGGAAGGCGCTACATATCAATATACATATGAAAAAAAAGAAATGCCCAGCATCTCATGGTAACTAGCACAAGTCACTGATAACTATAACAAGTTATAGTCTATCTAAAAAAATAAAGTCATAGAGGTAGAAGTTGCCATCACAAAGTAGACCCATTCAAATCAGCAACAGGAATATAGTCTTACATAGGTTTCATTGTCTTTGAGTAACATTGAAAAGAACCATCATATGTGAACATTTACAATCACACTTAATGGCTTGCTAACTAGTGAAAAGTTTAAGTGATTTGAATTGGTGATAATACTATCAATATTGGTACAATAAGTTTTTGATATCACAATAAAATTCTGTTTATTATGGACAGCCTGGACCATTGAGAAGTTTGGAAGCCAATACTATCAAGCCTAGTATCAGTGCCCCCCATCAATGCAATGGGTGGGTTGTGTCTTTATCTCTTTCTTGACTTGAAATAAGAGAACACAATACGCCTAATCAATTAGAATTGAGACGAGAAGACAAAGTGCTTTGGGGATACCTAATCAAATAAAAAATGGTTCCATTGAAGAGCATGGAAAAACATTCTCCCTGATGTTTGTCAATGGCAAACTTTTAGAATGATGACACATTTATCAGTTGGGCTTGGCAAGCAATGACATGAGAACAAAGGATGACATGTAAACTTAGCAATGTCATGGCAACATCAAAATGATAAAAGTTCCAGGGAGTGGAGAGAGGGTAATTGAAGAAGAGACTGAATCTTGCAGGTGCAAGTGTTACATGCAACGTTCTCCAAATCGAAGAGAATATACAGTGTGGTGTCATTTTGTTTTATTTCCCATTGCTAGGATCAAGAGGACCAGTCATTCTGTAACGAGTCTAATTCGCATTTAGCAAAGTACAAAGATGGAAAATTAAGGCTATTGTAGAAAACGTAAGCAACATAGGACAATGGAAAGCACCATAAAAACAATACATAGTTTAAGAATTCATGCATAGTATTGCTTGGCATACAAAAATCAGAAAGCAAACTACTGGAGAATAATAGCTAAAAAAGAAAAATACATCATACCTGAAGACAATGATGATATATTGCAAAAGGAGCAGAATATGACAAAAGCGGTAAAAGTTTTGCTACTACGCTCTCCACCTCTATTTCTGGCGCTGCTACAATCAGACTGCACAAAAACATTTTAATCACAATCCAAAACTCGACATACATTCTTAATTTCATCAATTATGCTGGAAGCCAAGTTTTTGACCTTGTGAAGCCTTTATCCTTCCATAACTTAATTACTTCAGAAGATGCCCGCCTCCCTGGTGTGATGTATTTTTCAACAGTAAAAGTGATACTATTATCTTGTTCACTCTCTACATCTGGGGACAAATGTGTTTCCTGAGAAGCTTGCCAAGAATTTTTGTGATAGGAGATTTCTTGTGAAGCACCAGATATTTCGGAAGAAACATTAACTTCCTCAAAAGCTGCATCTTCTGATACATGCATACAACTTTTAAGTATTAAAGAATCAGAAGATGACAAAGAATCGTTGGTGCTAGTCTCAGATATTTGATTTCCATGATGACCAGTGGTTTCACCATTTTTATGTTCAAGGCAAAGGTCAGAAAAAGGAACTTGAACAATCCTGCAATGAAAAAAAATTCTCCACTGATTATCTAGATCTTTGTTCAATAAATCAGGCAAATCTCACTGAACCAAAACCCCAAGCACAGCTCCTTAATAGCAGAAGGGGGGAATTCATATGATGTTTCATTGTAGAACCTTTTTAAGAATGTAGACAGACTGAAAGGACAAATCACTCTAAACCAAAACAAGGAACCATCAGGAAGCGCCACACTAAAGCAACATATTTGATGAAAAGAAGAAATTTCACTGCACCAAACAAACTTAAAGAAACGAAAGAAGAAAATTGATGTGAAATCATTCAAATAATTAAATCCCCACATGAAAGATATCTAACCCATACAACTGTGAGATGTAATTTGGTCCACAGGTACCTATGAAGTCATGTTTAATTAAGTGGTTCATATTGATTAGTTTGAATTGAGTCCAATTAGGTAGAATCGGCATGCAAAATTCAATTCTTATTAATACTCTAATAAAACAACAACAACAACAACAATAACAACAATAAAACCTCAATCCCAAACTAGTTTGGGCTTCTCCGTAAAGAAGCAGTCTCCACAGTGCACATAATTCAATGTCATATTTAATAGACATATCACAACTTCACCTTCATCTCGTTAACATAGTTACTAGGATCCCTTAAAGTTTACGAATAGAGGCCTCCATATATTGAGAATTGACAAGGGCAAACCACATTAAATGCCCATGTCTCACCTATTAATTAGAGGTGCCATATCCATCCTCTCTCTACTAAAATCATTTCTAAAGCAGCTCATACTTATGAAGCACCAATACTTTATGAAGTCTAACGTATCCGAATCAGATACCGATACGTATCTAATACGCCACATAGTATATCAATTTTTATTTTTATTTTTTAAAAATCTGATACTTATCCGATACTTCTCTGATATTTATCTGATACTTCCAGATATTTTAAATTAAAGGAAAAAATATTAAAGCAGTAAGTTCAACGTACACAATGAAAAATAAAAAAAATATTTCATACATAAAAACAACTTATGCATATATTTGGAAGTTAAAATTAAGAGAGATATATCAGGCTACGCAATTAAGTTCACAGAAAATTTTTAGCACGCTCATATTTTGGCAATAGAAAAAGATTTGGTATTCACAAGTAGGTGTGTCATCCATTTTTGCTAACATTTTTTTTATGATCTTACAGATACTAATAAGGCTGTTAATTTTGCTCGAAGATTGAAGATCGCTAGAAACTTAAATCGAAATTTGAATTGAATCGAGCTTAATTCAATCTAAATGAGCCGACTAACGAGCTTTTTTTTGGCTCAAAAATTTTATCAATCTAATCTTGAGCCGGCATAGAATCGAATCATGATGGCTCGAAATTAGATTGATTAAAAAAACAAAAAATATTATATATATTTATATATGTAACTAGATTTAGTACGTAGTTTTTTTCAGTAGTATACTGAAATGCTTCATTAGACTTTCATTAGAATTTTCTCTATAATAATTTAAATCATATTTATTGTAAATTATTTTTTTATTTTATCTTTAAATAATAAATCAAAGCGAATGACCATAGTTTAAGCTGATTGAATGAACAAATATATTTATACATAATATTTAGATCAAAGATCAAAAATTAATCGAAAATGAAATCTATTTTAGCTCGGATAGAGCTTGAATCGATAATAAATGAGCCGGACCTAGCTCGAATCGAGATCGGATCGAACTCACCTCGTTCATTCTCTGAATCGAATCAAAAACTTTCAATTCAATCTTGAGCCGAGATCAGATCGGCTCGAGATCGAATCGTTAACAGCCCTAGATACTAATGACGTTTTTATTTTTTTACCTTAACTGATATTGTCTTTACTTCTTTTGAACATCGATCACACTTTTTTACCTTAATCAAGTTCATATTGCGAAAAATATAATACCTAAGGGCCTGTTTGTTTGTAATGTTAAATAAAATAAGGTTAAAATTAAACTTGGATAGAGATATTTTTTATTAAAAATTGTAAATGATGTGAAATAAAGTTAATTATTATGTTGACATATGTGAGGGATGTGACATAAGTTGTTATTATTTTAGTAATGTGCGTATGATGTGATATAAAGTTAATTTTTAATATTAAATTTTATGTGTGATGTGATATGCCTGATTAAAATTAAACCAGGTTAATTTTCAACAGTTAAACAAAGAGGGTCTTAGTTTTTTTATTTTATTTATTTATTTAATCAAAAATTTGAAGAGAGAGAACATATATATACTTTAATTAGGTCAGTATATCTTGATTTATGTCACAACATCTGTATTATTTATTGTATCATGTTTGTATCAAGTTAATCAATTTGAATTAAATTGAAATTGAAACTAATCTATTGATATATATTTAAACTCTTATTTCATGTAAATAATCTGATAGATTGGAAGTAATTAAACAAACATTATGATATTATTAAAATTTATAATTTTTTGAAATTCAATTATTGAAAGATGTCTTTATTTTTTCAAGTTAAATTATTCATAATATTATTTTAAGTGATATAAAAAATATTTGAAAAATTATAGTTAATTTGAAAAAAAAAATTAAAAAATATTTTAAAATTTGTAGCAATTATTTATATAAGTTATTCTGATCACCATAAAACGTACTTCAACATATATGTGCTTGAACTATATTTGACATGATCCCGTTGACACACTAACCTCATCCTAAACATGCCTCACCAATTTTTTATATTTATTTCAAATTATACACAAACTATAGCATTAAAATTAATTTTATTTTACATCTCATGTAAATTCCAACATTAAAAATCAACTTTACATCACATCCTATATTTCAATAAAAAAACCTTTTAGAGTACTCCCTTAACTGTCGTGGTTCAATGCACCGTATTTATAAGAAAGGATAGCACTAGCAAGGATGTCTTGTTTCTAATGAGGGACTTGGTTCGGTCAGCTTGGCGACTGCCCGAGGTGATTTCACGCGAGACCAAGCCAATGGCTCCCACGATTTGTTGGCTTTAGTCAAGAATCCTTTCATAGTTTAGTTCCTTTTTCATTATCAAAAAGAAGATTTTTTGCTCTTCCTCTTTACTCTTCTTCCCCTTCTTACACCTTGTGTGAGATCTCGAGCAAGTAGTGCTCCCTCTCCATCTTTGTTTGCTAGCGAGTTCGAGCATCCTAATCCAGCTCATCTGACTTTTTACATTCGCCATCTGCACCAATCCGATCCAACCCCTCCTACCTAAGTTCAAGCACTTTCATCCAACTCACTCGATTTTTTGCCTTCATCAACTGTCACCCTTTTGTCCTATCGTCCCTGCATCGACCTTGCGAGCATCCTATCTAAATTGCTAGTTGCCTCCATCATTCCATCACATGTGCCAACGAAACCTCGTTGCATCGTCCACTCAGCTTGCCTGACGCTTAATCGCCACGCCCTTCTTCATGCATTACTCGAGCACTTGTGGTCTAACCTTGCCACAACCTACCACGTTGGTTGATGGTTTTGATGCAACTGAGATGCCGCTCAATTTATTAAATTTTATTTGGCAAGCTCTAATTTATCTTGATAAATTCTTATTTGGCAGCAAATGTTATCGCTCCCTTGACCCATGAATGGGGCACCATCTCCAGGGAATGAGAATGGGCTCGCCACATCATTGCTGAGAAAGGCAGATTTTTACCTCTTCTCCGAGAGGATTGACCACATATCAGGTGGGGTGACCTTATCAAAACAAAGGTCAGCGCACTGCGCCCTAGAGTGGGATTGTGTCCCCAAAGGCTAGAAAGCTTATCCACGCATTGGATGAAGGATTGGACTATTCCACAAGAGGGTCTGATCATCTTCATAACATTTACTTTTTTCAGGGGGATTCGTCTCCCTCAAAATGTGTATAGGTGCCTAAGCAGGATTTGTGCCATCCGTGAAGGTTATTAGGGCTTCACCTTACCAGGCAGGAGGATTTATGTACTCAAAGGCCTGGGGTTGCAAATCTCGACTTTAAGGAGAAGAATGGGTTAATGCTAGAGGATTTGACCCAAGGAAATAAGAGGAAGGTTGGGGGAAAGCAATTGATGTCATCCCCCAGTTTTTGGGTGTGAATCTGTAGGGCTTTCTCTGCAATGGGCCCAACATTGTAGGACACCCCAGACTGGCATTTCCCTCACTCTCGACTTAGCCACTTGCACTTTGCAATGGAAGAAAGCTGTCAATATATTAACTTTTCTAGTGTTTTGGTCAAGCATATCGTGTTATTTGGTTAGAGTTTGAGGATCCCATGGAGTGATATCCAAAGAGGACAGACTTTGCATGTGTCGTCATGTCGCGAGGTTCGAACAAGGTGTTGGAGTGAGATGCATGTGCTCAAGGTGCCCACTACGCTTGGCTTATAGATTTATACTCAGGATGTAGGGCAAGGTTATTGCAGGGTTGGCATCATATAAGTCAGAAATTACTGTTGGTATAGTAAGGGAACCCCTAGACTTCACTGAGGCATTGGAGGTAGCCCATGCTTGCGCAGCAGGTGGAGGCACACCCTGAGACCAAGTGAAAATGCCTATGCGCCCAGTGGAGGAGCCATCAGAGATGCTCGAAAAGGTACTATAGCGATTGATAGCTCCTAGTGGACCTATTGCCAAAGAGGATAAGGAGCTCCTTGCGCCGACAATGGAAAGTTATTTGTCTTGAATCTCCTACCACTATTTCTTAGCATTTAGTTGACCAAAATATTACGTAACACAATCTTATGGCATATCTCATACTCTATATTGCATATGTCCATACCACCTCTAGCCTATTCCACATAATTTACTCAAACAATAAAATATTACTCAAATCATTTTCTCAAACAATCATTAACATTGTATCCCTTATGATGTTACCACAAATCTAGGGAGGGATAGTCTAGTGAACATGGAAATGTACATGGTTATAAATATTATTATTATTAAGGTTATTATAATAAATAAAGAAAATTTCATTCGTTTACCCAGAAGTAGACCCTCAATTTTATACAAATCCACAAAAATAAACTATGGATCATCTGGGTCTCTCTCGCTCAAAAGTTTTTACACGAGTCCTTTTCGATGAATCTCGTTAAATTTGACTATTAAGTTGTATTTTAAAAAAATAAAAATGCATACTTAAATATTGAAAATTACTATTGTAGGATTAGATGTATAGAAAATGAGGAAACATTGATGTTATAATGGCAATTGAAAATATTTAAATACATTTTCAATACTTAAATATATATTTTAAATTTTTCAAAATAACAACTTAACGAAATTCGTAAGAAAAGACACACTTGGGAAAAAAAGTTTGGGCAGGACCCAAATGATACATATAAAATGAGTTTAAATCACTTGCATTCACGAAGAGCATTGTTCTAATAGAGTTCAACTGACAAGAGAAATCTACGTAACTGACCCTAACTGGATGGAATCACAGCTTTGTTGTTGTTGTGCTCGTAGTATTAATGTTGTCATGGTCTCTTTACAAATTATGATTCATGTGACATTAAGTCATTTGATATGAGATCAAATAATTTTTTATGCATATGATTTAGCTTCTTCGAAACTCTCAACATCATAACAAGAGATTCCTGCTTAGTAGCAGTTGCTCATCCCTTTATGTTTAATATGTTTTGACATCCTAATAGTAAGTGATCCACATGAAGTTGTGTGAAGTCAATTCGATCAATTTTCATTAAAAATCTATATAATCGCTATATTGGACTTTCATTCAGTAGGTATATGTTATTCATTTGAATTTTAGTTATATTTTGCTTTGTGTCTATTCAAAATTGTATGAACAGAAAACATTTATCATAATTATGATTATTTTAAGTTCAATGAAGTATGACAATTTTTGTGGCAAAGGTAAAAAATTTAAGAGGAATTTGCATGCATGATTTATGAAATTATCATATTTACTTATTACATACCCAAAACATAAATATTACTTTAAGAACACCTTAAATACATTAATATTATCAGCACCACACTATTGTCTCCATCACTTAGTGTCTGATCTTAATCTTACTATGCTTATATTACCCACTAACCATAATTAAATTAGCCTCGAAATATGATTTGTTCACATAAATCTTTTAGAAATAAGTAATAGATGTTGAATATCGTTCAGTAATCTAAAAGCATTAGTAATATCACTTTAATAACTTGATATATAATATTAATAAGTGATATTACTTATATTTTTTAATTATTAAGCAATATTTAGCATCTATTACTTAGCTCTAAAATACGTAAGTAAACAATTACAGTTAAATTAGAGATAGCAAATGATGGATGAAGATCACAATATGGCGTAATAATAATATGTTTAGCATGTCTTTTAGAAGAATATTTATATTTTGGGTCTAATAAGTAAATATGATATTTCTACATGTCATGTATGTAATCCCCCAAAAATCTAACGATACCACATATTTATAAAAATATTACCAAATATGTTGTAGCAATTAGACTATCTCATTTAGGCCTAAAGGTCACATATTTGAACCTATGACCTATTTCTCTGCTAGCAGAGGAGAAGCTATGCAAATTAGTTCTCCTGAGATGCTAAAATTGAAGAAATCATCTACATAAGGAAAGCCATCGATAAATATAAAAAATTCAAGCAAATCAACTTAAAACTATTTTAAAGGTTTTAGAGGAACTAGCATAAATTTATACATGCAAAGACAAAAGATCCTTGAGATTCATAATTACATGACCTGTGTTAGATGGAGCCTTATTTTTTCTTTAATTTCATGCCTCCATAGATGAATAGATAAAACGATGACACTATTCTTAAGAATATGAAACTAAAACTGAAGAATATAGAGGAACAGTTGTCCTAAATCTAAATAATATAAGCAGTTTTACTATAGTTCTTATTATGTACTCTATCTTTCATAATAAAGACACTTAAATAGATTTTCTGCTCAAATCCTATTCCTATACCTGAACATAGCATTTCCTGTTATCCAAGGAACACCAGAAATAACACAAAAACTGCAGAAATTTGCCCATCACTTGATGACTATACCTGGAGACTACAAAGCACGCAAAATGCAATTAACTACATGACATGCATAGCCACACTCAGTGATTTTACCAAGGAAAAGGTAATGCCCCTTCCCATTGCTTTTTGTAATATCCTCAATAGGGATATAACTTAATGTACTTTTGCACTTTTTATAGTTGATCTATGAAAGGCCTAGTCCAACTTTCAAGGAACACTAGAAAGTTGTTCTGCTATTGTCATAAAAAATGAAGGTGTACCTGCTATTAACGTCAGAGCTGAAGTTGAACATGCGCACTATATCAATAGGATTCTGCATAGTTCCAAAGTAAGTGCTACAAACAAAACCAGTTCCTGTTAAAAGAGCAAACAGAAAAAACTTAAATTTCTAACATAGCAAGAATTTTTCATTCAATCTTCATGTTCATTCAACATTGGTAACTCTATAAACAATTTCAATTCAATTTTTATGCTCATTCGATATTGGCAACTCTATTAACAATTTCAATATCTTCCTCCAGCACACAGCCAAAATAATTTTGAAATCCTATTGAAATATTGGATATATAATCGATCTCCATTTTTATTTATAAAGAATTGAGATTTGCATGCAACACAGACAGCAGAGAATGCAATCGTTTTTTAAGATCTGGCTATTGCCTTTTTATTACACATAAACAAGGCTTACAACAATTCAAGTTCCTCGCTAGGAGGTTACAAAACTCAGTGGGCAAGGCAGATTACCCATCCCACTTGAAGTCTCCTAGAGTGGCCATATGTGCTAAATAGATAGGTACATTTATGTCAAGTTATCTAGATGCCATCTTTTGAGTGACAACTTTATAATTTTTTAGAAGGTTATCTAAAGATGTCAAACCAAACAATTATTTTCTCTGTATAATATGACATAATATTAAGATAACATTAAACCAAACACCTCTTAAATAACAATACAATGAGTACATAAAGTACAAACTATGAGTAAATCGAAAAAAGACAAATGTTTACATGCTTTTAAAAATTGAAAAAGCAAGAAAAAAACAAGGATTTAGCTCATACCATCTAATTAAGGACAAATATTACAACATTTCAGCCATCAAAAAATCAATTCAGTAAGATTTTCATAATATCTAGATCGCAGCTATAAGCATTTACTTCAATTGGCTCCAACAGACTACCACTTAAAAAATATAATGGGTCAGATATTTTCTAGTACTAAATAACAATGTAGCCAAATAAAGCTCCTAGTTCACGTACCAAACCAAATTAGGGCCTCAAACTAGAACATGTACCAAAGCAGACTGCGACACGAAAGAACCCTGAACAATACATATGTTTCGACCCCGGATTCATAAGGCAGTTGGAGAACTTGATAACACTCACCTTATTTTGAATAAGAACTGAAAATCTTAATCTAACTTTTAAGGGCCTATTTGTTTCACTACGTTAACTTTAACTAGAACCTTATAAGTCATACCATACACAAATCTCAAGTTTAAAATTAACAATATTTCACATCCTACATAAATTTTAAAATAAAAAACTTCATTTCATATCTCACACATATTCCGAGATAAAAACTATATTTTGCATTCTATGCACATATTAAGTTAATAATGCATGCTAAATTCTTATTTACCACAAATCCAATTTGATTTGAGTTTTAAATTAGTTTAATTTCATGGGATTATAGTTTGATCATTATCACATGCTTTCACTTCGATTAATAGCACTTTACTTGTAATGAATAGCTATCTAATTGTTGGTCTCAAAATTCATATACCATATGTCATTACTGTAGTTCTAGTATTGTTGCTTAAATCATTCAATTTACCTTAAATAAACATTTAAAAGGCCAGTCAATGCGAGGTTTAACCCACATTTCTTAACAGGTTTGTTAAAAAATTATAGTTGAAATTCAAAGTTGATGTGATGTGATGTCCGTTTCAACTTTAACCAGTTTAAAGTTATAGATAAACAAAAAATAGAGTTTTCCATAGAGGTAATTTATTGGGAGTTTGTAAGAAATTAGGGGAAAACAAATTGAATAAAAGATAAGTTTATAGGATAACAATTGTGATAAGGTAAAACAAGTTTATAGGTAAGCTTGTATTCAAACTGGGACATGATAGGATAGTTTGAATTTTTCAAAGCCTGCCACACAGAATAACTTCCTCTAATATTTAGGAGAGACACCAGAGACACCAAATGACTATTAAAATACCAAAGAAAGGATTATTTTTATTGGTGATTATTAAGATTGGCAAGGGTACTAGTGAATCTAGGGGTGTGCATTAGTTCAATAAGTTCTGAATGGTTCCCTATGTTTTTCCTAATAAACCCCAGAACAAACCCTCAAAACCTTAAATTAGCCCAAGATTTCATCAATTATAGAAAGGAAAAAGCCTTACAGGCCAAAAAAAATGACCAATGCATGGTGCAAAAATAGATTTTGAGCATAATTTAAAGAATTAAAAGCTTAGTTCACTAGATAATCTAGTGGATTAAACCCAAAATCGACTTTTGTGTAGTGTATCAATTATTTTTGGATCTGCATAGCAAGATTTCTTTAAAAAACAACACCAAATCCAATACAAGCTTCATTCAACAATCACCCCAAAAGTAATATTAAAAAAGCAAAAAATAGGGTAATGAGAAATTTTCAAACATTCATTCAATATATAAGTATGGATAAAACAAAAGCTGAAATTTTAAGGACAATCTTTTCCCTAGCATCAAAGAAATTGATAAGCATTTTAAACTAATAACTGGCTTAGAATAGAATATTTTCTTATTTCAAATTTGAGAAGCGCTCTTACAACTGTATGACTGTGAAATGGGACAATTAAAGTAAAGAATGCACCAACTTACAGATATCAAATCTTTTTCAGCTGCAAAAACTCCAACATGCGTAAAGCTCTTTATGTTCTCAATTATGTGAACCCGATTGTCGCTCTTCCATGGCTAACCATGAAGTCTAAGAATGGTTTGTCTTTTATATATGATCTATTTTTATTTTATATTATGTGAGTCGGATTGACTGATCAAACATTTTTATTTCTAACTAAAAGTATTGGAAAATAAAGGATTCATGTAGCCAACCCCACCTAGTGGGATAAAGGCTCGGTTGTTGTTGTTGTTGTCATTTGTTGTAAAAGTTTCGAGAAGTATTGAATAAGTATCAATTTTTTTAAAATAAAAATAAAAATAAAAATTAATATATCATATAATATATCAAATACGTATCAATCAAGTATCGATATCTGACATAAATACGATACAAATGCGTCAGACTTCAAGAAGTATCGGTGCTTCATGGGTTATCATGTTCATATACATTTTAGAAATGATAAAGAAAGCAAGTCACAAAGCACTGAGAAATCTTGTCACATTGACAATTGCCAACATGCATGTTCAAACAAGCTAATATGCATGGGACATAAAACTTTTACTTACTAAATAGAACGGTAGCATAAATTGTGACATTCATATGCATTTTAGAAATGTTAGAGAACAATTTGCACTCATACGAGCTATTCTTGATAATTTAACTCTATGATGAGACTAGTATGCTTACCTCCAAGACGTTCTGCTACAGATCCAGTAAGTAAACCACCAACCATATCCAGAACAAGTATATCTGAATATGCACCAACATTAGCCATGGACAACAATAGACACAGAGCATCAACTCTTAGAGACCTAAAAGCAAAAGATAAGAATGCCTCACACTTGGCAAACAGAGCAGAGTTGTGTTTTAGGTAAATCTTGAAATACATATAGGAGAATGGTATATACTAATAGGTCCATGCTACAAACATTATATTTTAACTTTCAAAAAAAATAAAGAAGTTACAAGCATTATATCTTACAGAATATATATCAAAATGACATTCCTGACAATGGACGACTGTCTACATGTTTCATTTTTTCTTCTTTGGGCACATGCGTGGTTGCATAAAATAGCCTTGGATAGTTAAATTGTTGTACTAAACCAATTATCTCTAAGCCTGCAGACTTATTATCAAACATTTCATTGTCAAAAGAAGGTCCTCGGAACAACAATGTAAGAGTAATGATAGTAAAATTCTATTTGAAAAGAATATTATTGGAAAAGGTCAATATATCACTCTAAGACCTATGTAGTTAGAACAGAAAGATTTCTTTAGAACAAAGGAAGAAACAAGTACGTTCAAGTTTAATCCAAAAAAGTAGGCAGAACATTTTCAAAAAAAAATCTCTTTCAAAAAAAAGAAGACTGGTTAGCCTTCCAGGATGATGCACATAAACAAAAATTGCTATGAGAAACCTATTGAGGTTTGTAAAATTACTGAAGAAAATGAAGTTCATAAACTTTTCAATGGAAATTTAAAGACTAGGAGAAGGACAAATGAAAACAGAAATATTTTGGTATGAAAGAATATATTGGAAATTGTCATAATTTTGAAGGAATTAAGCTTATGAGTTATGAACCATACAAAAAAATCATACAAGAGGATGGTGAACAAACCTCAGGAAAATCACATATAGCCGATCTTATTTGATGCTAAAACCAAAAATAGGGAAATTTAATTGACATAATGAATGAAAATTCTATAGACAAAAGAAGACTGCATTTTTTCAATAGTTGATCTTGAAACTTGATCAAATACCATAGCAGTGATGAGTACTACAGATAAGTTGGGGTTGACCAGATATTTCAATGGTTGGATTACACTAAAGATTACAAGAAGTCCATAATCTCTATTGATTTTATTTGTGCATACATCACATAGTAAAATTCAGACGGTTTTGATAGATGATATAAAAACCAGAATTAACAAAATATTAGAGTAACAAAAGAATTCGTGACAAAGGACCTGCTTAGGAGTAGTAAACAAAGATTGAATATGTAATACTATATATAGTAACAATGAAATTGAAAATATGAATCTATGACAAAGGAAGATCAAAAAATAACTACATGTAGAAAATTTTGATAATTTTGAATACATCATGCCACGTAAATGAAGCCATAGATATGGTATGGCTAGTAAAGTCAGAATTTAAGCAATTGAAATTAAGAAGGGGATTTGGAATATTATGTGATCAAAAAATGCCGGAACTAAACCTTGTAGCATCCTCCCCAATCTGCTGGATAATACAAAATGGGCCATATTAGATCGGCTTCAACTGTTGTCAGTCACCTTTCAGGCTCTCATTGGTTAAATGCAGCCATACAAGGTCACCTACCGCATATAGTCATATGCCTTCTCCACATAGTGTTTATCTGAAAAGTGGTATTTTTCTTTCTTTTTTTTTTTCCCAAAAAGTGCCACTGAGTGTTTGTTGTGGCACTACATGTAGCATTGCTATTACTTATCTAAGTTCTGCTAATATTGGGTATGCAACATGTGGATGCCCTCCACTGAGTTTTTGCAATTCATTCTTCATGGCTGTCATAAGCTACAAAAGAAAATATTATGAACTCCATGTCATAGGGACTAGAAGGCAGATAACCCGTGCATGTCTCAAGAGACTTGTTGCTGGAGTTGTGCATTGACTATTGACGGTGAATTAGATGTGGGGCGGGCTCTCATCCCAACCCTTGGAATGTTTTGCATCATATCCTCGCAAGAGAAGTACCACAGTTTTGTTAATGACCTCCATCTAGCCAATGAAGAAGTGGTGGAAAGCCATACCCCTCTACAAAGTGAACTCTTTACCCGCAATAGCCTCTAAAAGTTATTAAGGAATTGTATATCTCCATTAAAAAGATGGATGTCTGGAATTCATAATGTACCCACAAGGTCTTGAAGAAGAGTGGTTCAGCTTGTTTTCCGAAGATGGTTGGCTTGCATGGCATTAGCTCAACCATCTTAGAAAATCTATCTACAACTGTGAAGAAGTAATTGTGACCATGATAGCACACCATAAAACTCGTAGGTAGTCCATTATGAGGCTATCCCATGACATGGATGATATGAGCACCAATATGCAAATTCCTTTAGATTTGTTGACTTGAAGCCACAATAGTAAAAGCATTTCGGATAAATCTATCGACATCATTTGACGTATGCGCTAATACACATAACACTGGAGATTGTGACATTCTCGTGACACCAAACTGACTAGCAACCAATGAGGTATAAGCTTCTCAATTCCAATAGACTTGACTAATTTGGGACATATAATAACACCAATTTGTAGAGCAAACCTTCTCATACCTTGTCACCAAGTGCATAGTTATGCTTGGCTTTGGCCCTAACCTCCTTTTAAGTAGATGTCATGCTTGTAATCGACACATACTCCTCATGCTAATAAGGAAACACTTGCATGAAGGCAACTTGCATGAAGGCAACTTGCCTGAAGGCAAATAAGGCAATCAAAGGACGTGATTGTGTTATCAAGCTTGTTGATGTCTTTCGAGTATCAAATCACATGTTGGAGGTACCACATCTATTTTTTCTGACGTGCTATATGAGAATATGATATATTATACTCACATATATAATAGTTATATCCTAACATATTAGTATCTTATTTTTTTTAAATTTGGCGTATCATCATGTCTGTATTGTATTGTAGCTGTATTACCGTATCATACTGTGCTTTATAGCCGCAAGGCTAGTGATAAGAACTCTATGGTTAAACATGTTTGAGCAATAGTAATCCTGGGATGGATGATTGATGTTGACTTGAATTTTGAGTTGAGTACACAATTGGTGTCTCTCTTCCGTTTAGATGACTCTAGGCAGGTGGCTTCAGACTCAAAGCCGACACAACGACACAGTAGGATGCTGCATCTGGTGTTTTGTTCTTCGAGGCGCTGACTCCGTATAGGTGGCATCAGGTTCAACTTGTTACAGAGTGGTCGAGAGTTGCAGATTCGAGTTGTAAAAAAGCAAAATACCTCAACCCAGATTGTGACATTAACTGCTCTGATATCAAATTTGATATGAAATCTCCTTGTGAAGTTCTCAAACAATGAGGTTTTAGAGTTTCCCTCTCCCTCCTCCATTCTCTACAGTTTTTCCTCATAGGCATACTTCATAAGTACGATGCACATGGATCAATGCTCTAATTTCAAATTTGATATGAAATCTCCTTGTTAAGTTCTCAAACTTTGAGGTTTTAGCGTTTCCCTCTCCCTCCCTCCGTCTATTTCTCTCCCTTTATCTCAGTCTCTTCTTATCTCTTCCTCTCTCTATTTCTCTGTCTCTCTTGCTCTCTTTCTCCCTCTCTCCTATCCCTATCCCCACTCTCGTGCTACCAAAATTAACAAGGACAAGTATTTTGTCCCTCCCTCTCTTTATTCTCATGGTAGTTGGAAGAAGAGGAGAAAAAGGTGGTACAGGGATGAACTCAAGCTTGCAACGTCTACCAATTGTGATCATCTGCGTAATCTATAAAATATTAAGGAGCGAACCCAAGCACGATAGAAGGTGTCCCTACCTGTCTCCACTGTCAAAATCAGGTAAAATTTCCAAATGGTTAGCTGGCAGATTTATGTTGGATGTCTCACTACCAATTAAGATAGGAAACACGATCACACAATTGTGGAAAAGTGATTTGATGATTAACATTTGACAATAAGTTTGCCACCTCGTGAGGTAGTCGGAGTCGATCTATAAGAAGTTGAACGTCGTACCACACCTGGCATGCCCAACAATGGCCATCGTAATCAATAATGCCTTCAAACCCTACATACAAAGTAGCTTTAACCACCAGCATACCCTAGAATAGTAGTTATCGATGCCTTCAACATCCATAAAGCTAGCTTAACCATCATTGGTGGTGTATAACCTTCAATCACCACCCTCGAAACCTCACCATGTTCTTGAGTGGCATACAGAGAAACGCTCGATGTAACTTAGGTCCACTCAATTAAACAGGACAACACTATCCAACTTGATGACACAAACCTACCAAGATACACCGTCCTACTAAAATGGTTTGTTGGATGGAGTTGTACAGACAAGTTTTTTGATTACATGACTAATGTCATAGGACTACTTTACATAGATAAAAACTGCATAAATAACTCGATAGTTAAGGAGTAAGTTAGTGCTTAAGGAAGCACCAACCCAGAAGCTCACTAAACAAAACTTAAACTTCAAAAAAAGAATAAATAAAGTAAAAGTTCATACGTCATAGTTCTAATTTCTTCCCAACTGGTTTGCAGGCATGTCCTTCCAAAATATTGTTACAAGCTGTAAAAAGTAAATAGCCAAGAGAAACAGAAAAAAATATTCAAACTGCTATGTATTGATTGGCTCAGCATCTTCACATGAAGTAAGACTCACCCAAATTGAAGTTCTGCTAAAAAAAAGAGAAGAAAAAGAACAAGCATGGAAAGTTTAGAACTGATTACCCAATTCGACTTGGATATTTCTTGAAATATGCTTCGCATATACTGCAACTTACATACAAGCAGAAGTATTAGTAAAAATACCAGAACTTGATTTAAATTTTAAAGTAAGCTATATGTTATATATATGGTCAAGAGCACAAAATTAAAATAAATGTAGTTTAAAAATTGAGTACTAATTAAACTAGCACTAGACATTTGAATAATACGGGTTTCAAAGCATTGTCAGTCAAATAACAAAACACAGAAGCCCTAAAGCAAAACAACCAACAGACAGTTACATACAAGATATAGAATTCTGGGAAAATTACAAGTTTCACTCAAAATTTTGAAAAAAATGGTGAAAATCTCACTAAAAATCTTCAAATGGTTTCTTACCCTATTATGTATATAGTTCATAACTTCATAAGGGAGGTGCTTTCATATCATCGATTAAATTTAAACTGAATTACATAAGCTTAATAAAAAATAATTAAACTTTAGTTTTCAGGGTTAATCTTTTAATGTTCCTTGTTTATTTAGCCAATTTAAAATTAACTGATTATGTCACATCACACATAAAATTTAATATTAAATATTAATTATATTTCACATCATATACATAATTAAATTAAAAAATTAACTTTATTTCACATTAAACACATATCAAAATAATAACTACCTTATATCACATCCCACATACATCTCAACATAACAACAAGCTTTATTTTATAACATTCACAACTTTCAACAAAAAATATATCCATCCAAGTTTAACTTTAACCATGTTAAAATTAAACTTTATAAACAAACCGACACTTAAGGTTTATATACAAACCGGCGCTTACTGTAAGCTCCCGCATCACATTGTACATTATGCTATTGATTGACATATCATATGCTTTACGATAGATGGGAACTACTAAGGCCCCGTTTGTTTGTCCTTTTAAAATTAATCTGGTTTAATTTTAACCAGACATATCACATCACATATAAAATTTAATATTAAAAATTAACTTTATTTCACATCTTACACACATTACTAAAATAATAACTAACTTATATCACATCCCTCACATATCCCAACATAATAACTAACTTTATATCATATCCCTCACACACCCCAATATAATAACTAACTTTACTTCACATCATTCATAGCTTTCAATAACAAAATATCTCTATCCAAATTTAATTCTAACCTTATTAAATTTAACCTTACAAACAAACAGGCCCTTAGTGTTAAAATAATTTAGATATTAGGATTTATGGTTTTGGGTTTTAGTTTTGGGCTTTAAGGATTAGGCTTTGAAGTTTAGTGAGATTTTCACAAATGTTTTTAAAAATTGGTGTGTAACACATAATTTATTCAAAATTCCATGTCCTGTATGTAAACCCCCCTACAATTCAATTAAAAAATGAAACTTAATACCCAAATCCTCATTAGAACTGAGTTTGGGTGACAAGTACATTAGGACATGTCACATACATGTTTCAATTAGTACATGCAATACAAAATGAACTTTGATGCCGATCAAAGACGTTTTGCTAACAAAACAGGACCACTATATGGCACATTCTGTAGAGTTACACAGCTTCACCATCATTGCTACAAGTTCTTTCTCATTTGCTTAAAAAGAATTCAGTACTACACACTTATTTCATAAAACAAGTCATGTGAGTTGTCAAGTCAACTTTAAGAGTCATCCACGGACCCCAGAGTTCTTGTTGAAGTGTGTTTGGACCCTTACTGTAAGCTCCCGCATCACATTGTACATTATGCTATTGATTGACATATCATATGCTTTACGATAGATGGGAACTACTAATTGTCGATTTTTTCATTGAGTATGGTTTATACTTTATAGCACTCTGTGCAGCGTCATACAGATATGCTGAGTATGACACAGCAAATCTGCAAGTTCTAATGACACGCAAGATGCAACAACAAGAGTACAGTACGCAGAAGAAAAATCATTTAACTCAAGAATACAACAAAAAAAATAGTTTGACAGTTTAAGGCCCTATTTGGCACGAGGACTAAAATCAGGACTAAAATGGTACCAGTTTAAAAAATAACAATAATAATAATAAATACTTTTTTTTAATTATTCTACACAAATATAAAAAAATATTATTTTACTTCACATTCTCAATAAATCTATTCTCTATTATAATGGTGGGAGTTTTCCGGAGGGAGAAAGCGCGTTTCACGTCACTTATTTCGTTTCGCGTTTCATCCCCCCACCCCAACAGTTTCTCTTCCATGCCGTTTCGCGTTTCATCCCCCCACCCCGACGGTTTCTCTTCCAGCAGACGTACGAACGGGAAGCCGAACAGGCTGATGCGGTATTTCAAAGGGCGAGCCACGGTTTCTACAGGTCTGTGAGAAGAGAGATTGGTTTCGACAGGGCCTGCAACGGCAAGGCAGGGAGTCAGATGGGCGTTGCGAGATAAAGGAGATGAACGGCAAGTAGGAGTCGAACAAGCCCGAAGACGAAGAGATGCGTCTCTTCTTCTTGCAGCAATTAAGTCTTTCTCCTCAAAAGAATGCCATCGAGCGAAAAGAAATAGGTTTTCTTCTCCCTCCCTCATCCCTATCTCCCCACGGCCCATGTTCGCCGTAGGCGCGACTCATTCTCTCCAATGGCGCCCATCTGCATTTCCAGCAATTAAGTATTTCTTGTGCTTGAAGATGGAGGTGAAGATTGTTTGGGAGAGCTTGAGATTGAGGACAGCGAAGAAGGGGGAATCCGCAGGGAAGGTTGTAGCGGCCAAGAGTGAATGGAGCCGGATGCCCTAGGAGGCGGACGGAGGCCAATTCGAAGATGGGGTGGCACGTATCAGAAAGTCGCGGCGACATCGTCTCGCCAGATGCCTCCGCCGGAATCCTCCTCTGGGGCCGTCGCTGCCTCCTTCACGACCGCTCAATCATCCCTGCAGCTCCGATCTTGGGTGGCTCGGAGGAGGGAATTTCTCGGAGGAATCGCTGTCGCCTCTGTTTTATTAGTCGAATCCCCTGCTTCCAAGGCACGGGAGGTGGAGGTGGGCTCTTATCTGCCCCCCGTTCCCCTTGGAGCCTTCTTTTGTGGTGTTTAAGGCTAGCTCTACTGATACTCCTGCTCTCCGTGCTGGTAAGTCTTTAGCTTATGTTCTGCTCCATTATGATGGATGGGGTATTTGGATTCAGATCTGAATTTGTTAACGAGATGCATTGCTTTTTATTATGTTTCAGCAGTCATTTGTTGAGCCCTCTTATGAATTTTCACTATCAATGAACTTATTCTTTTTTGAAATTAGCGTTGCACCCTCCATTCACCTCTTCCATCTAATATAGTTGGCGAAATTTCCCTATTAAAGCAAATTAGTTTGATTTGATGCTACATGATTAATTGGATTACATCAATACTACTGAAATAAGAACAAAAACAGAAGAAACAAAAAAATCTCTCTCTCTCTCTCTCTCATACACACATTTTCTTTCTCTGATCCCGCTACTAACTTACTTAATTTGGACAGGAGGTTGAGGTGGCCCGGATAGCCGGATAAAACCTTAATCTTCATCCTTCTCTCCCTTCTTTTCAGGGCAATTATGGAAGGAGCACAATATAGTAAAAACCTGGCTGAGTACTATGCTAGATAATCCTGTAATATTTTGATTTCATTTTTTTTGTTTATTTTTTGAATTAAGATTTGCAAATTGATATTGCTTTCAGTTTGTCCTGCTTGCCATGTCAATGTTCATTCCACTGAGTTTAAATGGTATATTTTTTTTTTTTCATTTTAGCATTTTTTTATTATACTAATATGTTTTTATTCATTAGTTTGATAGTGTTTGATTCCTTTGACTGCACAATTATTCTATCTTTTTTATTTTATTTCAAAATTTTCTACAGGCATACAAACAATCATTTTCTACAAGCATGCAAACAAAGGGATATGCAACTAGCAGATAAAATTTCACTTGACATTCCTACTCCAAGACACATGGAAGGCTTCCATCCCTTTGAAGTCTTTGCCATAGATAGTTAATACCATTTATGTTTTATAACATTTTTGAGTCAATCATGCTTCTCTTGGACTATTGAAATGACCTGGTTGCATTACTATTGCTTCTTTGCAAATCTTTATATGCTATTTTCATGAAATCATTGTTTGAAAAAAGCTTCATTAGCATGTATAACAGTCTCTTTTATTTTAATCATTTTCTTTGTTGTTACAGACTTCAAATTAGTGAAAATATGCCTTTTTTATCTTGAGAAGGGAAATGGGCCATCTAAATTTTCCATTAATATAACATTTTTTTTATTTAGGAGGTACATTAAATGTTATTGTACATGATCTTCAATAAATAACTCTTTAGCTAATAATTGTGCTTGCCTTTCATACAATAAATGTTTGAGGATGGTTTTGTGCTAAACCTAAGTTGAATGGAAAGCTTATGGCTAAATTTTTCAATAAATAAATCTTTACTTTGGACAAATATACTTTAATCATGGAGATTTCAAATGGGAATGAAAAGATTTTGGTTTTTATTGTGAGGTTCCTAATTTCATTCCATCATAACTGATTTATTGAAATATGAATTTAGCTCTTATCTACTTATTCATTTTTATTTACCATGATTATGTGTAAGTTAAAACTTTAACATACTTAATTTGCGAGAATTTTAATACTATATATAAGTAGTAATAATTTAACAAATTTAATATTACTAAAATTAAATTTGAATATGATATTATTTTGTCCCGCATCAAATTCCTTTATTATCTTTCTTAGTATTTTACCAGTTTTATGAATTCTTAGGAGTTGCAGATTGTCTATGGTCTACTTCAACTAAATCTTCAGGTTTGACATCTTGAATCTTTGTCCTCTTATGCATTTAAAGCTCTGCTTGATTATAATTCTACAAATGTAGTTTTTACCCGTATGACACAAAAAACTTCAATATTTACTTATTAGACACCCTAAAGTTAAATATTACATGACACACACTTATTTATTTTAATTTTACAACCAACACACCCTAGTTAAAAAATTCTTACATTTTATTTAAGTAAATCATACTTAAGTTATATTTTAACTTAAATAAGGTTCATAGGAATAAAATCTAACCCCTTTTGTATCTTAAATTAAATCTAATCATTAAAATGAGCATCTAACGATTAGATTTAAAATATTCTACATAAATAATATATTTAAATAATTTTTAACATGTAAGATTTAAGTTAAGGTGCACCGGGAGTTAGATTTTATTCCTATGAACTTTATTTAAGTTAAAACATAGCTTAAGTATGGCTTACTTAAATAAAATGTAAGGATTTTTTAACTAGGATGTGTTGGTTGTAAAATTAAAATAAATAAGTGCGTGTCATGTAATATTTAACTTTAGGGTGTCTAATAAGTAAATATTGAAGTTTTTTGTGTCATACGGGTAAAAACCCCAAAATTTTAAAACAACTTCTATATATTGAATTTGTTTTGTGTCTTTTTGAATTTATTTTCTGCCTTTGAAACCTTATCATGATGATCCTTCTCTTTTTTTAGTTTTTAAAATTGATTTAATCATATGAGTAGATATTCTTTTCTGAATCCAAAAAAAATAGAAGATGGAGAACCCCAATGAATCATTTATTTCTTTTTATAATTACTAATGACTTTATATCAAGCAATTGCTTTTATAGTTCTAAACTACTCTATTGTCTGTAAAATTTTTATACAGGATGTAGGTCCAAAGATTACATGATATTGTTATTATAACAATAAGTTATTATAAATTTTTCTTAATATAGTTTCTTAGTTAATAGTATTTTAGTTATATATTAAGTTATTTCATTTTACTTTTAATGCCAACTTACATACTTTGGACATATTGTTTGTTAAATCAGTTAAATGTTGATGCTATAAATTAAGATATTTTTTTAATCATTTGAGTCGAAATTGATAGTGTAATTGATCATTTCTTATAGAATTAGTTGTGCAAGTTCTATCTTGATTTAAAATTTTAGTGAAGTTTCGACTTACTTTGTGCCTTCACCTTTACATTTCAACTTATCATATTTCTTCTATCAAAAAAAAAAAACTTATTGCCTTTCAATTGTGCTTTACTTTGAATATATTGTGACTACAAACTAACTGATTGGTGGCATTTATGTATTACTCATGATAGTTAAACTTGTAAAATTATTAGAAATATGTTAAATGAGATAAATTTTTTTGTTAAAAAACTAATTTGTTTTTTCAGTCATAAATGAAGATGTTTCATGCTACTAATCCAAAGGTAGCCATCGTTGCGAAGTTAGCAGAAAGTGTCTTTATATAAGATAAAGTTTTTTTCATGAGCTTTTATTATTTTATTGCCAATTAAGTTTCTGTCATTATTTAAGAAATCTGAAAATTGAATCTTAATTTCTCTATTCTCTTGCTGGCAAAATAAATTACAAAAAAAGTGTAGGATGTATTTCACTTTCTGAAAGTTTAAAGGTATCTATGTTAATATTTTTTATTAGCTTTTTAGTTGTTTTCTAGATTAAACTTCTAGCAATTTTTGGAAATTTTAAATTCTTTAAGAATGTAAAACTATAACTAACTACTCCTAATAATTCAAATAAAAATTTATTTTCTTTTTTCTCTTGCAGGTTGAACAAATTACCAAAAAATCTATGATATACTTGATTTCTTGAAAAATTTGAAGGTATATCTATTTTTTAAATAATATTGTAAGCCAATATACATATGGCATATGCTAAAGTATTATGTTTTTTTTTATCAATTATTGTTAGTTATTATTATCACATAAATGTAAAAAAGTGTGAAAAATTTTGTGTTATATGTTGCTAGCAGACTAGAAATATGTCTCACTAGCAGATTATGAAATTTTAAAATAATGTAAAAAATTAGAAGTCTCTTTGGCAAAATTACATTTATTCTATTTTATGTATAATAGTGTGAGTTTTATGAAAAAGAAAGCATGTTTCTCCCTCCTGATGAGCTTACTAAATTGCTCACCTCCTAGCTAAGCACACATTAGAATCTCTAACTGATGAGCTGCGGATGTCTGCTACCCTCTTCCTCTATGCCTTATAATTCACTTTAAATTTTGTTCATTTGAAAACTTATTTTACTGTTTAGTGAATATGCATATTTTCAAAAAAAAAATATTCCTGCTAAAGCATGTATGGTTTAAACTTTTCCTTATGCTACCAATTTATTGGTATACATTCCTTATTTGTTATAATATTATTGCCTTCTACAACTGTTGACATTTGAGTATCTAAAATGCCAATGGAGCCTCTAATTCAATGGTCTGAAAATCTCTACTGAGATCCTGATGCTTCAAGCATGGTCATGTGGCTAATAAGAACTGCTATGAAAGCTTTGGAATTTGCTCATTTAAACTATAGGTCTTATTATATTCTTCCATCTAACTTATACGCAAAGGTTGGACAATGGAGTAATGTAGCTAAAGGCTTTTTAACTTTTCAAATAATTCTTTCTTTGTTTCCAAGTCAGTAGCTGGTTGTAAAATATTATTCTTTATTACAAGTTTCTTCTATTTTGATATAATGTTTTATAGATATTGTTATGTTGTGGGCTTTGAATTCTCCATTCTTACTAAGCACCTCTTATTTTTGAGTTACTATCTAGCTCAAAAGTATAACTGGTAATTGATATTATTATGTCATGAACTCAAGAAACTCATATTGCACTTAAGACACTAACTATTTCTGTTTGTGTGCATGTATGTATATATATGTATTGCTCTATTCCTTGATAATACACCCGTATTCTTTTTTATATTATGTTTATTCATTTTTTTTATTCTTTGAACTTTGTCCTATTAATCGGCTTTTCAAAGTAGTATTTTTGTTAGTTTCTCATTTATATGTTCTTGCGGTTATTACAATTGAATAATGACTTGATTTTCTATTATTTTCTATCACTTAACATTCTTATTTACTTTAATTTCTCCTTACTTTGTGAAATATTTTCCAAGCAGTTTTCTTTTGTTTTAAATCATATTCAGTTGTGTATGCTACTTAAAATGCACTCACATAAAGCTTTTTTTTTTCAAAATAATTTCAAAGCCCTTATGTTCTCTTTTACTTGGAGAATATATTGCTGTAACTAATTATTTTCTTTATTCATTGATCACCAATATCTTTTTCTTTTCAAGATTTATTCTGATTGTTCAGTTTGTGTAACATCTTGGTATTGTTCTTGAATTGATATAGATGCTAATCGGCACATGAGTAGAGGATGAGCAAAGATGTACCGTGTTTGAGCTTGAAATTTTTTTTTATACTTATGAAGAATTTCGTTAATATATTTTTGAAGGACAAAGCTTGAATTATGTGAAAAATGCACTGCAAAATAATATCGAAAAAAAATGATATTTAATCGATTTTATGTTTAAATTATTATCGATAATAAAATATTATTACATAAACTCCCTATTATGTTAGTTTGATAAATATTTTGTGCTCTTATTGTCTTATAATATAGGTATTTTTTCATTGATAATATTATGCATGTATTTGACATGTGTTGTGAGTGATTTATGTGATTTATAATTTATGTTCTGTGAGAAAGAAAGAGTGACTGATTTATGTATTTATGATTTATGTGCTGTGAACATATGTGCTTTCTTTATGCTTTTTTCTTTATGTGCTTTCCTTATGCTATGATTTATGCTTTTCTTTATGCACTAATTTTTTACATCGTGATTTATGTAATTTATATGCTGAACTTTAACTTCTCTTTATGTGCTGGTTTATTGTGATTTAGGATGTGTGTATTGCTTTAATGCTATGATAATCAAGTACATTAGTTTTAATAATTTTGAATTTCATAAGAGGTGTGAATTGATTTTTTGTGTCATGAAAGAGGATGAATGAATCTGATATAAATTGTGAATGCATGTACTTGATTATTACTGGCAAATCTTCGTAAATAATAATTATTAGAATTTTTAATAATGAGTAAAAATCTAATTTTATCTCTGACCTTATATTCATGCATACCAAATAGTCATTTTGTGTGTTTCATTTTGTGTAATTATCCATTCCAAGGACTTACATTAATGATTTTTTATGTGAATTAATTTTTAATTTCATTTTGTGTGTACTGTTTTAATGCTGTGAAAATGTTCTAAGTTGAGTGGCTATTACAATTCATACTTTCTTAGCATTAAAGTTTTTTCTGGTCTAACTTTTTAAAGATTTGAATTAAGATAATAGAGCATATATGCTATGAATTTTCATTGTGTGTTTTCATTAGTTTTATAAATCAATTTTCTGTTGATAATTATTTTTAATACGACGGGCTTGCATTAAGATATATTAGCATTAGTAGAGCCAGATGTATTGTACATTACACTTAATAATTAAAGTTACCATAATTGACTAATTATTTTAGGTATTGATGTGGTTGGAGTATGTAGAGCCAGATGCATTTTAATTATTTGAGGTTTTAGATAATAGAGTATTCAGTATTTATGTAAATCTTCTATTTCTTGATTATATAAATGTTAGCATGTAAAACTTACCATTATTGATGTTTGATCTGTTATATTCTTTGCCATTGACTATACTTGAAAAAAAAGCTAAAATTAATATAAATTATTTGAAATATCCACCATTCAGTGTAAAATTAAGGTATTGTAAAAATAAATTAAATTTTCTTGCAAAGAATATTTAATATTATTATAACAAAATTATGTAATATTATTATTAATATTCTCAAAATAAATAATTCTCATATAATATGTAAATAATAAATAAAAAATTAAAATAGCACGTGCAACGCACGTGCCTATCACTAGTTTTAATAAAAATATCAACTTTATTTCACATCCTATATCAAAATACTCGATTCGAATATTTTGGTCTAGGATGTGAAATAAAGTCGATATTTTTATTGAAAATTATTGAGCATGTGAAGTAAAATAATATTTTTTATATTAGAATTTGTGTAGAATGATTAAAAAAATTTATTTATTATTATTGTTGTTGTTTTTGAAACTAGTATCATTTTGGTTCTCGCACCAAACAGAGCCTAAGTCGTGTTTAAGTACATTTTTAGAAAGCACTAACGCCCTCCAAATAAAGTATAGTTTGATTCAATCTTGGCAATGCAATTTTGTATATTTTTTAAAACTTCATAACCATTGTCATCCTCAGCTTTCCATTGTTCCCCCCCCCCCCCTCCTTGGCCCCCTTGCAATATATGATGATTGATGAATTGGTAGTGCAAAGACATGCTTAAATGACAATTTAAAGCAAGAGGTTGATATGATGATTGTATGATTCATTCTCATGGTTTTAAATGCAGATCTATAAGTAGAATTGACTGATGGTCTAATCTCTATTGAGAACAACTTCAAGAAGTCTTGATTAAGATATTTAGGAATTATCATACAAATTTATTGTGCCTGATATATAGTGCATGGATGACACATCCATATTTCTTTGCACGCATGGCATCTTAGGCCATTTATACTAAGTCTTAAGAAATCCTTCTCTTACCAGATTGTACAACAACCACCAACAACCAAGCCTTAATCCCACTAAGTGGGGCTACATGAATCCTTTGTTTCCATTACGCTCTATGATTGTATCTGGATTTTTTTTATTTTAAAGTAGATAATAGCATGCATTGTATTTTATGCATTGAAACCATTCTAATTGTGGTTACAGTATTGTGCTATGTCAAATGCAATGCTAACTAAAAGTTTCTCAATCGAAATGAATTCAATAAATCTCGCAAATAAAAAAAATAAAAAAAAATAAATCTCGCAAATAATATCATAAAGAATCAGACCTAGCAAAAAAAAAATCTTCCAAGTCTAATACAGTCCAATTTAACAGAATACATATACAAAAGGGCCAAAAGCTTCAAAATACATACAGATCAAACAAAAGAAATATCAGTTTGACGTTGTGATGGGCAAACAATTTGTATTTTCCTAAACATACCCCAGGGATCAAAATGCTGATTTGTTCACTTAACCTCTGAAGCAATAACTGATTTTCCTCGTACATGTGAGAAAGCCTAAGGAGAAGGGTTTTAATGAGTAAAATATGCAGAATTTGCTATATATAGCAAATATGTTATATATGTGCTAGCTAGAACTACATATTAGCTAGATTTCCTTTGTGATACAATAAGCCTGATCGGTGATGCCATTCTACTATGCTAATAATTAACAAGGCCACCATTACTTGTATCACATGTAAATAGGATGATTACAGTAGGCTTTGAGAATCACAGAAAAATTAAACACAAACACTAGAAAGAAAGATACAGAAATCCAAAAATATAATAATATCACCTCCTAGAAAAAGGTCGCCTTAAAAGTACTTTGGGTGCATATTTTTTCTGCTTCTTGACCATATACTTCTCCTGCAAGTAATCCAATCATTAATATGAAACCAAATAAGGCTAAAAAGGCTTCAACATACACGTACTTGTGAATATAACGTTTTCTTTTCAAACGTGGAACTGTTAGCAATAAGGGCTGTAACTATATCATCACCTGTAGCACATTCCCTGCAACAGTTCAAGCCAAGAATAAAAAGGTAAAATTGCTTGTATCCATGAAGAGAGAATAGACAGTTACAGCAAGTCAAAGAATAATCTTTCTGGAAAAAAAATCGGTTGGGTTTTTAAGGTGATAAAAGTGAACATTATTAAAGCGTTCTCAAAGGTTTCAAGTATCATACAATATCAAACCAAACTAAAATTAAACATCACGCATGATCATTCTCACCATTATGAAGAAATAAAAGTAAAATGGATTTCAACCTATCATAGTCTTTTGCCTTAACTATTTGGGATCAGTTTACCTTCAAAATTGTAATAACAAAAAAGATTTAAAGCAAAATTAAAGCACTCAGGCCATTTGTCGTAACGTGTTTAAATTTAAACTTGTTCAAAATTAAACTCAAAAGTCTCCAATTAGGATATCTTTTTATCTTTGCAGCTTGGAACAGTATTTGAAATAAAAATGAAAACGTACTTAAAAAATGGTTAATGGTTACATTTATTTAAACATAAATCAACAAAGTAGTGTTATAAAAATCAAGCTGGTCAATAAGCTAAAGATCTTTAGCTATCATAATACAATGGTTTATGAGATGAACAAGCTATAAAGAGAACACAATTGAGAACCAATAAAATGCAAGTAAGAGCATGAAGCATCAAGATGCATTCACTTGATAAATATCAATGTGGCAGAAAAGCCATAAGCCACTGAAGGATGCTTAGATTGCTCCTCAGAAGCACCCAAAAGGCAAGATTATAGAACCATCATGAAAGTCTAAACACAACATAGGTATGGTGAGACTATCATAGTAATATCCTGTGATTCAAATTTTTGTAAAGCAATGAATTAATCAAGATTCAATCCACATCTAAAACAGGATAGTTGATTTCAACTAAAGAAAAAAAAAAACTTATTAACATAAAGTCAAAGTATTGCCAAATGCAATTGTTGAAACTAATAAGAACTATTTACTAATTAATTGCAATAACTTGACAAATCTATATAAAAGTTGCAAACTAAAGTCCAAGTATTACCAAATGCAATTGTTGAAACTAATAAGAACTATTTACTAATTAATTGCAATAACCTGACAAAGCTATATAAAAGTTGCAAACTAAATACTAAAATCAAGTGTTTTTAGGAGATACAAAAATAATCACAACCAATTTAGATACATAATATATTTCTTTAGATCTCAAAAAACATAATAAGCTATGCCATAAATTATGAATATAAACTATTTTGCATGAATTATGTAGACAACATATAACTGTGAAAAATAAAAGCTGTTCCCAATATGCAATACTTAAGATTACTTCAACAATCATTAATATAATTAGCATATAGCCCCAAATTAGAGTCGTGGAATGGTCTCCATCCCACTGCCATAGAAAACTTCAGTTAGCAATGTTTGAAGTTCCCTTTTCCTTTCTCTCTTTCACTTTTTGTCCTTCAAGTAAACAGACATATTTTTGAATATTCTTTTGTCAAAGCAATCAAGCAATTTACAGGAGAAAATCTGCATCTATTGTTGACGACCTTAATGCACAAACACATTCTACTTTTCAGCTTTATGATCTCAACAAATGCCATTTTTATATCTATCCATAATGTAAATACTGTCCCTCTATTTTTCATCCATGGTTTAAGTAGCATGTTTGTCATAAATCCCCTCAATATATATCATGTTTACCAGAATGCATAACACAGGGGTACAAACAAAAGATTGTTCTCAACAAAAAATTTATCACTCTTTCAAAATGTTTAGTGAGTTACTGTGAAAGTAATAACATACCAAAGCATAAATCAACAAAGATGACAAACAGTTATTCCATCTAATATCGCCACTTTAGACCCTCATTTGGAAAAGTACATAGATAATCTTTCTCTGCATCACTATTTTCGTTACTATCATTAATCTTATCACAACTTTCACTCAGTTTGAATTCTTTTTGTCATCTTCTCTAGTTAAAAGAACAGTTTCACTTTCTGAATTTACACTAAGCCTATTTAAACAACTTTAAACCATGTCAGCATTGCTGACTCCTGAACTACAGATACAAACATTTTAAGTTGCTCAGAAACTTCATGTTGTGTTAGCATTACCCTACTCTTCTTCTATCTTAATCATTTCACATATTCTAGCAATCTAGATTTATATCTCTTCAATTCCTCAAAAGTCCCTGCGATGCTCCGCACATGTAAAGGAATCTAAGAAGCCGGATTAATAAACAATTAAGATAATCACATACAAACAACCAAGAGCTGAATTAAAACAAGCAAAAACACACCACCAATAATTTTCAGGAAACAGAAGTTTCAGAAAAACACACCACTAATAATGACAAAAAAGGAATGCCATCCCAGATGCCATATGAATGATTCGGCAAGGCAGTGGTCCAAAACATTAACCAATTTTGAAGTGAGAACTTCTAAGTTATACAAGCATCTAAACCTATTTGATAACCAACATATTTGTAAAGTATTTTCAGAAAGGTGTGAATTGGTTTTTTATGAATGCCACATAATACTCTTTGTAATCAGCAGTAGAAAAGGCCAGGCAGATTATTTACATATTAAGATGAGTTAGACATGATACCTCTTCATTGCATTAATATCCTCAGATGAAAGACCTTGGGCAGTATTATTATCAATGAGAGACCGATTATCTTTGCTTTCTCCAGCTGACTGCCAATAATCTTTATCCTGCAATGTGGAAGCTGTGCACTGTGATGAGAATTTAGAAAATCCTCGATTGAAAATTAGCAGAATATAAATAAATGCAATAGCATGCATTGCAATGTCCGGAATTGTCCTGAAATTACAGCAATCAATTATTTTTTCTAATTCGCAATGGCATAAATGCCTTAGCCTAGAAACCATCCTAACAACAAACCCGACCACAAACAACAATAAGTTAAATGTGTGACTAGATGCCTGTACAACAGGTTGAATGTGTGCAGGTTCAATCAAAGACATGAATTACAACGGAAAACAACTATTTTATGAGCTTGCATTTGTATCATTCTGTTATGCCACTAAAACTGGCGATGTTCTAACATCATGTTGGCCTTTAAACCAATCCAAGAGTTTCCTTTCTAAAATAATATCCAACCCCGTTGGCTGCCACTTCAAATAGTTATGTAGGGCAAAGACAAACTAGCTGTAAATCCAAGTTGTTAATAGGATATTCCCATGAATCTAAGCATAACTTTTCTTTAGCGTATATTAGAAGATAATGAATATTTTAGTTCCAAATAGTAATGTACATATGATCACAACTCTAGTACTATCTTTAACGATGCCTTTTCTAGAGAAATTTCCCACAATTTCCTTCACTAACAAACTCAACTTCACCAACAAAAGCTAGGCTGTTGCTTGCATTTCCCATAACAGAATAAGTTATCGATAATAGTCCTCTAACATTTGTTCCAGAATATGTAAACTGTCTATCTGAAGTACACAGTAGACTGGCCATCTACTAAAGACAAAATTCTGAAACAGTACCATCATAATTTGATTACATGCTACATGTGATTCCACTTATATTAGTCTGAGAGATCTAACCATTCTCATTGAAAGTAGAAGGAGCGCATCTAGCAAGATAAGAACCGCTAGGGCCTGCCTTTACACTGAACAAGGAACCAAACGGGCTACCGATCAAAGGCCTGAGAGAGCACTTCTTGTTCCCAATTTTAAGAGATCTGCAAATAAAAGTCGAATCATCGTTATGGTTAAAGTCAAACCATGCTAGTCTAAGGCGAAGAGTAAAGCACGCACGCGCCGGAAGAGAGTCGCGCAAAGACGAGACGGTCGCCGTCGTTGATATCGAGAAGCACGCTGCAGCCCTCCCATGCAACTCTCTGGTTTACCGGCAACGTTTTGTGGCAGTGGCCGCCGCCGGCAGCTTCCATGATTTTCTCGCGGCGGTTGAGAATTAAAGCGTTAGGGCTTTACCATTTGTTTGGCGGCTCACTAGAATTAAAGAGGCAAAACGCCAGGAGGAAATTCACTCGTTCACAGCTTTAGCGAACAGTAGGATGCTCCAATGGACGTGCCTCTAGTTCCGGTGCGAGCGCATAAGGCTTCGGCAGACCACCGGCGCGCGATGTTCGCAGTGTAGCTCCGGCGGGTGATAAGTGCGTGAGGTGCCGGACAATTGACTACGACGGCGGCGCTGGTCTCTTACACAATCGGCAGAGGGAGAGACTCACAGAGCAGTGCCGACGGCGGCGTCAGCCTCCGCCTTGATGGGTAGACGGAACGTCAGCTGTTTTCTTGTGAAATAAATTAGGGTTTCAACCCTTTTTAAGCTTTAAATTAATATATAAATCGATAATAGCAGATTAATCAAACAAATATCTTTTTTTTCAAAAACAAATAAATAATTTATTAAAAAATTCTGAGGATAATTACATACAGTAAACTAAAATATAATAAAATTACAAATTTAATGCATCTTCATAAATTAGTAATTACTCATATATTTTTTACTATGTATGATTAAAGTTTTTTTTTTACTAAAATGAAATTAAAGTAAATTATATATATGTATAGCTAATTTATAAAACATAAAACTTTAATGTTTAACATTTGTATCTTATGATTTAAAATTTAGGATTTAATTTTTAGCATTGAAGTTATTTAGGTTATGAGATTTAATGTTTTAAAATTTATTTTATAAATTTAAAGCTCAAAATTTATAATATATTGAGATTTTATTTTAAATAATTTTTAATTTTTAATTTTTAATAAATATGATATTGGATACATAATTGCTCCTGTTTATATTTATTTCAGCTATAATATTATTTTTTAATAAATATTATAGATTTTATTTCATATATTATTCAAATTTAAGACCGAGATTCATTTTTATTAACCGTCATCACAATTTTAAATAAAAATTAACTTTATGTTACATAAGCTTACCAATTTCATAACGTAAAATTGATTTTTATTTGAAATTGTGATGAGCGTTAATAAAAATGAATCTCGATCTTAAATTTGATTAATATATAAAATAAAATCTATAATATTTAGTAAAAATAATGACATAATTAAAATAAATATAAAAATATTAGTGACAATTACATATACAATATTATATTAAAATTTTTATCATGTAATTATAACATTATTTATAATTACCTCTAGTATTTTATAATATATTATCATTAGTGTGGCCTCCCTAATGTAGAATGTAATTTAATTTATGTACAATGTAATTTAATTTAATCTACATATTAAGGAGGCCACACTAATGAATTGATTTAATCTATATTTATTTCCACATAATGAATTTCATATATTTATTCTTTAAAAATTTGATTTTCTCAAGATAAAAAGATTTGTTTGGCTGCAACTTCTTCAAAGTAAATCAAATATAACTCTTTAAATTGGCTCTGGATGATTGAACTGGCCTCATATTAAAGTATTTTTGAACCATGAAGTTGTTTAAAATTATTTTGGAGCTTAAATTAAATTTTTTTTCTAAAAAAAAATGGGTAAATAGCATTCGAGTATTGCAAATTTTTTAAAAATTTTTTAATTTTTATCTCCTAAATTTAAAAGAGTTGTAGCTTTAAATTTTTTTTTTTAAATCTTACTTTTTTTAGACTTTTTTTAATAAAAAAAAATTTAATGATTTTTATTAGTTTGTATTGATTATATATTTTAAAAAACTATTATATCTTTAAACTTTTATTCAAAATTTAGTAAAAATTAAATTCAATTCCACTCACGCTTTCTCTACTCTCAAATTTTAAAAATAAAAATATTAATACAAATATTTTAAAAAATTAAAAAAATAATAATTAAAAATAATCTTCCAATAAATAATAAAAATTTAACAATTATATTTTAATTAACACTAAACTTACGACTTCAAAATCTTAAATCAAAATTTTTAAAAAATTAAGAGCAATTTGAGATAAAAATCATTTTTTTAACTGTGTAAAAAATCTTATCTGAATTTAAATTTTAAAATTATTTATGGAGATAACTGATGCATTGATATTAAATTAAATGAAATGCAATACCATTATATTAAATTAAGCCACAGTTTTTTGTGCTGAAAAAACTGGGGGATAATGTCACAAAATAAAATTATCAAAGTCTATATTTTCAAAATTTTAACAAATAGATCCTTTGTTATTATTTTTTTAAAATTCCAATTATACTCGCCCCCGCTCTCTCTGCATCGGTGCCAGAGATAAGGGAGAAAGTAATTGTAATTTCAAAAAATTTAATAATTAAAAATTCAAAAAAATTTAGATGTTATAATTTTAAAAATTAAAAACCCAAATATTAAAATTTAAAAAAACATAAACCTAAATGTTATTATACCGTAAACTCAAGAACCTAGATATAATTTACCCAAAAGTTTTTCATATGAAGACTGAAATAATAAGAACATGTGTGTTTGACCCTAGAACGAACTATTTTGATTACGCTCAAAACTAAAATAATACTAAATTTAAAAAAATAAAAAAATAAATTTTTAATACATCCAACACAAATTTTAATATAATATAAAAAAATTTATTAAAACATGGTAGTTTAGGTGAGCCATTTCCTACATAGTAGCATGAAGGATCATGATAGATAGAAACACACAAAGGTTTTGATCACATAAATGTTCAAGTCTATAGGGCTCAAACCTGAAGAATCCATTCAAGTCAAAGGACTATAATGCACATCACAGCAATAAATTCAAAAATATGAAACAAACTGATTAGATCATGTTCATAATAGATGACATCTTGGAATGCAAAATAATAACACAAATTACAAAATTGATTCCCAAATGAGAAGGAACATAAAGTTACACTGAAACAAGGACTTTTCAAACTAGAACAATATATATAAATATATATTATAATATTTTCGTACATCTAAGAGATTAAGCCCATGTTTGATAGTCTGCTTCATCCGGTTTCAAGCAGTTTGAAGCGTATTCAGATACCAAACAAGTCTGATCTATCGGATGAAACCGAATCTGTTTTACTAGCGTGAAGCGGCTTCATGGCTACGAAGCCGAAACCACTGAGAACGTGGTTTCAGGAGATTACAAGTTTCTAAATTAATGTTTATCTAAACAGAAATAAATTAAAGCAGATTCAAAACTAATTTTAAACTATTTTTCATCCAAACAGAATTTAAGTTTAAAGCCACTTCACTTAACTGAAGCTACTTCAAACTTTAATTTCGATTCTATTTATTTTGAAGCCGAATCCACTATCAAACGGGCCCTAAATATTTCTAAAATGTGTATATTCAAACATTATTGAAAAGGAACACAAAACTCTTCTCATGCAAAAAGGCCAACAAGTTTTCAAGGTTTTTCAATGCCGTTAGCAGATTGAGTACCTGTCCATAGACTGACAAGAGGCTGAGATCAGCCATAGATTCAAGGGACGAGCTCCAAATCGTGAGGAGAGGCAACGCCATGGCAGGGTCCCAGAAAAGCTTGGTTGACTCCCCATAGAAATGTTTTGAGAGGCGAGCATAATCCCATCTGAATTCCAATTAATAATTGAAAAAAAGTCAGTAAGGAAAATGAATTCATTTCAAAGAAATTAGTGTCATAGGTATTAGCTTAAACATTTTACTTGGGCTCAAACCTGCCCAAGCCTAGCCAACAAAGACGACGGCTCCGTTTGTTTCCCCGTTTAAAATTAACCTGGTTTAATTTTAACCAGGCATATCACATCACATATAAAATTTAATATTAAAAATTAACTTTATTTCACATCTTACACATATTACTAAAATAATAACTAACTTATATCACATCTCTCACATATCCCAACATAATAACTAACTTATATCACATCTATCACATATCCCAACATAATAACTAACTTTATATCACATCCCTCACACACCACAACATAATAACTAACTTTATTTCACATCATTCATATCTTTCAATAAAAAAATATCTCTATCCAAGTTTAATTTTAACCTTGTTACATTTTACCTTACAAACAAACAGACCAGAGTCCAAGTTCAGTTGGTACAATTACTTATAACAAAAAAAGCCTAATATATATGTGCTATTGATCTTTTTTTTTTACAGTTTCTTTGCACCAAATGTTCAAGTTGTTTCTGCATTCTCTTCTATTGTTGGTGGAGAAGTTAAGGTATTTATAGTCGAATTGGAGAATGTTGTGCTCCTTAGTTATGAGAGTGGGTGGGTGCTCTCCCTTAGGTTGTGCACTTTTTGTCCCTCGGATCTTCTTTGTTATACTCTTTTTTAATCCCGTCTCTATCTTATGAGCTCGACTCCCATCCATGTTCACCTTCTTACAAGTATTCCTTAGTTGACGAGGCCCATTGTGGTCATCCTTGGACGATCAAAGAAACATCTTTGAGTAGTGGCCGTTAAGCCCTTTTTAGGCGTGCGCATTTAATTCTTGTGGGCGAGACAGAATTGGGTTCAAAAACCAAATACCTCCGCTATCTACAAAAATGGAAAATAAATCTTGTCATGTCATCCGGTGGTCACATAAATATGGGAAGAAATCCTAGTTGTGGTCCTCAAAGACCACCTCACGGGTGACCAACAAGGTCAATAAATGTTTTAACTCTTTTCACCAGTTGACCCTTCGATTGCTTACATGTCGCTCAAGACACACATAGAGAAAGACAAATATAGAGAATAACACCATTTCTTATTAACATCGAAGTATCTGTCCATGAAAGTGTACAATAAAACAAAGTGTACAACTATCATATACTTCCACAATTATGGTCACAATTAATATAAAAACACATTTCATGGTGTAACAAAGTGCGAGTCGCATAATTTTTTCTGCCTACATGAGATTGATCTTGAGGACAAAAACATCACACAACTGTAGTTCTAGTATTAAATTTGAGAGGAGACATTATCAAACAGATAGTACCTCAATCAGAACTTAAATAAGTTTGACGATGTGCACAACACCGACCACGATACCTACTAAAGCAAGCACAATAAGAACAGTGATTCATTGAGTTCTCAAAGGGGGCAGGGTAGAGCAAGTGCATTAGGGGATATCTGCCAGTGGTAAATTTCATTAAAAAATATGTTGTCGAACAATAGTTTTAGAGAAGTCTGCCAGCATAAGGGAAGTTTTCGAGAAGTCTGTCAGCACAAGGACAGATTTCACAGATCTCTGAACAACTGATTTCTAATAACTAATATCCACAGGAGGGATTAATATGAAAACACATTTCATTATTACTTTTATTTAAATTGTGTTTCTTTTTTTTTTTTTTTGAAAATTGTCCCTCAAGATTAACCTTTGATGACAGCTGAGAAACTAACCTCATTTGAGATAAGCTTGGACAAAATGAGGTATGGCTGCAGTGGTTGCACAAGAAACCTATGCCCACCCAAGATACCCCATCACCAAAGGGAGAAAGTCACAACATATGGAACTGGATCTTTGGAGCACCCTCAAATGAACTGGATCTTTGAAGCATCCTCAAATGCATTTGTAATTTTGTAGGCTCTCCATGGGGCAAAGGCTGGATTCGTGTCTAGAGAGATACTGTTAGGATAAATCATTGCAAATAGTTTCATCAAAAAAAAAATCATTGCAAATAGAAAGCAAACAACATGAGAGTTCATGGTACAGAAAGTTATCAACTTGCAAACAGATTGGTTAGAATATAAGATCTTTCAACAAACATACCAATAGCGGATAGAGATGAATACCTGCCATAAACAACATAACCAAGAAATCTCCACACAGTGGAGGAGGCTCAGGAGATGTCTTTCATCTAAAGAAATGAGGATAAATGATTGCAAATAGAGAGCAAACACACACACAAACATGAGTTCATAATACAAAAAATTGTCAACTTGCAAACAGATGGTTAGAATGTAAGATGTCTCAACAAACATACTGATAGATAGACCAATGGATAGAGATGAATACCTGTGATGGTAAACAATATAACCAAGGAATCTCCACACAGTGGAGGAGGCTCAGGAGATGTCTTTCATCTAAAGAAATGAGGATTCTTTTTGAAGAAACCAAAAAAGCATCAAATCATCTAACTTTGAGATGATCACAGTAACCCATCATTGCCTCTTTAGGGAAATCAAAATGGTCAGCTATGCTTGCTTAAATGGCCAAGTCAAAGTTTAAAACTATTTGATCATCCACCAATTATAGACCAAGCTTCAAACTTTCACTATAATTGCCAGCCCTGCTTTCATCAATCACCGAAAAGGAGTATATTCACTTTTTGTTGACAGGAAGCAAGATGCAGCGGTTGCCCAACTTGGCCTTCCAAGCTGCTTCATCACTATTGGATGTAGGGCTGTAAATGAACCAAGTAGGGGTGAGAATATGGCTCAAAGATGGACAGTTCCTCCATTGAATGAAAGAAAGGATTGCAATGGAACAACAACAGCAGCCAAGCCTTTATCACACTAGGTGAGGTCAACTACATGAGTGTTTCCATTGCACTTTATTAATTAACAAATCCTCATTTAGCACTATGTATATAATATCATTCCTTATAGTTTTTTGCCATGTCTTTTTTTGTCTCTATCTTTCTTTTTTTATATGAGCAAGGTCCAATAACCCAACTTTTCTTACTGAGGTTTCAATCAGCTTATGATTTATATGTCCAAATCATCTAAGCCACTCATCCATCCTCATTTTTGTAATACTTATTTTATTTGTATGTTTTTCACTTATAGGCCAGCATTCAACACCATATATCATTACTGGTCTTATTACTATTTTATAAAATTTATATATAAGTCAAATTGAAACTTTTCTTAAAGGATTGCAATGGAACATTAGAAAGAAATACAGAAGGTCTATTTGTAACAAAAGAAATATATTGTATATGTAAATGTATATAAACATTACTAACATCCACATTCATAGTGGATGAGGCTTAGAGTTCGCATTCATTTATACATGAAAGAAGATTCATTTGAAAATGACTGCATTCAAAAAATCATCAAGCCATCTAACAATGAGAGCACTCCTGAAACTCATCCTGGCCTCTTTATAAAGAACCCAAAGGATAAAGTAAGCACATCAACTCTGTCCAACACAAAATATAAAATTCATTTGAGTTTCAAGCTCCGGTAAGCGTTGACCCTTAATTTTCTCTTGCAGGGCTGAGAATATGGCTCGAAGATCGATAGCCGCTTGACGGATGAAAAGACAAGATTGCAGTGGAACATTAGAAAGAAAGACCGCAGGTCAACTTCTAACAAAAGAAATATATATTGTATCTGTATATGTATATAAACATTACTAACATACTTCCACATTTTCATAGTGGACGAGGTTATACATGAAAGAAGATTCATTTGAAAGTGACTGCATTCAAAAAATCATCAAGCCATCTAACAATGAGGTCATTCATGAAACTCATCCTTGCCTCTTTATAAGGACACCAACCCCAAAAGGTAAAGTAAGCACATCCATCTACAAGCTTAAGCTTTTAGGTCAGTTGATAACCAGAAATTTAGCTAGAGGCCTCAAGTTCAAGCCCCGGTGAGCATTGATCCCTAATAAGGTAGCAGAAAAAATAAAACAACTATGCGAAATTGAATCCACACTGCAAAACAAATTAACTTGCACGTGAGGGGCTCAAAGTTTATAACTAGAGATTTAACAGTTTCAAACATAATTACTGGCCTATTTGCAAGCAAAGCCCTTTCCCCTTCTCCTTTCGCTGTAAGAGAAGGCAAGGGCAACGGGGGTTTGTGGAGGCGCGGCTCAGATTCGCCTTTGATCCATCAAAGAAGAGGCTTAAAACCACTTGCTCTCAAACCCATGGCTGCAGCGGTTGCCCAAGGAACCTGGGCCATCCAAGCTGCTCCATTGCCATGGCAAGATGCGCATTAGGGTTTCCGACCAACAAGTTCTCTGAAGTTTCATCATCATCGCCTGGAGAAACTGGGAAAGAGAGAGACTTTGGTGCGATTCACGCATCACAGGCCATTGCGAAGAGCGAACAAGCGAAAGGCACGGTTGTTCCGCGATAGTAATCATCGACCACGAAGATGGAGACCACTAGCACAGCGCTTCACCAAACAACAATGGCCTCATACTAGATCACAAAAATCAAGTTAGAAAAAAGGGATAATTACATACATAACACAGGAGAGCACTTAGGTGCTCGTGCTCCAAGCCTCCAAGCCAGTGGAGACTGCAGAGCACGGCTCTGAGAGAGAGAGAGAGAGAGAGAGAGAGAGAGAGGTGGCCGATAATCTAATCAGGCAAAATTTTAGAATTAACAGTAACGATCAATTAGTTAACTAATTATTAAACAATTAATTAGATAAATTTGTAAAATAAAAATTTTATATTAAACGGCAAACTGAATATATATGCAATTATTTATCATGACGATGAGATCTTTTATCTGAATGGTGGAAATGTGCCTGTTGCAATGTTTAAATTGATTGATATATTAAATAACATAAAACATTTGATATTTCGCTCGAATAGTTTCGCATCAATTTTAGTACAAATTAATCTAAAAAATTTATCGAGTTTTGGCCAAAAACTTTTGACAGCTTTGGTTATGTTTTGACTAAAATTGTCAAAATTTAGTCAAAATTATTAAAGCTCATCTCTCCCAAAAAATAATATTGAATAATTATTATTAATAAATTCATTTTAAATTTATAAAATTTAAATAATTTATAGAAAAAAATGAGACTATCAATATCGAAATCATCCAAACTATTAAAATTAATATTTTTCATCTTGTCATCACAACAGAAATCAAAGCTGAGATTTAAAACATTGTTTCGAATAATACATACGAAACAAAGTAATATAAATGACTGACATGCTACGATTGATACTGGTACAAGTATTAACAATATAAATTTCATTATTCATCGAGATCTTACACATGAAAAATATGAGAATGTTAAGAGAAGCATGTGGAAGAACAAAAATTGCCAATCACATGGATGAACATAATAGAGCATATTAGTCGTGATCACGTAAAGGTTGTTTACAACTAACGTATAATCTATCTCTCATGCCACCAGCTATAACTTAATAATTCATGCACATAAAAATTCGTTATGCTAAAGTTCTTTAATTGATAAAAGGATATAAGTCCCTTTTGATTATATCTCTGAAACACAGTATTATGATAATGATAACATCGAGAATTTAAACGATGATGATAACATTGACGATAACTTTATATATATATACTCCCAACAGTGACGCCAATCTATGTAGAATTTTTAAAGCTTGGATTTTTGAGTCGAGAATCAAAAATCATGGCATGTATCGTAGAAACAGAAACTATTGTAACTTTGGAAGCTACCAAAACTCATACTTCTAATTTGCGAGCAAAACTGAAATGGAAATAGAAACAGAAACTAATACTTGCTGATTACAACTATCTTGAAAGCATACCATTTAACAATTTTCATCTGGATTTTCGTTGCTTCTGATATCAGCTTCATGCAACTGAAGTTCATATCATCCTTCTGTATACTGCCCTCCAGCACACCTGTTTAATGTTGTTCTTGAAATGCATATACAAATTTACAATCAATCCAACAAGGTTGATAAGAGAGATGCAAGAAACATTTTGAAAAAAAAACTGTTCATAGAGCTAACAGAAAATTCTATATTAAGCAGAAACAAATGATACTATAAACTGAATACACTGAATTTCAGTTTTTAGTGCTTAACAGTATCCATTAGGAATTAATGTATGACTATGAAGCACACAATCAGATTTACAATTGTACTTGGGACTTGGGGGGGGGGGAGAGCAAAGATGAAAATGCTGGTGGAGAAGGAAGGAATAGGGAGCGATGCATGAGTTATTATGCTCCAGCTTATATACCCACTTGTTTGTAATTCAAAAAGAAAAGAAATCAATGCGTTAGGCCCTGTTTGGCAATGGACTAAAAATCATGGCTAAAATTACCCATGGCCAAAATCTTAAATTTATTTTAAAAAAACTTAAAAAATTATTTTATATCTCATCTCACACAAATTCCAACATTAAACAATCACTTTATTTCACATCCAACACAATTCTCAATAAATCAATCAACTTTATTTCACATCATACACAATTTTTAATATAACCAACTTACTTTATTTCACATCATACACATTTTTCAAAAATCACTAAAAATTCCAACCAAATCTTTTTTTTTTCTTATTACCAAACAGAGGCTTAATGTTTAATACCATGATAATATTTAAGCTTGCAGACTTACGCATAGTCCATGAAAGCAACATCAGAATACTTTTGAATGATAGTTATTAAATTTTGATAATTATGAAAATTTACACAATAATAAAACTTAGAACTTCTATTGGGTTCTTTTGATTAATACCAGAATATTTTTCGGGCATACGATAGTGCTAAAATAGAGAGTAATTGCTGAACTTTGCATTCCAGTGGGTTCTGACTAACTCCAGTATACATTCCAGACATATAGGAGTACTCAAATGAACATGGTGCAATTTCAAAAAAAAAAAGAGATTCAACATGGGGCAAGCCCTTCAGCATGGATGCATTATTACAGTTTCATTAAATGAATATTTGTTCTTTACATAGGAATATAGGTGAACATTACACAAGAATATTTTTGCAGAGGAATTTCTATGTGCAGTTTTTACATAGGAATGCTTTGAAAATATGCAGGAGGTATTAAATCAATGTGTCATACTGAATCTTGTCATTTTAAATAACTTCTATTGATTATTACATGAATACTTTGCAAGCATACAGGTGTACTGAAACATTAGGTCATAAGTAAAACTTGGCATGTTTCTTTAAAAAAATTCTTGGAAGTTTCATCGACTACTTCGATTATCAATTTTAATTTGCTTCTAAAATAATTTTTAATGAAAATCAACTCCTTTTAATATACAGTGTAATACTGCAACAACAACAATATTTAAGCCTTTATCCCACCAGGTGTGGAGGCTAACATTAAAATAATTTTTATTAGTATCTCATACATATTTTAATACTAAAAAAAGGCATTATTTAACTTAAATTTATAAATTAATTTATTTTATGTCTCTAGTCTTAGGCTTAGTTTAGTGGAAGAAAGAAAAAGATAGTTTGAAAAAAATTTATAACTTTTCTGAAAAGCATATATGTTCAAAGGGACTGACTCAGCTAACTGTTGATCATCTCCTTCCCCCCTTTTTCTTTTTCTCATGCTATCTTCCTTGTTCCCTTGCTGATTCCCCTCTTATCTATAATCTCCCTCTCCTTTGTACTTTTCTTTTCGAGGATCTGCTACTGCTGTAGTATTTGAGTATACATTTATATAGATCAATTGAAACTTTCAATTACTTTCAGTGCAACTGCAATATATTATGATAGCTTTCTTTTGAATTACTGAATTTATTTGGTAATTGTGTTGGATTTCTGTTGCTTGTCTTGATTTGGATTGTGAAGCTATCAATTGGTATCAGCACACTGACGATTATGGCGACGAAAACTTGGAAGAAAATTTCAGATCAATGGTTTGAAACTCTCAAGCGCACTTGGAGGAAACATTTTAGACCAACAGAATGAATCAGCCCTGATTAATTCAGAGGCAATTCGACTGTTGGGTAGCAGGTTTAGAGAAGAACTTAATGCGATGAAGGAAGAGTTCACTGGAGATAGATCTCAATTCAGATTGTACAACCAACAAGGAATTCTTCCTACGCCCAATGCGTCGCCAACACTATCTTCAGCTATGCGCAACCTGGCAGCATCAATAGGTATGGTGGTCCAATCCAACATGGAGACTCTCTAAAATCGATTGCCAAAGGTAGAATTTCCCAAGTTTTCTGGTGAGAATGTCATGGGATGGGCGTTTAGGTGTGAGCAATTTTTTGAAATCGGTCAAAGATTGGAAGGTGAAGTTAGCTTCCATTTATTTGGATGGTATTGCATTCGAATAACATCAAAATTTCTCTCGAGTCAATGTAGTGCCAATAGAATGGAATTACTATAAGAAGGCAATTAAAGAAAGGTTTGGTGACACTATTTATGATGATCCTATGTTTGAGTTGAATATATTGAAACAAACAAGGTCTGTGGAAGATTACAATAACAAGTTCGATGCCCTCCTCACACGGTTAGAACTACCGGATTCATATGTAATTAGTTGTTACTTTGGGGGACTTAAAGGAAGAACTATTGGGTATGGTAAGAATTATAAAATTGAAAATGTTGAGGGAAGCCTACAATTTAGCTAAAATCCAGGAAACTACTCTGCTCCAACAACAAAGAAGATATAAAAGTTGCAGCAGACAAGGCAGCAGCACCAACTTCAATGGAAATCCTCCTGAACCTTCCACTGCAACAGCTAAAGTACCTGCATTGAACAACAAGGAGCAAGGCCAAACAATGCAGTCTAGGAAGGCAAACCGCTGAATGCTGTCTAACTCTTTCTTTGATGAAAATAGAGCTAAAGGTCTGTGCTTCTGGTGTAATGAAAAGTACACAATTGGGCATCAATGCAGGAAAAAACAAATATATCAAATCACAATACCTGATAATGAAGAATGTGACAATGCTTCTGAAGAAAACAAGAAGGATGAAAGTAAAAAAACCACTGAACAGGAACTGGATGTCAAAGTCTTTATTAACGCCATCACTGGAATTCCTTCAATTGGCACCATTATGGTTGTCGGTTTACTTAAGAAGAGATATTTTTACATTCTTATAGATTCTGGAAGTACCCACAATTTCCTAGATCCTTCTCTTCTAGCATTCAGTAGCTGTGAAGTGGAGCCAATTCCTATTCAGCAAGTCAAAGTTGCCAATGGTGAGAGTATGTCTATCTCCCAAAGAGTCACAAACTTTCAATGGCATATGTAGGGAATCAAATTTTAAGAGGATGCACCAATCATGCCTCTTGAAAGTTATGATATGATATTAGGAATTCAATGGCTCTCAGAATTAGGAGTGCCCAATTGGAATTTTAAAGATTTAAAGATGGAATTCTAGATGGGAAACAAACAGATTACATAAATGGTACAAGAAAACCATTCATGCAAATTACAGTGAGAAACAGATTGAAAGGGCTGTCAATAATGCTTCCATGGTTCTTCATATTCAATTCTATTCAGCTGCCATCGAATTATCTTCTTTTCCTAATCCAACAGAGAGGACTACATACATAATAACATAAAGATAACAAGAAGAGCTGAACCACTTGCTAGGAAATTACCTGGAAACATTTTCTGAACCGAAGGGGCTGTCATTGGTTAGAGATCGAGACCACAGAATTATTCTTAAGGAGAGAACTGATCCTGTTAGTATAAGGCCATACAGGTATCCTTCATTACAAAAAAATGCCTTTGAGAAATTAATCAAAGAGATGAAGGATGCCGGTATTATGCGAGATAGTGCAAGCCCAATCTCTTCTCCCATTGTTTTCATCAAGAAAAAAGATGGAAGTTGGCAGCTATGCATTGATTATCATACACTCAACTCTAAGACAATAAAAGATAAATTTCCTACTTCTGTGGTTGAATTATTAGATGAACTTTTGGATCTACATACTTTTTAAAATTAGATTTGAGGTCAGGATATTGGCACGTAAGGATGTTTGAAGTTGACATTCAAAAAACAGCTTTTAGAATACACGAGGGCCACTATGAATTCTTACTAATGCCTTTTGGGCTTACCAATCCACCGGCCACCTTTCAAAAGATCATGAATTCCATCTTTAAACCATTTCTCAGAATGTTTTGGTATTCTTTGATGATGTTTTAGTCTATAGCAAAACTTGGTGTGATCATCTCCAACATCTAAGGAGAGTTTTTGAAATCTCTCAACTCCTTGAAGGCAACGAAGAAAAAATGTGTTTTTTCGACACAAGGCATTGATTACCTAGGCCATTGTATCTCTACTGAAGGAGCATCAACAGATCCTACCAAAATTCAAACTATACTCAATTGTCCTACTCCTAAATCGATCAAGGAACTACGTGGGTTTCTCAGTCTTGCAAGGTATTACCACAGATTTATTCAAGATTATGGGAAATTAGTAGGGCCTTAGCTGAATTATTGAAAAGGATGCTTTCCAGTGGACTGAGCAACCAGAGCATGTGTGACGTCCCGGTTACCTAGACGCTAGAAATTACTTTTTTTTTATTTAGAACAGGCAACAAATAATTAAAATCACTTGCCGAACCTTTAATTTCTCTTCTCTTATCCCGTGATCATTCTAATGCACCTGCCACCAAACATGACAGAAGTCTATTAATACAGACTCCGTAAATAAAACAATATCCCAAATAATAATTATCAACTTAACGCTGTATAAAGACTGAATAAATCTCATGTATTTAGAATTAGACAAGAAAAAAAATCAATATTTTCTTTATAATAATTCTAATATGCAAGATATACTTTTTATATTATATACCAAAGTCAATATCATAATTGCTTTTACTAGAACTTAATAACTCCATATATTTTATTTATGAGCCCTAGATTTCTCAGCCAATCACCTCAAATGCCTCAATCATTTTGGAGATTGTCACCTCCCCGTGAGTAACCCTTTCGAATTATATCACGGGACGTCGTCACGTCAATTATCATAAGGATTCTTTTACAGCAGCTCTCATTAGCCAGTTTTATGGAAGTCGTCACCCCTATCGGCCCAAAAGGGTATTGGACGCCGCGCCAATATCATATAATTTAAGCTCGAGCTAGGCATGTGTGATTACTTGTGAGAAACCTACCTTTTAGTAATTATTATTACCTTCAAATCATGAATGCATATATCTTTTCTTTCATAACTTGATCAATAACCTCTTTATAACAACTCATCACTTAATTATAATATTTACATTCCATATCATAAATCCTGACCTTTTGGTTATTATGGTATTACCAACATCAAATGAAATATACGTATTAATTATCATATTCTTCATGCATAACATGCTCATTCTTCAAATATAACATGTCAATTCCACATCAGATATTCAAACTTAATTCCATAATTGTTGTCATATTATAAACATTAAATGAAACGAATCATATAACATATTATTTTTATCATGCATGACATAATTATTCTTCATATCCAGAAATAAACATCAAGTTTGTAAGGACAATATATAATATAGAAATTTCCAACATTATAATATAATAAAAATTCATTTCACATGATCTTATTGACTAAATGCAAAGATCTATATAATTTATTCCGTCCCATCGATTCATTACTTCACTTGTCTCAAAACATATAAGGATCAATTTTAATAATTTTCTCAACTTCACAATAAAGGAAGAGATCACCTATCTTATCCCAATTGTGATTTTACTTTCTCTCCACTCTTCTACTCTCATATTCCAAATCGTTGCAGACTCCTATTTATATTAAGATAAAGAATATAACTTTTCTTTTCTATTCAGCTCATATATGAAAATAAACATAAATCTCTCATCTTTTCACATACCTAATCATGAAATTAATTCTTATTCAAATCTAATTAAATATTATCTTTTTCTCTAATCAATCACCTGGATCCAAATTAGAATATAAATTATACCTAAATTAAACTCCAATTTACCAGCCAGACTGTCCACTTTAACCAATCTGCTGCTTGTTTAATGATATAATGTTTAATTTAATTTCATACATTCTCAATCAATTTATCTCTAATTTTTCTTAATTTTTACATTATACAACATACATTTCATAAAGACACGTCTACTAGAATTCCTTTGTAACTCGAAACCCACTTAATAGATTAAAACATCAATAAAAAGCAATCAAGAGATTTATTAAAAATTCTACCGAATTAATTCGTTCTCAATAATATCATAATTTTACAAACACACTTCACAAGGGAAATAATTACCTACCAGTTTACCATTTTTGCTAAGCTTGAAATCCCTCCTTTATTTCTCTTTTTTCTTCCTCTTCCTTTTCTCCTTCTTCTTCTCCTTACAGTAGCAAACAAGAGCTTCTTCTTGGTTCTTCTCTTCTTCTTTTTCTTCTCCTTCTTCTTGCTGTGCTTCCCAACCTTCTTCTCCTTCTTCTCTGGCCCGGTAGCAACCCAGGCGGGCGGTACAGGGACACAGACAGAGAGAGAGAGAGAAAATAATACTCTCTCATAAAACCATGGCAAAGAGAGACATGGGAGAGACGGTGCGCTGGCGCTGCTGCAGCTGGCAGCCCATCCTTATCTTTTTATTATTTTTTTAAGAAAAATTATAATTTAGTCCCCCAACATTCATATCCTTATAAATAAGTCCAAAATTATTTATTTTAGGTCCAAAATTATCCATTTTAAATCCAAATCAACTTTAATTTTTAAACTTCAACTCAAATTCTTGAATGTCACAATATGGTGGGGACACCACGATCGACCGTCGATTCATTCCTGGAAGAGTTTATCGTCGACGGCCGAGATCTAGCCATGCTGCTTCGATCTGGATTGATTGACTATTAGGACAGATTGGGAAAGATGGATGCTGCGGATTGCTGACTCGATAGATTGGAAATCTCCTATTTATTCTGATTGATTGGAAATTCCATTTTGGGATGATTTTATTTCTCGCATTTATTTTATATTAGTTGTTTCTATTTCAGTGATCATTATTTTAGGCATGTTATTTAGTATTTCCTCGTTTGTGTGAGGAATTTATTACATTATGTATTTTTTCTTTTTTGAGTCAGTCTGTATGGAGGTCTATATGCGCTAAATTGCTGTTGGATAAATATTTTGAGACCCTCAATCCTGTTCCCTGATTCTGATTTATTGAAAACCGGATTGCGCCCTAATCTGAATTGGTAATTTCTCAATTACCTTCGATCTAATTTATTTAAGATTTTAAAAGTAATTGGTTTTTGCGGGCTTAATTAATTTCTTAGTTATCACAAAATTATTCTCTGATATTTAGCATTATTTTGTGAATAATCTGCTTTGTAACATCGCTGAACTCTAAACTGCATTATCATTCATCTGTCCCGCATCAAATTGATATCAGAGCATTAGGTCAGGTTAGGGCATATTTGCATCTGCATAAATTAGATCATATTTATTTTATTGCATGTGCACTCGTTCTGATTTCGAATATTTCATTTCTAACACTAAACCAACTAGTAGTATGAATCCCGAACTTCGAAGAGCATTAAATGAGATTATCACTAGATTAGATCGTATGGACGGGAGGCTAGACCGACTTGAGAGCCAAAAAAATCAAAAAAATAAAATCGAACAACCTAGGCAAAATTATGGACCTAGAAGAACAGAGCATAACCCTTTGGGTGTCAAGCCTTCTGCAACTCCTACTCATGTTAGCCGCCCATCTCTTTCTAAAGAGGAAAGGGACAAAGTTGTAATTGTTGAGTCCTCGCGTGAAAATATCGGACGTCCACTACGATGTTTTCGATGCCATGGTTTTGGCCACATCGCTACTGAGTGCGCCCCCGAAGCCTTGATGATAGAGCAGGTCCCTGAGGATACCTTCCTATCTACTGAAGATATCGAACCGACTTATATAGCTGACCCCGCATATGCGGAAGAATACGAAAAGTATGAGGATGAGATGCACGAGGAAGATAGTTATAGGAAAGAAGTTGAAAATCAAGTTGAGAAAATAGTTAGAGAGCTAAGTCATAAAGAAGAGCATATCATAGATTTGATAGAGACCACTAAATCATTTTATTGTGTTGGTAACACTATCGATCATATTGAGATGATTATAGGTCACGATCGTTCTGAGATTAATAGTTTTGATTCAGTTAATCATACCTATGCATATCCTCGATTTAGTAAAAACTCGAGACCTATAGACCTATATAGGCAAATGGCACATGAGACTGAGTGGTTGGCTACGCGAACGTCTAACTGGTGTGCTGTACAGTTCGCCAGATATTTTTGGAAGACTTTATGGCACCTATTAGAAATCGCGTCTCTCGTGATTTTAACCTATTCTCCACATGCTTATAATCAAAATTAATCATCCAATAGGCACTAGTAAGGTCGTAAATCGAGTCTGCATATATGTAATATCATAGCATGAGTCCATTTGAAATTGAGCATGGTTATAAGCCTAGGGTTCCTGTAGATTTCATTTCATTACTTATGCATGCTAGGATGTTTGAGTCTGCTGAGTCATTTGCATAGCATATTAGGGAATTGCATAAAGAGATCAGTAAAAAAAAAAATAAGTGCCAGTAATGACACTTATAAGAAATTAGCAGATTGTCACAAAAAAAATGCAGGAATTTTCAGAAGGAGATTATGTGATGATTCGGGTTTGACCCGAGCGGTTCCCATCTGGAACTGTTAAGAAATTACAAGCTCGCGGAGCTGGTCCTTTTAGAATCTTAAAAAAAATTGGTTCGAATGCGTATATTGTTGATTTACCGCCAGAGTATGGTATCAGTTCAACCTTCAACATCTCAGACTTGGTGGCATACAAGGAGCCAACAGTAATACCCAGTGATCCGTTT
>KZ451950.1:1171912-1182587 GCA_002786265.1 Apostasia shenzhenica
ATCTTCCCGCAAATTGAGTGTGACACATACTCTTCCACCAGTATTGGGCATCCTTGCGCATAGTTATAGTCATCAAAATTACTTTCTTCTGGTTATGGCACTTCATAACTTCAAAAATATTCTCTATTTCTTCAAGCCAATCGTCAATAATAAATGGATCAACTTCACCATCAAAATACGGAGGACGCATGTCTTTAAACATCTTCAATACCTGATCAGTAGTGGTTCCTACAGAAGTTGATGTAGAAATTTGTTGAAAGGAGTTTCTCATTACTTGCATAGTATTTAGTATTTAATTGAACATAGAGAAAGTCTGTCATAGCCTCAAATTGCGCCACTCCCATCTAGGGTATGCTGCCTGGAGGTGTTGAGAGATTAGGTGCAACTCAAACTTCAGGAGGAACTTGTATTTGAGGATACTCTAAAATATCTTCTCTGTCGTTCAGAGAAGGCTCAATCCTTTTTTGAGGAGCAGGCGACCTATCTCTCCTTAAAATATACTAGCTAGCTTCAACAATATTCTCCTGTCCATGCGTATGGCCACCAGATGGAGAACAATATGATGGCATCCATTGCTTTCATTTCTCACTAGTCATAACTCGCTTATCAAAGAAAAATAAGTACTTTAGTAAACAATTGTAGATAGAATAACTAATATTCTTATCTACCCACATTTCCTAAATCAAGATATTTATAGACCCAACCTAGGCTCTGATACCACTTTGTCACACCCTGTTCTAGCTTATTGAATTTACAAAAAATTTCGGCAACATCTCAACAAAGCGGGGGTGACAGGAACGAATAACAAAAACACAAAATTTCAATAACTATAAAATATGCAACAATAATATATATATATATATATATATATATATCAACTCCGCATACATTTATACTGAACCACTATTTACAAACTCATTACAAGTTCAATAGTTCACAAAAATATACAACAAAAATAATTAAAAGTCTTTCTGAGATTATCTATTTCTGCAAAATGTTAATCTGTAACAATATAATAATAATGTGATGAATATAAATTACTCAGTGGATAATCCAGACTTAAATGAGTAAGTAAACTTGGAGGATAAACAAAAATACACTATAAGATCAAAATTTAAATAATTAGTGTATCATAACAGGAAAATTATATACACCTCAAAAGATAACAAATTGTGGTGTAAATAATAGCGATTAAGATAACACAGTGAAAAAAAATTTTAAGTATATAACTATAAAAGGTTTTCAATAGATCACAATAGAAGATATCAAACAATCTTACTATAATTGCATCAAGGTATTGAGTGAAAATTGACAAATATACAAAGCATATAAAAGGATTTCAATAGCGCTGAAACTTTGGCAAACCCCTTCAAAATGGGAACAACTTCGAAGCCTGGGGTTTAGTCAAATTATATAGCCTTCTCCTGTCTTGCTTGCTTTATTTTAAGATTTCTCGATTGGCCCCTAGCTTTAGGCTCACAGGGCCCTAACCTAGTTCCTGGGACTTGTCCTAATCGTCAATTGTAGTAATTAAATAGTAAAATTCCCTACCTTATAGTAATTAAATAGTAATTAAATAGGCTCACAGGGCCCTAACCTCCTTTATCTTACTGCCCTCCTCTTTTTTTCTCTTTTCTTCCTTTTCCTCGTTCACTGGAAGGAAAGAAGGAAAGAGGGACTTCCTTTTCTTCTCAGAAGAAGGGATTGATATACCAACAGGAGCGGGACCGCAAATCTTGAGGGGTGTCCTCTTCACGCCCTCTGCAGAGGGAACCTTGAATCTGGGAAGGAGCCGCTCAATCTCTTCATCCTTGAGCAGGATCTTCCCAGGTGCTAGTTTTTCCCCCGCAACCGTCTCACTCACCAAGATCACCTCCTTCAGCTCTCTAGCCTTCAGAGGTGGATTGACTGGAGAATCAGATACATTCACCACTTCTGTGGCCTCTACACCTGCTAGCTCCTGCAAAGACTCAAACGTCTGCGCCAGCACCGCAGCTCCCACTCCTTCCTCTTGGAGCGCTTCAACAGGCTCCGCAGTCGCCGGTTTCAGCGACCCTTCAGATGGTTCTAGTAGCCTCCTCTTCTCAGGAGGAGGGACGTCAACAGGAAGACCGTCGGCTCTCTTTTTTGAGAAGCTTGACAGAGTCACCCACTTCTTCCTCTCCGCCATCTCTCTGACGATCTACTCTCTTGCAGAAATTGTCAAGGGCAAGAGGAAGAGAATACGGATCGGCGGACACCGCCCCCGTCTTATCCTAATAGGTCTCGGGCAGCGCGTCCACCATCGCGACGGTTCGCATTCTAGGACTCATATTAATATTCGCGCCCTGACAATGCGGGGGGCTGATGTTAACACGTGGTTCCAGCGCTGCATCCCCATCGTACGTGCTACGCCTAGCCGGCACTTAGCTTTTCTTTACTTACTAATCCATCTATCTGTTCTCACAGGTTTCAGACCCCGGTCAAACCTCGAACACGAGGGGTCAACCAAGCCTCCTCCACGAGGGTTCAACCAAGCCTCCTCCTCGACGAGCCAGGACCATCCCTGATAACATCGAGGACGATGTTACAAAGCGGTGTCTGTCACAATCAGCTTGGCCCCGTACAAGGCCTTCTTCCCAAGACACGAAAATCAAGGGTCAGCATGCCCCAGTTGTCACGGATTCCCAGAAGCAGTACCAATATTAAAAGTTAACATCCTCCTTTTGCGGCTTTTGGTCCCTCCGGCGGCCGACAAGCGGCGCGAGCTCATAACTTGTTCACCTCCTTTCCCTCAAAAAACCAGGATAAAACTATGCAATTCATCGCCTACAAATACCTCTGAATAGTCTTCAATCAGGAGGACTGGCCCGAGGAAGAGCAGAATCTCTCCTCTATCACCTCTTATAAAACAAGAGCTTGAGAACAAGAAAAGCTCTCTCTCTCTTCTTCTTTCTCTCTCTTCCACTTGTAAAGCTCTTTGTATTAGCCTTCACGGGTACCTTTTTTTTAGTGAAATTTTTTCGTTGATCGCTCAGTGGATGTAGGAGATTTTTTCCCTGGACCACCTTAAATTGTTGTGTGCTCTTCTGGATGCCCCGAACTCTCTCTCCCTTAAGCTTCAACCATCAGGCTTATTCCTCTGCGCGTCATCATCTTTCAGGACTCTCTCTCTTTTTTTATATTATTTTAAATTGAAGAATAACTAATTTTTTTTTACTTAAATAAAATAAAAGACTATATCTTCTCCAATATGATGAAAGGGATACAATTTATATATATAAATAGGGGTAATTTAATTTAAGCCCTTAAGGTCTGATTACTTAGACACAAAAGTTCACAAATCTCAAAATCCTTCGTGCCAAAATCTATTATGTATTATAAAATGGTAAAAATATGCTTCCTTAATTTATTAATTTTCAATTGAGGCCGCCGCCTCAGCGGGTCACAAGCGACCAGCGCGTGGCCGCCAGTGTGCAGGGTGTTGGCGTGCAGACGCCCGCGCGCTGCAGCCACCTGCGTGGAAGCCCGTGCTCAGGGCGTTGCATAAGAGCCGCCGCGCGCAACGCCAGTGGCCGTACGTTGCTGGTCGCCGGCGCTTGAGGCCGCCTGCGCGAGGGTAAAATCATAATTGAAAAAATATTTAATTTAATTTAATTTAATTTAATTTAATTTTTTGATGAAATAATGGTATTTTAAACGAAAAAAGTTATGTTGAACCTGATTGGAAGCTTTTTAAAAATAATTAAAGCCCTGGTAAACTATATATTAATTATTGTAGACTTAGACGTCATATTTTGATATTTGTGGACCTAAAAGAAAAAGTAGACAAATCTCAGTGGCTTAAATTGAATTACCCCTATTTAATTTTGTGAGTTAAATGAAAAAAAAAACCTTTTTAGGGTGGATAAATATATATCGAGTTGATAATAATTTGAATTGATTCTTTACCTAATTACTTTGAATTACAAGAAACTGAGTCATGAATTTTGAATCGAATTAAACACGAGTTTATTTTGTCAAAAAATTAAATCATTTATCGATCGAAAACCATAGTACTGTACCGGGAACGCATGACCCATACGATAGCGTGACTGAGTCTGCTCTGACAATGCAGGCTCTTTGTCCAACTGCTTTGGCCGCCAAGTTGACGCAGTCAAAACAGTCTTTAGGTGGCGCGCCAGCCACGCACCAGATATTGCCGTAGATGTCGAGCGGTGGCTTCCCTTTGAGGTCATAAACAATCATTTGCGCGTAGCCGGGGAACGTCGGCTCACTCCTTTGCCTATCGATCATTGCGACGAGGTTCGCGAGAACAGATTCGAGTCTTCGGCGCACTGCAGGATTGCTGCTCGTTTGGGGATCGCACTCAATGATCCCCCACATCCTACGTCAACAGATATAAAATAAAGTTGATCATTTTATTAAAGTATGTATAGAATATGAAAAAATTATTTTTTTAAGATTGAAATTTATTCAGTATGTGAAATAAAATTGATCTTTAATATTTAAATTTATATATAATATGAAATAATTATAAAATATTGATAAAAATATCTTTGGAGGAGTTGTGTGGTTTTTAAAGCCTCAACCAAGTCCTACATGTCTAAAAAAAATTATTACTAGATACTCTCAAAATGGGTATGAAGAAAATAAATTATAAACTATAAATCATCAAAAATTTACATATATGGCACGATGTTTACAATAAATTATGTATTTTACCATCATTCTATAAATATTACTAATATTCCCTCTATTGAAGTTCACATCTAGTTGCAACTCAACTAAATCTCCATTTAGAATGAAATATTTTGTTTTAAAACTTCTTATTTACTTACACTACACAAGAATAGGCATCTACGACCAATTATAAGGTCGCAACTAATCATTTGCAACCCATAACTTCAGTAGCAAAAATAGTCACAATAGGTGAAGTCGCAAATACTTTTTGCAACCAACCCTTTGTTGAACGCACTTTTTTTGCGACTAACACCAGCGACTAATTTGCGACCAAAGTTGGTCACAACATGGTTGCAAACATCAGTCACTAACTACAGTTTTTGAAAATTGGCCACAAATTAGTCGCAAATCAGTTACAAATTAGTCTCAAACTAAGCACATTTTGAAAATATAAATTGAAACAAATGATGCCAATATTTAATAAACTTGCAAGTAAATAAAATTCAATATATTCAACCATATCTAAGAAATTTATACATACATTCACCATCACATACAACTAACACATTTATTTGCTTATGTTAACACCTACACCAAATTAATCTCATGAATAACAAAACACAAGAAATGATAACATTAAAATAATCAGATTAAATATATAAATTCAATCCATATGAAAAGTCACATTCACTGTAAAGGGAAGGCTGCTTATCACCGCCGCTCAGCTAACACCTGACCCATCCTTCATGACATCATGCAAAATTGAGTCAGCCTTCCTACTAAACGACCAGTACCCTGGGATGACATGGTAAAATCCTAAACGCATGAATTGTCAGCTCACCCCGCGCGGCCCGAATGAGGGAAATTCCTCTCCCTCAAGATCTCTCTGTGGATGTTATAAATGCTAGGACTCTGCCATAAAAAATGACTCTTTTCTCTGGCAGAACCTCCTGGGCTGAAACTCTCCCTCCAAAGGACCAGCACAGACTCCTCTCTAATACTTGCATTCTATCTCCCCATAACTTGTATTCTGTCTCCCAAGGGATCTCTAAATACATAGTAGAACATTACTTGGCCTGGACGGTGGACATAATAGGATCTTTTCGAACTACCTAAATCTTGGTGTATTTTATCTTTTTCAATAGTTTACTACTACTTTCTCCCTCTCTACAATCTTTTTCTCTCTCCACGATGCCTACGAGTCGCCTACATGTCGCCTGCTAGTAGAGCTTTTCTATTTCTTACGTTAACAAGCATCATGGATTGCATCACCTCTACCATGAACTCTGGTTGAAGCTATAATAACCTAGTTGGATTGAAATAGAAAATATTGGTAAAGATTTGGAATTAAGTGAAATAAGAATGGATCTAAAATGAATGATTTTGGACTTAACATAAAACTTTTTGGACTTATTTATAAGGATATGAAAGTTGGAGATTAATTTGTAATTTTCCTTTAACTTAAAGGGATAAGTTTGGGGGCTGCCAACTGTAGCAGCCAGCAACCCGCCAGCGCCTCTCCCCTTTCTCTCTGTCGTGTGGCAGTCAACAAAAAAAGGGGGAATTGCTCTCTGTTTTCTTCCTCTGCGCCCGCCTGTGCCTTCCGCCTTTGTTCTCCCGTGCCTTCTCTGCCTCCTCCGCATTTAAAATAATAACAAATAACAAAACTTGATATTTTAAATATTACCCATATTCACAATCAAATTTATAATTAATAATATAATCATTTCTTTAGTTCAAGCTAACAAGTGATATTTTTAGTTATAAAAAGTTAGTGTAATATGATTCAGATGTAAAAATATTAGCAAAAGAAAGCATATGAATTTCTGTGGAACAATTAAGGATCTTCTAATCATGCCATCCAATAACTAAAATAATAAAGATGACAGTAGAACAAATGAAGTAAAACTGATAGTCGGGGTGCACCATCTAACAGAACGAACATAATAATCATGAATGTTTCTAAAAAAATTGATTTACAAATTAGAACTAAAATTATTTGCAAGTGTCGTGCGAAACTACTCAACAATCCATCTTTTTTCCAAAAACAACACAAGCAATTTTATAATTTCAATCCTTCCATCAAAAAAAATTATAACTCCAATCACATGATAGGATGGACATAGAAGAATCTAGAAAAAATCATATACAAGAAGTCATCCAACTGTGTTTACCTGTTGCTAGCTGATGGCGAGATGAAGGTCGCGGGCTACAATCCGGCGGAGCAATGGATGAGCGAATCCAGCAAGGTGGGTGGATTTTGCCAGTAGGGTTGAATGGGACGGTTGTGCAGGGATAATGTGCAAAGCAGAGATGTTTTATAGCATGAGTGGATTTAGCCTATAGCAAGAAGGAGAAGAAGTAAAGAAGAAGAAGTCGACAGCCAACGAAGGTCGGCCAGATACGGGAGTGGAGCACAGCCTTTCTGCGGCGATCGGCCGCAAGCACGACGGTCGACAAAGATACAAGTGATGGTCGATGGGCCGCCGTGTCGGCGGTCAACAAAGAGGAGGACGAGCAAGGCGGAGAGTTTTGAGGACACTGGATCGGGAGAGTAGAACAACGGGAGACGAATGTCGGCCGGCTACGGGCGAGTATCACAGCCTTTCGATGGCGATGGGCCGCCGGCTCGGCGGTGGAGGGAGAGGAGGGCGATGGAGGCGGCCGAGAGGTTTGAACGCACAGGAGAGGGGGAAAATCGCACGATCAATCTGACCAGACCTGGGCGGGCCGGGCCGGGCCTGGGCCGGGCTTTGACTAAGTCAAATCAGGCTCGGGCCGGGCTTAGCCCGTTTTACGGGCTTACTTTCATGATCAAACCCGCCCAATGTACGGGCCGGGCTACCCACGGGCCTAAAAAGCCTAAAATAAATTATGAACATTTTGACATGCTATATTGCTAATTTGATATATATGCTTTCCATAATTACATATTAGTATAATTTTATTTAAATTAATAATTAATAAAATTCTACGATATTTTATCTACGACATGAATTTAAAATAGTTAAACAAATTAGTGAATAGTGATATCTAAATTGTAACAAATGTTGAATTAATATATTAGAATATTTAATGATAAAAATTTAAGCAAACTATTATTTTTAACATTACAAAGATAATAACAATAATAAAACGCCCCCTAAGACTTATCTAATAATAACAATAATAAATCAACATACCTAAAAAATATAAACTATAGCATAAATCCATCATCTATTACACCTCAAACAAAAAAAATCATCTATTAGGTTTACGGGCTCGATTCGGGCTTTATGGGCGGGCCGGGTATGATCAGACGCGGGCTCTAAATAAATCAACATCGGGCTCGGGCCGGGCCAAACCCGAATATCGGGCCAAAATAGATAAACAAACCCGCTCAAAATTGATCGGGCTTTGGCTAGCCCATCGGGCCACCCCCCAATGCCCAGGTCTAATCCTGACGGAGGCAAACCCGTCCCTAGTGGGCCTAGGGCCTCGTTTGGCTTCGATGAGTTTTTTTTGTTCGATATAAATTTTAATTATAAAAATTAATTTTATTTTATATTTAATATAAATATAAATATTAGAATTAAAAGTATTTTATATTTTACATATTTTTAATAATAAAAAAATTCATTAAACTTAAAAAATAATTTTTTTTATATTTAAAAAAAAATTCGAACCAAACGAGACCGATTAGTCTCTCCTTCAAATAGCGGTCATTTTGAAGGAAGTCTTGAAATTCTTAACAGCAGAACTGTAGAAGTCCTGATATCCTCTTCACGCATAGCCTAGTATTCGAAGGAAGCCACCTTCGAAGCTAACTCCTAATCAAGTTAAGCTTGAAGCTGTTTCACTTGTTTAATCAACCTATCATTCTCAGCTCCAAGGTCCTGATTTAAAACAAAAAGGCTGTTCTTTGTAGCCCTAAAGTTCTTAAACTTCGAAGTCCAGATTAGACAGCTGACTTCTAAAGAACTGCAACTCCAAGGTGGCCTGCATCTTGCCATCCACAACAACACTCAATTCGCAGGTCTTCTGGATCAAGAGAGTTTTCGAGTCAGAAAGCTCCTTTCAAAGGGATTCACCATCCATAGAGTATCCTAGAATCAGTTCATCATTTGCTCTCAGATCAGTTGAATACTTTGCATTTGCGCTGATTTGTTGACCCAGGAGTTCATTCTTTTGGTCCGACGTGGACTTGAGGGCCTCTATCTCTCCTTCTTGCCGCAAAGTCTTAACAAAATAATAGTCAGCTCTTTCCCAACACGAAGGGTATCCCTTCAAACAGCAACTGCAAAAAAGAAGAGATGAAGAAGAAAAGAAATAGAAAAAAGAGAAATCAATAAGGATAAAAGAAAAGAGAAAATTAAATAAAAATTAATTACTTTTACAGAATAAAGTAGACTTTGATCAACTGTATTCTGAGGAGAGACATCATTTTGAATAAAATTGAGGTTTCCATGCTTAGTGATGAGAACCTCATCAGGAGTGGCAGTAGCTTCCATGGTAACATCTGATGAGAGAAGAGAGCTCTCATTAAACTCCATTTCTACTACTCTCTTACTAGAGTAGATAAAGGAAGAAGATGCCCCCTTATCTACCCTGATTCTAACAACCCCTTCTTCGATCTCTTGACAGCAGGAATTTCAATAGAAGCCTCTGTCGAAGGAGGAGGTGCAGGTTAAGAAGCAATATACGATGAAAGAATATCCGCATGCTTCTTCACCAACTTTTTGTTAGTTCCTCCCTTATGGTGATAATGAGATTTTGATGTTTAGCAATATATTTAAGTTATTTTATACAAATAAAATTATTTAGTGCTTTCTAATTATAGGTTTATTAAAATTATGTCTCAACATTAGTACAGCAACACTCTTTTACAGCGGATGAAACCCGCCTTAGAAATGTAAAGCAACCGTCGCGTATTCAAACACCTTAGTAGCTAACAGGCTTTTTATGACAGTTCATAACCATCATAAAAGGTGACTTTACAAGGTGATTGACAAAGTCAACCGTCACGTGTCAATTCGATTAAAATAAATCGATATACTGCCAAAACTTTGACAGGTATTCATTGCATTAGCGTTGAATTCACATGAAATACAAGCATTTAGAGTACAATTCATTGAATAATGAGTTTTTTTAACTGAATACTAGTAATTATAAGAGTATTCAATTATATTTTATGATATTTAAAAAATATATATGTAATTTGACTTCAATCTTGACTATATGAAGGAATTTTAACATAAGACTCTTATTACACAACTACTGTTTGTCATATTGATGTATTTTAGCCGAAATCAGATATTTGACGATCTATTTGGGACATCAAATTGAGTTTTATTGTAATAGCAGCAGTTACACTTCTTTTTAGCAGTATATCGATCTATTTTAGGTGAATAGGAACTTTTGTAGAATGATTTATGACATATCAATGTATTTGAATTTAATATTATCATTTTTCCATCAATTCATGATATTAACATTGAATTCAAGTAGAATACAGGCATTCAGAGTATGATTTACTACATAATAGGTTATTTTAGTTGATTGCTAGCAATTATACAAGTATTATTCATTTTTTTTATATTTCAACAGAATACAAGTAATTTGACCTTAATCTTCTCTCTATGATGGTATTTTAACATAATAATGTGATTACACAACTAATGTTTACAATATCAATATATTTTATCTGAAAATAGATATTTAGCAATCTATTAGAGATATTTAATTGAGTTTTAATATAATACTTACAACTAAACTTTTTTTTGGCAGTATATCGATCTATTTTAATTGAATTGACACATTTAGAGACTGATTTCTGACACATCAAAGTATTTAAATTGAATGGAGATATTTTTACGGTTATTAATTACATTAACGTTGAATTCAAGCTTAATACAAGCATTTAGGGTACGATTCATTGCATAATAAGTTATTTTAACGAATTACAAAAAAGTATATGAGTATTCATTTACTTTTTATTGTATTGCAGGAGAATATTTGCAATTTGACCTTAATC
>KZ451950.1:1185587-1196103 GCA_002786265.1 Apostasia shenzhenica
TGAATACTAGTAATTATAAGGGCATTCAATCATGTTTACAATATTTGAAGAAAGTACATGTAATTCGACTTCAATCTTGACTATATGAAGGAATTTTAACATAAGACTCTGATTACACAACTACTGTTTGTCATATCGATGTATTTTCGCTGAAATCAGGTATTTGACGATTTATTTGAGATATCTAATTGAGTTTTATTGTAATACCAGCAATTACACTTCTTTTTAGCAGTATGTCGATCTATTTTAAGCGAATAGGAACTTTTATAAAATGCTTTATGACATATCAATGTATTTGAATTGAATATTATCATTTTTCCATCAATTCATGGTGTTAACATTGAATTCAAGTAGAATATAAGCATTTAGAGTATGATTTACTGTATAATAAGTTGTTTTAGTTGATTGCTAGCAATTATACAAGTATTATTTAATTTTTATTATATTTCAGGGGAATACAAGCAATTTGACCTTAATCTTCTCTCTATGATGGTATTTTAACATAATAATGTGATTACACAACTAATATTTGCAATATCGATGTATTTTTTCTGAAAATAGATATTTAGCAATCTATTAGAGATATTTAATTGAGTTTTAATATAATACCTACAACTAAACTTCTTTTTGGCAGTATATCGATCTATTTTAGTTGAATTGGCACGTTTAGAAACTGATTTGTGACACATCAAAGTATTTAAATTTAATGGTGACGTTTTTACTGTTATTAATTACATTAACGTTGAATTCAAGCTTAATACAAGAATTTAGGGTATGATTCATTGCTTATTTTAACGAATTACAAAAAATTATATGAGTATTCATTCGCATTTTGTTGTATTGAAGGAGAATATTTACTATAAGTAGCACTTTTAGAGACTAATTTATGATATATAGATGTATTCAAATTGAATAGTGACGTTTATCATTGCATTAATGTTGAATTCATGCAAACTACAAGCATTTAGAGAACAATTCATTGCATAATCTATTATTTTAACAAAATACTTGCAATTATACGAGTATTAAGTTATTTGTTAGTGTATTGGAAAAGAATACGAGTAATTTGACTTTGATCTTGTCGATATGAAGGTATTTTAACATAATACTCTGATTAAGCAACTAATATTTGCTATATCGATATATTTTAACGGAAAATAAATATTTGGTGATCTGTTTGGCACATTTGATTGAGTTTTATTGTGATACAGATAATTACACATCTTTTTTACGGCATTTCGACCTATTTTATGCGAATAGGTACTTTTACAGACTATTTTCTGAAATATAAATGTATTTGAATTGAATAATGATATTTTTATAGGTACTCAATGCATTAGCGTTGAATTCACATGAAATACAAGCATTTAGAGTACGATTCATTGAATAATGAGTTATTTTAACTGAATACTAGTAATTATAAGAGCATTCAATCATGTTTACAATATTTGAAGAAAGTACATGTAATTTGACTTCAATCTTGACTATATGAAGGAATTTTAACATAAGACTCTTATTACACAACTACTGTTTGTCATATCGATGTATTTTAGCTGAAATCAGATATTTGACGATCTATTTGAGACATATAATTGAGTTTTATTGTAATACCAGCAATTACACTTCTTTTTAACAGTATGTCGATCTATTTTAAGCGAATAGGAACTTTTATAAAATGATTTATGACATATCAATGTATTTGAATTGAATATTATCATTTTTCCATCAATTCATGGTGTTAACATTGAATTCAAGTAGAATATAAGCATTTAGAGTATGATTTACTATATAATAAGTTATTTTAGTTGATCGCTAGCAATTATACGAGTATTATTCAGTTTTTATTATATTTCAGGGAAATACAAGCAATTTGTCCTTAATCTTCTCTCTATGATGGTATTTTAACATAATAATGTGATTACACAACTAATATTTACAATATCGATGTATTTTATCTGAAAATAAATATTTAGCAATCTATTAGGGCCTGTTTGACAGCGGATTCATTTTCAAAATAAATAGAATCAGATTTAAAATTCGAAGCGGTTTCAGATAAATGAAGCAGCTTCAAATTTAAATTTTGTTTGGATGAAAAGTGGCTTGAAACTAATTTTGAATCTACTTTAATTTTTTTTATTTGGATGAATATTAATTTAGAAATTATTTCATCTCACAATAAAATCTCAAAAATAATAAAAATATATAAATTTTATAATAAAAGTAAATAAAAAATATTTATTCAAAATTTTATAATTTATTTGAATATTATTAATTTAAAATTCTCACGAGGATATATATCAAAATTTGAGATATTTAAGGGATGTGGTTATGAGTCAAAAGATGATTTGTTATTATTTTTAAATTTTGAATTTATCAGATTTAATTATCCCTTAATTTTAGCCTTAAGAAAAATACCAAATTTATTCCCAGATATATTTTTCGAAAAATCTGAAAAAAAAGAAGCGATCGCGAGTCTGAAACCACCTTTTCGATGGTTTCGGCTTCGTGGTCTTGAAGCCGTTTCATACTTATAAAACAGATTCAAATTTATGGAATGAATCAGAATTGTTTGGCTAATTAATTTTAGGGGTTTTTACCCGTATGACACAAAAACTTCAATATTTACTTATTAGACACCCTAAAGTTAAATATTACATGACACACACTTATTTATTTTAATTTTACAACCAACACACCCTAGTTAAAAAATCCTTACATTTTATTTAAGTAAACCATACTTAAATTATGTTTTAACTTAAATAAAGTTCATAGGAATAAAATCTAACTCTCGGTGCACCTTAACTTAAATCTTACATGTTAAAAAACTATTTAAATCTATTATTTATGTAGAATATTTTAAATCTAATCGTTAGATGCTCATCTTAACGATTAGATTTAATTTAAGATACAAAAGGGGTTAGATTTTATTCCTATGAACCTTATTTAAGTTAAAACATAACTTAAGTATGATTTACTTAAATAAAATGTAAGGATTTTTTAACTAGGGTGTGTTGGTTGTAAAATTAAAATAAATAAGTGTGTGTCATGTAATATTTAACTTTAGGGTGTCTAATAAGTAAATATTGAAGTTTTTTGTGTCATACAGGTAAAAATCTCTTAATTTTATTAAATCGTCTTCGTCCCGCTTGAAACCGCTTGAAGCCTTCAACCAAATAGGCCCTTAGAGACATTTAATTGAGTTTTAATATAATACCTACAACTAAACTTCTTTTTGGCAGTATATCGATCTATTTTAATTGAATTGGCACGTTTAGAGACTGATTTCTGACACATCAAAGTATTTAAATTGAATGGTGATGTTTTTATGGTTATTAATTACATTAGCGTTGAATTCAATGCTCTAAATGCTCCTTTAGAAGGGCACCACCATCTAAAGGAGGAATGACTAGGTAGAGAGGGGTTGGGGTATTTTGATAAATAGTATTCTGCCGTGGGGAAATTGTGGCTTGTGGTTTTGCCAGGCCCGTTTAAAGGCCCATCTTTGATGCTGCCTCCACCCGGCCCAGATGAGCTGAGAAGCCCATTTAAGGGACCTGCCTGCACGCCCGAAAGCCCAACGAAGAGGGTAGTTTCCCATTTAGCCCAGTGGAACCCGCAGCCCCAAAGTGGAGGCAACTTGCCGACGGATTTGGAGAGACGCGCCCCATTACACGGCGAGATTTCGGGAGGAGAGAGGCGCCGGTCGGCTGCGATGGGACAGCCGCAGGAATGGGTTGCAGAAAAACCGGAGGACTATCGGGAGCAGGAGCACGGGAATGAGGAGGAAACGCGGAGAATACGCGGGGAGTACGCGGACGCAGCGATGCCGCCGAGAACGACAGCGGCGAATCCGGAACCATGCTAGCCAGAGAGGCTCTGCGATGGTGAAGGTGGTGTGTCCGCCTGAGACGCCTCACCAGAGGCCTGACTAGCCGCAGGACATTGCCACCGAGGCAGATCCTCCAGAAAGCAAGAGGCGTAAGTCCTAAACCACAGCACGACTTACAATTGGGTGTAAGTCGTGAACTGTCACACGACTTAAACCCCTCTGCACGACTTACAAGCCGAATGTAAGTCATGAACCACACCTCACGACTTACGGAGGTGACAGTGCCACATGACTTACAGAGGTTGTAAGTCGTAAATTAGCCACACGACTTACAGAGGGTGTAAGTCGTATACTCTGCACGTTTTTCAGGCAGACCGTAAGTCGTGCACTGAGTCACACGACTTGGGGCGTAAGTCGTGCCCCGAGTCGCACGACTTACGCGGCGTAAGTCGTGCACGGATTCGCACGACTTACGCCCCGTAAGTCGTGCACCGATTCGCACGACTTACGCCCCGTAAGTCGTGCACGGATTCGCACGACTTACGCCCCGTAAGTCGTGCACGGATTCGCACGACTTACGCCCGTAAGTCGTGCGCCGATTCGCACGACTTACTGCAGCGTAAGTCGTGCAGCAAGGCGCACGACTTACGGCAGCGTAAGTCGTGTACCAAGGCGCACGACTTACGGTGGCGTAAGTCGTAGACTTATCCGCACGACTTAAGTCTCTCTCGTAAGTCGTGAACCACCGCACGACTTACCATGCCTGATAAGTCGCACGACTTACCCGCGCTGCGTAATCACACGGGCACTGTCCGGTCCGCCGCCTCCAGCATTCCGAACTTCACTACTAGCGAAATCAGCTTCGACCTGACGCATTCGATTTCGCTTCGGAGACCGCCCGAGCACTCCACCTGACGCACGGTGAAGGCGGTAGCATCCGAGTTATGCGCTACAGCGACCGGACAGAGACTGGAGCGTACAACCGAGACGATGGTGGAATGGTGGCATCAGGATCAGCAGGCAGCTTCGTCTTCATCACATGAAATAGGTTGGGAAAAAATGGTAAAGTGATGGGGAAGGAATATGTTCTTCCATCATTACCATCTCCTTTAGCTCCACCATTTTGAATTCCAGCTAATCAAATTCAATTCAAAATAAAAAAAAAAAAATTATTTGAGTTGTGTTTGATTTGAGTCATTAAATATTTATTAGATTTTTTAGTCAAATCAAGTTCAATTATAAACTATCATATTATATTTATACAAATAAAACATTTTAAATATAATTTTAAAAATCTAAATATATACATATATATATATATTTGTACATATAGAATCAATTTAATTTGGAGCAAGGTTTTGAGGTGGAAACAAAAGTCAATCTAATCAATTTGGATTGTGTTTTTATTGCTCTTCCATGTATAATGCTTTCATTAGTTATTCGTTGCTCTAGGGAGGCAATTACATATATATATATAATATCTTAAAAAAGATAAGTACAAACTTATATGTTCACCAATAAAATGTCCAGATAGAGATGCAACTAAGCTGAAAACTTGATGATCTACATAGTTTTACAAGCGGGAACAATTAAACGCAAACCAAGACCACCCATGCTCTAGAATGAGCATTTTTTTTTGACAAACTTCTCAATTGAGTTTTGATCTAGTTTCAAAATTTCGAATAAATTTGATCCCATAAGAGATTAGAGTCAAAACATAGTCTGATGAGGAAGAAAAAATAGAATAATATCGAAAATAATTTTATCAATTGCTACTTAAATAGAAGATATAAAATGGAATAGAATAAAAAAATAATAAAAAAGGAGAAACAAATAAAAAAAATGGTAATTTTAAAAATTTTAATAATAAAAAAATAAAAAAGGATCTATTTGATATTTTATTAAAACTCAAGGACCTCGATATTTAATTTAAAAAATATGAATCTGTGCATTATTAAGCGTTAAACTCAGGGACCTAGTGTAATTTGCCCTAATATTTATCTTTAGTCAAAGCTAAGCAGGCTTACTAAGTGGAGGACTTTCAGAGCTTGGAGTTTGGATGATTCCAGTTCTGCATAATGAGGTAGGTACGTGTATTTACTGAGGGGTAAGCACACTGTCCTTAGTAGAGGACTTATATTTGAAGCTCATATATGCTTTCATATATAAATGTGAAATAAAATATTCATCTATGCTTAATTTATAATGTATGATTTTGTTGTATGTAATTGATTTACAGCTTCCCCATGATTATGTGATGGAATAATGCTTTTGTTAGATGGATTTTATCTAAAAACCTTTTACAAGCGTAAAATTTTATAGAATAAGTGACACTCTATTGGTTTGGCTAGCATTTCGAGATTATACCTATGGTTCTAGCTGGTGGAAACCTCTGATTGATTTTGGTGAGTGAAAACTCACTGTTCTGGTGGGCGAAAGCTCATTGATTGAGTCTTGGGTGACCACATATAAGCAAATAGATTCTTATCTTATAATATATATTAGACCCTAAATATCTAGATGACAATATGTTTAGATATATATTTATATATTTATATTAGTGCTGCCTTTTGATACATGTATCTTATTTACAAAATATACCTACTACTTATGGTTTACTATTTAGTAGGTGTGTGTAGCTACTAAGTTTGCTGTGCAAATTTAACCTTTATTTTTTTTTAGATCCCTCTCACCTACTAGAGGAGGCAGTGAAGCATGAGGTCACATCTTGATTCAACAAGGACTTTCAAGTTTGACAAGTAGATTTCATCTACTTTAGCACTAGTTTTTGTTTAGTTAAAGAAGTTAGACGTTCAGTAGTTTCAGATCTAATTTGTTTCAGAATGTAGTACTTAACAGCCTCATGAACATTTGATTGGGATTATTTTATTTAGTGAAAACTTTTAAATTGGTTATAATCTTATTGTTATATCTGCAATGTAAAGGCAAATTATTATTCCATTCTTCATCATATCTTATGTTGCTGGTAGTTCCAATTTATTAGACCTAGGATGTGACATATTTGTTGTGATATCTTGCATCCTAAACCGTCTACTTGTGAGTTGATTTTGTTCTGTATCATGAACACCCTCCTATCTGTTTTCATGTGAAATCCATCTGCTGCTGCTAATGGACATAGACTTATTTTTGGTGAACTAATATGTTCGTGTGTTAGTTTGTGTTTGGTATGTCTCCAGAAAATTCTTATCTCCAAATATGTATTTCAAGTCTCTCTAAGAATGATGATCATCAATTTTTTGAGCTTGAGCCTTCACGGTGTGAATAGGGAAATAGGAAATTTTTGAGTCTTACGAACATTGGAGACAAAGAGAGCCAAAGATGAACAAGAAAGAATTATAGAAAATGATATAGTGTCCTAAAAAATTCTAGGACCTTTGGGTATTGGCTTTAGCTAATAGTTGAGAGGATGATATAATGTATTATTCCCTGAAATTTTAACAAACTAATTAGGTTTTAAAAAAATTGTTAAAATATAGAGCCCATTCTAAAACAAATTAGTTCAGGAATAAGAAATTCCAAGTAGCATAATTTTTTCAAAAAATTCAAAACATCATCAAGTGATGATGCCAAAAACGGAAAAGAAAAGAGATAATCTCATATTGGAAAATCGTGAGAGGAGAGAGAGAGAGGGACGTTAATGAAGGGAAGATCTGGCCATCACATCCCTTTTCCAGCGCTGACCATCTATTTACAAGGGTTCTGAAAGATTGGCAGAAGCAAGAACCAACAAAAGTACCAGGGAGGAGAGAGGTGCTTGAGAAGAGGAGAAGGGGAAGTGGGGAGATAAGGGGAGAAGAGTGAATCGTGAATGATGGTCACATGACTAGCGTAGGTCGGGCCCATAAATCACAGAGATTCACAACTTAGATTTTTTTCTAAGTCATAAGTCCCTCACGACTTTGAAATGCATAAGTCGTGAGCCCTCAAGACTTTATAATTTTAAGTCGTGAGACCTCACAACTTATAGTTTTCATTGCAAGCCATGTGCACTCACGACTTACGCCTTCCACATAAGTCGTGATCGTGAGCCCTCATGATTTATAACTTTTATTGTATGTTGTGAGCCCTCACGACTTACACCTTTTACGTAAGTTAAGAGCCCTCACGACTTATAGTTTTCATGTAAGTTGTGAGCCCTTACAACTTAGGCATATAAGTCGTGAGGGAGCTTTCATTATAAGTTGTGAGCTTACAACTTATGCATGTAAGTCGTGAGGGAGCCTTCATTATAAGTCGTGAGCGCTCATGACTTACTGTGAAAGGCGTAAGTCGTGAGAGGTTATGATTTACGCTGAAAGGATCACCAATGATTACTACTTATGCGATGTCGTGCTTGTAAGATAAGAGTGGAGTAGTATTCAAATATATGTCATTCCACTTAAAAATTTCAATGATAAGACAAAAACTAAATATAACAGCTTGTATAAAGATCATATGATACCTGCATCCAAGTGAACATCCTTAGAGCGACCATCTGCAAGATGATCCCATAACCGCATCTAGAGAACATGAATGTAGCCTGCTATTCTATTCCTCTCAGTATTAACAATTGCATAGCAAGAATTGTAGCCAGCTATTCTATTCCTTTCAGTATTAACAATTGCATGCAAGAATTGTAGCTACTGCACCCGATTTCTGGCAATAAAAATTGGTATATTTTTGTTGTTTTGTAGCTTTTATTCTTCTTTCTTTCTGATCGCTTTAATCATAAATTTAGATGTTTAGTTATTCTTTCATCCAGTTGAAAGCTCTGAGAAGCAAGGAAGTATGCTATTGTTGGCGTTTTTGTGGGTGCAGCACATTTAGGAGGAGTTTCCTTTAAATATTCTAAGAGTCCACATGGTATTTTTTCTGTCTTTGGCTTTCATTATATTTAATGACTTATTTTCTTGTTGATTTTAGAATTGCTTCTTTAGTTTCCTTATTTGTTTTTGAATCTGATTGTTTTTTAATTTTCTTTACTCATGTCATATTAAGTCCTAAATCATTTCATGCATTTAGGTTCTGTTTGGTGCAAGGACCAAAACAGGACTAAAATAGGACCAAATTGGTACTAATTTAAAAAATAATAATAATATTAAATGAATTTTTTATATCATTTTACACAAATTTTAATATAAAAAATACTATTTTACTTTAGATACTCAACAATTTAAAATAAAAATATCAATTTTATTTCACATTCTAGACTAAAATATTTGAATCGAGTATTTTGATCTAAAATGTGAAATAAAGTTTATATTTTTATTAAAAATTATTGAGTATGTGAAGTAAAATATTATTTTTTATATTAAAATTTGTATAGAATAATTAAAAAAATTTATTTATTATTATTATTGTTGTTTTATAAATTAGTACTATTTTAGTCCTGATTTTGGTTCTCGCGCCAAACAGAGCCTTAGTGATAGGTCTTGTCAAATCCTCTACATGGATTATCATAAATATGGACAAATGTTAATGTTTGTGTCAATAAAACTAATGTTGGTGTTAGTATCAATGACAATTAGTGTTAATTTTAATCTCATAGTCACATACAATTGACAGGATGCATCTAAGTCAGAAACTTCATAAATAATTATTTATACATCTATAACAATTAAGTAATACATTTAACACTTTTCCTTGAAAAGTTATATAGTTAACTCTTTGGGACTATGGGTGCCATATTCACAAGTATTATAAAAAGAACCATCTCTATGTTGAGATAGTTTAGAAATCTGGCTTGTGTGGTATTTCGTTAGTAGGGTTTTGAGACAGCTCGGCTTAATTCCTCGCACTAGTCTCCCAAACGTTGAAGCACTAAAATGAAAAGATTGATTGGCTTGTTGAGCTGTGAGATGTGAAGGAGCTGTGTAAATCTTTGAAGAGGATTTCTAGCCCAACCAAACATTGACACACTTGAAGTGGATGCATATAGTTGTCATGGTATGGTAGTTGGGCTAGAACGTGCTTTGGGGAAGAGCTTACATGTCACCAACCTCATGGCTCTAGTTACAGCTTCTTAAGTAAGTATTTAAGTTTTTAGCTTAATTGTGGCAATTAGACGGATTTATATACTAAATCTTGTTTTCTAACTAAAGTAATTTGCAGTTCGAATTTTGACAATATATGAGTTCGACATTTGAGCTATTACCAGACATGAATATATTGTTTGGGCTCATAATTGCCCGGGATCAGTTTTTGGAGGCATGTGATTAGCTGTTAGGACACTTCAAATGTTGCAAGTTGTTCAAAGCCAGATGGACCCAAACAGCACAAACTCGTCGCATCCTCTAAGTTCGCGATAACAACAAAAGCAAGCTGGTGCTTCTGCACCATTCGATCATGCAGAATCAACACTGGTGTTGTTTGTAGATCCTGAAGATGATGTTCCTCTAATAAGGACAGTTAGATCTCAGCGACCGCAAGATAGCTACACGCCTAGAGCAGTGCAATCCTTCAAAGGAGGATAAGTATTAACCAAAAATTTATTAGAGAGGCCCTTAGTTGTTGGTTTGGCTGATTTATTGAATTGTTTTGAAAAATGCTCTTTTGTACATGCATTTTTAACTACACAGATTTTGTAAAATTATTGCATGTATATTGAATTCTGATTTATATATTTGAATGCAGTAGGCTTTATTGATAATTTGTTGATTGGTATATATATTGGGTAAATAGCAACTA
>KZ451950.1:1200523-1289252 GCA_002786265.1 Apostasia shenzhenica
AAATCCACCAATATGATGGAGTTAAGGAAGCACAAGTAAGCAGGACCTGGCCAAATTCAGGCAAAAAATAGAGGAATGAAGGGTCATACAATCAAAGAAGTAAAAATCCAAACTAGTTAAATATATTTAATGAAATAAGAAAAAAAAAATAAGGTGCAGACAAGAAAAAAAATTGGAAAGTGAGGTAATCATAGCCTTGAACAACAATAGTTACATGGCACATGCAAATGAATAAATCTCACCTACATCTTATCAGGAAATATAGTTCCCATTGAGTTTAATATTTTCAAGCCAGATGATAATGAAATATAAATAGGGAACATTCAACATGCAATCATATGGTGTAACATTGCCTTAAATGAAATAAGCTGGCATGACGTGCAAATATAACAATCCATCTCAAGCTTGTCCAGGGAAATACAATCGTCCATGAAAAATATGTCCAACAACCAAAGGATAAGAGATATAAATAATATTCAATAACATATTCTCCAAGAAAACCACGAGCTCAGAGGTACATGGCATAAAATGCAGTAAATGATAGCATTGGCATAATAACGAGGCAAACATCTAGACTCAATAAAAGCAAAGATCATTAAGCATATTTTTTTTTACCCAAAGAATGAAATAAAAATAAATAAAAGCAAATTCGTCAAGGCATGTTAGTGAAACCATTTAAACTGATAATCAGCCAGAAAAGATCTGAAGCAAAAGAATGTTGAATTACACTAAAAGAAGATCAGTAGTTGCCATGGTTCAGCCATGTTATAACATGGCCAAAAAAAAAAGAAAGACGTTCCACTTACCACTCCAATTCTGGACCAAAAGGCGGTCACCGAATGAGCTGAAAAACTGCGAGAAGGTGAGCTGAATGCCTCGCTAAGGAAGGATAAAGACGCAGTGGCGGAAGAAGAAGAAGAAACCTTTAAGAGAGTTCTCTTACCTTAGCGGACGGCGGTTGGGGCAACTAACCCCACTTCTTACCGAGTAACCCAGAGGAAATGAAATCTCAAATCTGAACCTAGGGCAATAGAAAGAGGCCAATCGAAAGACACAGGAATGAGAAAACGCAATAGTGCATATGAATAATAACCGAAAATAATAATTTTTAAATCAAGATCTCAGCTAAAAACAAACTAGAGTATTAGAATATATCCGACCAAAGATGAGGAAAATTTGGGGCTTGATAGAAAACATGATGATCAGACCTGCAATAGCGCTGCAGAGCAACCAAGGCGAAAAAGAAATGAGAATGTGTTGCAAGAGTCCAGGCCTCCTTCGTGTGTTCGCCTTCGTCTTCTCTCATCTCTCTCTCTCCCCTCCGTTCTTCTCTCCCTCTCTCTTCCCGACTCTCCCGTCAGGGTTAGGGGCGATTTCTTTGTTCTTGTGTTTTATTAGTAAATTCATTTATTCCTAAACATTGTACGAATTATGGTCATATATGTGTTCGAATACTTTATTTATTTGTTATATGGAAAACGAACAGATAAACACTGATTTATATGCTTGGATACTGCACTTGTTTATGTCATACTATTTTACCTGTTACTAGGCTTAAGGTGATTTATATTTTACAACAATATAAGTCAAATTTACTATTTATAATTGCAAGAAAAATATTTTATTGTTCATAGTCCATGATTATTTGCAATTGAGTTATTTACCTATTTTTCTATTGTTCCAATGATTTATTTGGCTCTTACATAGCTCCATCTTGACTTGGCTTAAATGTTATTCAAGCTGGTTTAAAGTTCATGTGAAAATATTGGACAATTTTCATATTATTATTTTAATGTAGTTTTCTTTATAACCTCATATTTAGACTATTAAACTGCCAAATGGGATGTTGGGGTAAGTTGGATTAACACCTAAATCGAAATCAGCGGTAATTTTCTTACCTTGGGTGGGGTAAACTATTAATTAAGGTAAGCTACCTTGGGTTAATTTATCCAATCCTTATACCAAGGTTGTTAAAAATTAAATTTTTAACGTGATGCTTTATGAAATGTGATTCTTTAAGCATCTTCTGGGAACATTGGAGGTGGCTATCTCGGAAACATCTAAGCTTGTATGTTCAACAAATTCTTGTGCCTATTTCTATTAGCCCTTGGGCCTTTTACCTTTCGATATTTTATTTGTGGGGTAATTAATAGATAGTACTTCAAAAAATTGTTATTTAAATGCTTGACACATTTGAATTTATATTGCTTACACTTCACTTAATGCTTTGTAAATATACTCACCCTAACTCAACTAGGTTTCACATTTGAGCTGTTGTAGTTGTAGTAAGTAATAGAAGTCATAGGGAAATTGCAGTTTCAAGTAGTGAGTGGTCTTTGAGTAAATATAAATTTCTACATGCGAAGCATATAAGTAATGAAGTTTAAAGCACAATATGTGTATTAGCCCTTAATTTTAATTACAAATTGCAGACGACATTATTTTACGGGTATGGAACATAACAAATAAGTTCCTTTTAGTGAGTGCATAAATTTATATAATGGAACTTTTTCATGCAAGAATTACATTTCTCTAGTCGCTTGTGGACTGCAACTTTTCCTTTTCTTATGTCTCTCCTATGCAAAATCTTGTTCAGTTATGTATAAGGATTGATGCCAATATAGAGTATAATGGTTATTTAGAAAGTGCTAATTATTTAAAATAATTGAAAATATAATCAATAAATTTTAGGAAAAATTTTATATAAAACACCATAACCAGTAAAATATTGCATATTATACACCCTATTATGAGAAATCACAGAATTCTTGAAGAGATTGATTTCAAATTTACTGTTCATACATTGTCAATTTTTGTCACAGAACTTAACTCACGTTCAACTAATCAGTTAACCAATGTTATGATTGTTACATCTAAACCATTCATTTAACCTTCTGTTTAATCTGACCGTTCAATTTATTTCGTCCCAGTTAAGAAAAAGATCTCTCTCTACTCCGATCATTCCATACATCGCAATCTTTAGGGCAAAAGGCGGCAGCAATAGGCAGCCAGGACCCTTTAAAGCTTGGAGATCCCGAAAGCTCGGCGTCACCAACCCTCCCTCGAAGGCAACTTTTTGCAGTGGTGCAGACTTCTTTGTTTTTCCCCGTCGTCTCGCAGATATCCCAGAGATTTTTTTGTTATAGGTTTTCCATCATGATTCTTCTGTTTCTTCATTCTTCATCATTCAATGTTTATCTTATTCTTTTAATCATCTTTGATACGCCATACATTTACACTCTGTTATCTACTTCAATGTCATCCTTGTAGTGCAGCTTCGTCTTCGTTGTTAAAGAACTGATCTAATCATTCTTCATCCGCGATCAAACTTCATCCATCATGGAATAGAGGTTCTGCTGAAATCACTCCTTCTATGGGAATATCTCGGATTTATTTCCATCATTTTTGGATTTTTGTCTTTTTTTCCCGATCAATCCTTGCGGTGCTCTTCTATTGTTTCTAGTGTTTTGTTTTGTTCTTCTATATTTAATATTCCATGTAATATGCTTTTTCAAGTATAAGTTTTGTTGTGTTGATGTTATTTTAGATTAGAGTTTTTCTATATTTGTTTATTCCATGGATTTTACTAGTTAAGGTTTCTTCTAAATAATGTTTTCTGTTGGTTTGTTTCTGCTAATATTTTATTACGCTTTGCATGCTGCTGGATAGTCTTGTTGGCATTTATTTAGTTTGATTTCTATATTGTCATGATTGTTTAGTTATATTATTACTATGTATATTGATGGCAGCAGAATATTTATTCTCTATTAGATTAAGGTACAGTTGTTCATGGAAGCAAATCCAAGATACAAATAGATGGAGATTTGACAGAGGTAGGCAAAAGATATATAAGATTGACATTAATTTTCTTGGATTAATTGATGTTCAAGCAGTTGTATTAGAGATATATCCTTGGTTGGATAGAAAGGATTATGAAATATTTCGTATTCTTAGTAGTTCACCCATCAAATACAGAAAATTATGGGAGATGATATTATGAATTTGAAAAAATATGCTAGTAATAGTAGAACTAAAGAAATAGTGATTGTGTTTCATAATATTTCACAATTACAATTGCAAGAATAACACCTTGCAAAGAAAAGGAAATCCTGTGATAGTCAATGTTGGTATTGTAGTCAATTTTTTCTTTAATTCTTGAAAACTCTTTTCACATTCATCATACCACATAATTTTGACCTCTTTTGAGTTATTAAGTCATTGGAGCTGCAAGAAACCTTTTACGAACCTTCTATAATTGTATGCAAGACTCAAGGAACTTCTGATTTCATGTACACTAGTTGTTGGTTTTTAAGTAAGCATTGGTTCCACTTTGGAGAGATCAATTGGAAAACCATCTTCAGATACATTGCCCAAAAATAATACTTTATCTACTTTTCAAAAAATATATGTTACTTTGTCAAACGAGAAAACACATTTACTAGGTTCATTGTATAAATTCTCTTTTGGAATTTGCATAACAAATCCTAAATGCTCTTCACATTCACAATACTCGATAAGGCTTGCTTCCAGATGGTTTCCCCAAGCCGTCGTGCTAGCTCTAAATGAGTTTTGGGAAGCTTGAACTTGAAGTTGACATAAGTTAGGATTGCTTGGGTTATCGCTTTTATAATGAATTTTTTACTCCAGTAGGTAGAAGCCACTCTTTTCGTCCATCGATATGCTTCACAATTCTATTCATTATTGATTTGAAATCGTTCTTTGTCATGCCTATCATAGGAGGAAGCCCTAAGTATGTGATGCGGGACGGATGAATGATGATGCAGTTTAGAGATCAGCAATTTTACAAGGCAGAATATTCACAAAATAATGCTAAATATCAGAGGATACTTTTGTGATGACTAAGAAATTAATTAAACCCGCAAAACCAATTACTTTTAAAATTTTAAATAAATTAGATCGATGGTAATTGAGAAATTACCAATTCAGATTAGGGCGCAATCCGGTTTTCAATAAGTCAGGAATAGGGAACAGGATTAAGGGTCTCACAATATTTAACCAACAGTAATTTAAATTCGCTCAGTAATGAAAGGTCGCACAGGTGGAACAAATTCGAGCAAATCACAAGCGAGCATAAAAATCCAGATTATTCGATTTTACCAGGTTAAAGGCTTTGTCGAAATTCGTACCCTGAGTCAGAAAATTCAAGGACCACAATGTAATTTCTCCAAATATTAGGGCTATCCACGCTCGGGCGCGAGCGAGGCGGGCGAGCTGTGCGAGGCGGGCGAGCGGGAGCGAGCGAAGCGGGTGCGGGCGCAACGGCAGCGCGTTCGCGGGCGAGGCGGGCGCGTGTTCGCGGGCGAGGCGGCGCTCGGGCGCGCCGGCTGGCAGAGCGCTCGGGCGCGCCGGCTGGCAGGCGCTGGCGGAGCGCTGGCAGAGGCGCTCGGGCGCGCGGCTGGCAGAGGCGCTCGGGCGCGACGCGACTGGCTGAGGCGCTCGGAACGCTTGGGCGCGCGCGTTCGCGGGCAAGGCGAGCGCTCGCGGCGTGCGTTCGCAGGCAAGCGCGAGCGCTCAGGCCCGCCGGCTGGCGCGGGTGTGCGTTAGGCGCGCGTTGCAGGCGCGGCTTGGTTGGCGCGCACCGGTCAGCGGTCAGTTGAACGCGGGACTGCGCATAGGGCAGCAGGCTGAGCACGATCGGCTGCGTCGAGCGGAGCCGTGTTCTCGCGTTGCCGTAGTCGGCGCAGGTGTCGACGCAGGCGCGTCGTCGTGATTGTGGAAACCTGATGACGGTGATCACATCGAACCGACGAGCTAGATCTAAGATTCAAACAAGCAGGCAGAGTGAATGAGAATGTGAGTCGAGGCGAATGCTGAGGGTGCAAGTTGAATGGAATCGAGTCCGGAGTGAAGAGCTGGGCGGGTGGAGTTTAGGGATTCTCACCCCAAGGCCCAAGCCCTTCCTATCCAGGATATCGATTCATTCCAGAATCAAATAATCCCCAAGGGAAAACACAAATCAAATTTATTCAACATTAAGAAAATAAGAGTGACAGGGAGGCATTTATATAGGCCTCCATACAGACTGACTCAATAAAGAAAAAAAAACATAATGTAATAAATTCCTCACACAAACGAGGAAATACTAAATAACATGCCTAAAATAATAATTACTGAAATAGAAACAACTAATACAAAATAAATACGAGAAATAAAATCATCCCAAAATGGAATCTCCAATCAATCAGAATAAATAGGAGATTTCCAATCTATCGAGTCAGCAATCCGCAGCATCCATCTTTCCCAATCTGTCTTAATAGTCAATCAATCCAGATCGAAGCAGCATGGCTAGATCTTGGCCGTCGACGATAAACTCTGCCAGGAATGAATCGACGGTCGATCGTGGTGTCCCCACCAGTATGGGTCAATGTTTTTCTATTTGTTAAATAACCATATTACTACCTTCTGTTCTCCTGTTTAAGTTGATCAAAAGATAAAATATCAAACAAAGAATTTCTAAAACGTAAATAATTTCATTTAAAATTCTTTTAACCTCAATTTTTTGTTATTTTAATAAAGGAGAATTACATGAGTACCTTTAAAATTCTTCATATTTACACATGCAATGCCATATTCTTCTTATTTTAATACATGCTACTAAATTCTCTAAAAAACTAGAAAATATATTTTCTGGTAATTATCGTTGTACTTTTAAGAAATATTTTATTTAGTATGATGCACAAATAATTATTTAAATAATTCTGCTCTACAAGAAATTATCTAAAATAGAAATTTAATAGAAACACAAATATAGGCAAATAAATAGAGTTATAAACGTGTCTAGGTTTTCATATCTTCTAGGAAAGACTTTCCTAGGAAATAGATTTATTTTTTAAATAAACTTTTTTATTCCAATAAATAAAATTATAAACATTCAATTTATCAATTTTTTATAACTTAAAACTATAATAAACAAGATAACGAGTTAGGTTAGGCAACACATTTGTTAGACAATTTGTATATGAGTCTTAATGTTTGTTCAGTTTAATAAATGAGTTGGGTAAGGAGTTAAATGTGTTGGGTCAAAAAGCGGATTGATTCGAACCAAAATTGCCAACCTAAATTCAAAGAATATTCATATTATCTTGAGAATTTAAAAAAAAAATAGAAAGTTTTGGGATTTAATAAATAATGTTTATGTTAATTTGAGGAATTTAAAAGAAAATTGAAAATTTTAAAATTTAATAAGTAATATAGAGGGTTTTGGGTGATATTGGAAAACCCAAATGGAAATTCTTCTTTAAAAAAATTTGTTTTTGCTATTTTTGGCCATTTGGATGATAAATAATCTGTTCAATAGCTTGTACATATTTCAACTAAGGCTGTTAATATGGATTGAAGATCAAAAATCGATCGAAAAATAAATCGATTTAAACGTGCCGATTAACGAGCCAAAATTATGGCTCGGTGTTTTTTTCGAGCCGATCTCGAGCCAGGGTAGGATCGGCTCGATTGCTCAAGATCGGCTTGATTTTAATACATATATATATAATATTAATTATAAAATATAAAATTGATTTCCTTTATTAAGTGTTGAGACTTGAGAGGTCGGGCAATGCGGCGCTGCGCGGTTGGGTTGGGGACTGGGCTGTGCAGTGTGCCGTGTGCGATGTGTGCCCTAATTTTCCTTGTCAGATCTCATCCAACCGTCCTCCTCTTCTACGTTCTTCTCCAATCTCCACTCCATGCCCTAATTTTATCTCTAGCTCTTCATTTTTTTGTTTTCTGTTGAAGAATGTCACGATCTCTGAGCTAAAGGGAATCCTACTCTTTTCTCTACCTCACGTGATTTCAACATCCTCCCAGTCCTCTCCTTCCTGCTTCTTTTCTTTTTCTTCGCTCTTTGTTTCTCTCTTTTTAGTTCTTTATATTTTGTATTTCTGTTGATTGTAATTCTAGGTTTTCAGCTTCTTTAGATCGAATCATAACAGAGGCGGTCAAGATCCAGAGGGGAGGAGCAATGGCGGAGAACTTGCTAGGATTTCTCCAAAGGCATTTTGAGGATGTGAAGGAGCACTGGAAAAGGAATTTTGCTTTCCTTGACTTCTACAAGAAGACGCTGGGATGGGAGAATCCCTTGCCCAAATGGATTGACGCTGACGTTGAGGAGTTCATCGCCTCTGATCCGGTTTATGGCCCACAGGTTACTTCTAATTCTTAATTTCTTTGCTATTGGTTTGCAGTTTTAGATCTTCTATATGTGGTTTCTTTAGTGATTCAAGCAATTCTCTCTATGAATTTGTGGTTCTTTCCCAGTTGATAGGTTTTTGAATTTTACGGATTTGTTTTCTGCTACCCGAACCTTATCCAGCTAACCCACGGATTTGTTTTCAGTAGTCATTGTATGTTGATTTGTTTTTTTTTGTGAGTCATGGCTTAAGTTAAATGGTCTTTTTGAGTTGTAGGACATAGATCACTCATGCTGAACTTGTTCGCTGCCCTACTTGGAAGGAGCCTTGTAGTTAAAAGGCATGCATGTCCTTGTCATGCATGCCAATTACATCTGTGTATGTATTCACATTCATATTTTTAATTGTAGATGGATGGATATTGGAGGTATATATTTCCTAACAGGATATGTATTGTTCAATCTATCTTGAATTTAACTAACAGAAGGATATGTATTGTTCAATCTACTTTGAATTTAACGCATATCGAATTTCCTTGTTGTTATAAATTTAAATGAACGACAGAGTTCATTTTTAATCCAGCGTGAAGGCCATTGATGGGCAACAACAATGTCGACCAAGAACAAATTTGAATATTAAATCTACAACATTCTACAGTTACAGAATCATATCTGAATCCCGAACAGGAACAAGTTACCTACCTCAATATTGAAGAGCCACCATAACGGTGTAAAGCATTCACCCATTCATTGAATCATTCACGGAATTGGTGACCCTAAGGCCTCTTTCACTATGCTCTAAATACTTGTAAGACCCGACTAAATCGGAGACTGAATTCTGGACTGAGGAAACTTGATCGGTAGATTCAGAGTTCAAAGAAATCAGTATTCTTTCTCTAGTGAAATCTTCACGCTGTCGAGAAAGTTGGTGTTACGGTATTTTTATTGGGTTTTTCGTCGAAAAGGTGTTCTTTTTCTCGTTTTTCTTTCTTTTTTTCCAATTATTCTTTACTTGCTTAATGTTTCAACCATTCCGTGCGAAGAAGTTTTTGCTGCCTAATGACTACTGCATCTGATTTCTGACAATAAAAATTGGTATATTTTTGTTGTTTTGTAGCTTTTATTCTTGTTTCTGTCAGATCGCTTTAATCATAAATTTAGATGTTTAGTCCAGAATTTTTTTCTTCCCTGATTTAGACTTTTACTAGATTAAAGTAAAGCTTTTCTTTTTAATTGCCGATTTGTGATGCCTTTATATTCTTTCATCCAGTTGAAAGCTCTAAGGGAAGCAAGGAAGTATGCTATTGTTGGCGCTTTTGTGGGTGCAGCACATTTAGGAGGAATTTCCTTTAAATATTCTAAGAGTCCACATGGTATTTTTTCTGTCTTTGGCTTTCATTATATTTAATGACTTATTTTCTTGTTGATTTTAGAATTGCTTCTTTAGTTTCTTTATTTTGTTTTTGAATCTGAATTTTTTTAAATTTTCTTTACTCATGTCATATTAAGTCTTAAATCATTTCATACATTTAATGATAGGTCTTTTCAAATCCTCTTCATGGATTATCATAAATATGGACAAATGTTAATGTTTGTGTCAATGAAACAAATGTTGGTGTTAGTATCAGTGACAATTAGCTCATTGACGTTGGTATGCTAATTGAATACTCCATGATCCTTCTTACATCTGACTTATGTTACTTTGTTTATCTAAAAATTCACGCATAAATCTCAGTTGCATGTGTTAAGATGCTATACTACAAATTATAGCTGATTTGTGAATTTCTTTGTCGAGGAACTGCTCTTTAGGTCAAGCTTCTCGAGCTAATCAAATATCAATCTATTTGTGGACTTTCTCCTCATAGACCAACTCTTTATTGTTGAGCTATTTGTGAACTTTCTCTACAAAGATCTGCTTATTGTGGTTGATTTTTTTGTTGACCTGTTCCTCGAAGACTCTCTCTCAACAAGCAAAGTTATGGGAACTAGTGCATTGTGTCTATTCAGGATTAGCTCGTTGGGGTCTCATAGAGGAGGGTGAGTTGATAATCAAATGGGTTGGTTTGAAGAGAATGATAGAGCAGACGAACAATAGCTTGGGAAAATGGGATGTAGGGATTTTTTTCCGTTCAAATATTTTGCATTGACTTACAAAACGATACTCACAATAATGCTTCATATAAATATTATCAAAAATATTAATGAAATATTTCATCTATATAAAAAGTTATGCTAAAATTATAAAAAAGAATTATTATTAAAAATTAATATTATTCTTTTGTTAAAAAAATATTTACTATTATATTCATAAATTAATAAATATAATATATTATTTTAATTAAAACATTGTAACGTGAACATCTAAGTACACAGAAAAACCTATAAGTGGATAGTTTGACTGTGACATTGTTATATATGTACGTAAGTGTTAGCAATTATCCCGATTTCTTTGGTATTCACATTGTCACTATTTACAAGCGTAGCATAATGATCTAAAGGTATATTTAAAAATAGTCTAGCCCGATAGCTTAATATATTGGGTAAATGGGTTCGGTTAACTGTCGGTTTTTTGACATTAAAAAGTTAGCCCTAAACTGAAATCATCGGCTTTTACAAAATGAAAATTGAAACTAAACAAATTGGTTAATCAAAATTTTTTGTTTAGTTTATTCGGGTTTAGTCTAGTTTTTTCAGTTTTCAATTTTTTTTTTAGCTCTATTAGATGCTGACGAGCGCTAAGCCTCTCCTTCGCTTGGATATTCATCGTCAGAGGAACCAACGTAGTGGAGGTAATCACCTAGATCTTGAAGAGGACAATGACCTAATTGGATACGATCTTCTTCATCTCTCTACCCATGTCCACCATCATCTCGTGCTTCTAGTTGACCTACTTGTTACAGGATGATGCAGTAGAGGTGTTGGTATGTGCCCTATTGCGGGAAACGAACGTCTTAGCCAACAGTGGCCTCGCGGTGGCTTCATTCGTCACATAAGACTGGAGGAAGAAGCAATGCTACGTTCTCAGTCTCCTACTTGAGGACATTTGAAATGTTTATGATAGAAGTTGTCGATGAAGAAGAGTTGGGAGAAGATGGGAAAGCTTGCTTAAGCATTGACCCGTCTACAATGTAAGCTCCTGCGAAGAAAGAGACTACTATAAAACAAGCAATAAAATTAATAAAATAAAATAAATAACAAGAACAGAAATTTATGCGGTTTAGAGTGGTCCTCCTACATCGATGGGAGCTAGAGGAAATTTCACTAAAGGAGAAATGGTTTGTCGTAGGCAAGTTACAAAAGTGCTTTGCTGATGTTGTAACGGAGAAGACAAGAGACAAGACTCCCATAAGAAGTTTGTCTAGAAGGACAAGCTCCATATCTATGGCTTAGATCTAGATGATGTCTATTTATAGAGGTAGGAGGCATCAGGGAGTTGTTGAGAGTTGTGTAAACGTGGCCTTAACGAGCCATTAGAATATCCGCCAAAAGGAGCCCGGGAGATGTCCTTGTGTCCACATTTTCGTGCTATTGAGGTAGTTGGTGATAGTGTCTAACTGACCGTTCGAGCTGCAAAGCATATGTTGGATATTTTGCTAAGGTTCCTTTTGAATACTTGGGACCGATTGAAGTAGATCGAAGACAAAATACTTGCTAGAGTAGAGTTAACCTTTAGGTCAGCTAATTAAGGAAATGTAGACATCTCATACAACAATCTGATATAATGGTTGAACATTCTTGGGATGACTGTGAGGGCTTTTCATGTGTATGAGTGGTATGAAGTCATCTCTGGTTAATCAGAATTATTTTGGTTTGGACCGGGTTCACCTTGGCTTAGTACTGATTGATCAATTAGGGTCTAAAGTAAGTCAAGGTAGTTGCAAAATGTACGAATGAGGTTACAGCATTGACTATCCTGCAATCAATGCATGTTAGTGGCTTGACGTCCTTCAAATCCACAAAACAAACGCCAAAGTATTTGCATGTTTTCATATCCATTGGACATTTTAAGTTCTCTTGAGAGATATATGAATTCAGTGATAGGCTTTGATTTTTTTTCTATAATCCATCGTTCATCAGATTTTTTGGAGAATTGGATGGATGTTGATTTCCAATGGTTGTGATTGCTTCATTAGTGGCTTGCATAACATTTGTGCTCGGAATTTTTTTTGAATTCTGTTGACATTGGATGGAGATTTGGCTCCAATGATTTAAATGATAAGCTTGTTAAATTTTCTTTTTCTAGGCCTGCGTCTCTTTTTGCTTGCTTCAATTTCGTTTAAAAAACAATTATATTTGGTAGATTTTTTTACATTATATTGAAAATGCAATTTGGGATAAAGTTTAATTTTTGGCTCAAATAAATTTTTTGTTTAGCATAGTAGTAGAGCTGCAGACGTGAAGTTCTTGCTTACTCCCATTTTCTAATTGTGTAATTAGGCACTTATTATGGTTGGCCTTGCCAAGGTCAGCAAACAATAGTGATAGATTTTCTGCTTTGTCTTAGCCTATATTAGGTCTCATGATTTATCTTTAGAACTTTCAACTAGTTAGCCTGAGATGTTGCTTATAAAGTACTGTAATTGTTCTCCCTGTGGAATTAAGACTATTCAGTCTTAACCCCTTCTTCATCCATGGGAATTTGGGCCCTTGGGTTCATCAATATTCCTCATCAGATCAGGTTGCACTCACTAGCTTCCGCAACTACTTCTTCTTCTTTGACTTGCACCAGCAACGGACTTGATTGAATGTACCGTGTACCGACTGCTTCGCCTTTCGACTTTGACCAGCCGTGCCGCTGGAAAGCCTCGACTTGAGAGCAAATTTCGTGCTGAGAAAGCCAACCCTCTACTTATAGCCCGATTCTTTACAGTCAAGACCAGTGCCAAGCTACTAATATAATACTATAAATGCACGGAACTTGCTTTTTAGGTTTAAGGATTGAGGGTTCGCTACGTATGATTTAGCCTTGAACTTTATTGTACTATTGGATGTTTGTTCTAGTACCTCATAGCACAGCCTTATCAAAACATCGTTGAGGACGCAACTGTCACTGAGCCTCGTGATTTTGTTCTCAAAAAGATCTATTGACAAATTCGCATGCTGCTTTGCTATGAAGTTCAGTCACTTGATGTGGATGATTCGTTACCCCTTCACCATCCTACAAATTTACTGGGAGTTGCGCCTTGTCCATGCCCGCCACGCAAACGATCAGTCCTTGCCCTCATTGAACCATATCATTAGAGGTGTACCAGTTTAAATGTTTTTCATTTTATTGGTGATAACATTTAGGTTTTGGGTCAGTGGAGTTCTAATATTTTACGAAAGTGCAATCTTTCTTAAGCTACAGATCTAACTGCTCGCATTGTTCTTCGCAAAGTACTGTTTCACCCTGTGGTTTTGTTGCAGGTGTTGTGTTAGCTACGGGATTTGGAGCTCTTTGTGGTGGAGTTTTTGGTGCTGAAGTTGCTGAGCATGTCAAGCAGCTGTATAAGGTGGATAAACATGGTGCTAATCTCAGGTTTCTCTACTGGTGGGAGGACAAAGTTAGAGGTGACTCACTCGAAACTCGTTTGGTTTTTGAATTGACTCGAAATCAGTTGGAAATTTTGGAATTGAATCATGACACAAGATTCTTGTTCTCTTGAAATATGATTCAAGTTGATCGAAATTATATGCATAATGTAAAAGATTTTGATATTATATATATATATATATATATATAATTGTTTTACATATGAGCTAGTGTAGTAGTCCGCTAATAGTATGGAGGATGAAATTTTGCTTTTTCAGGCCCTGTTTGGCGCGAGGACTAAATCAGGACTGAATCAGGACTGAATCAGGACTAAAATGATACTAATTTAAAAAACAATAATAATAATAATAATAATAAATAAAAAAATTTAATCATTCTACACAAATCCTAATATAAAAAAAACATTATTTTACTTCACATACTTAATAATTTTTATTAAAAAAATTAATTTTATTTTACATCCTAGACCAAAATACTCAATTCGAATATTTTGATCTAGGATGTGAAATAAAATATATATTTTTATTACAAATTATTGAGTATGTGAAGTAAAATAATATCTTTTTATATTAGAATTTATGTAGAATGATTACAATTTTTTATTTATTATTATTATTACTTTTTTAAATTAGTATCACTTTGATCCTGATTTGATCCTCGCACCAAACAGGGCCTTAGTCTAGAGATTAAATTCACATGAATACACAGTACTTTTATATTTTTTTGCATGATAAGCTATCTGATTTGGAATTTGAAATTTTCTATTTTGAGTTACCTTTAGCTTACTCAAAATTTGTATGGTAATAGTTTTGTCTCATTTTTTGGCTTTCAAACTATTTGTCAGCTTCTTCGACCTTTAATCCCCCACCCCAACCTTCAGTTGAAGCTTTAGCAGCCTTTTTTTTTTTTTTTTTGGATTGAACTGCATCTCGATAACTCCTGAAAGAAACTTTGGGCACATCTTGGAATAGGCAAGTAAAGTTGGGGGGATTGTTTGAGGGGGAATTTGGATCAATGGGTTTTTTAAACCAAATCTTTGGCTTGATGATATAACGTATAAATAAGTTTTTAAAAAAATCTATATAATATTAAATAAATTAAACATAATTTTTTAATCTTTTTCAGTTCATTCTTTGTTTTTAAGATATTCGTTGATGTATCATCAGTATCTACTGATATTAATATTTAATTTGTGCTATATTCTGTTTGTGTAACAGGAAATCGTCAGTAGTCCCTTGGTGCCTATGCAGTCATGAAAGGGAGAAACTTCATCTTCTGTTAAATAAAAGTGCATTTATATAACTCTGCATGTTGCTTCAAATAACATAACATAATTTTGTTGTTGCTTTTTTTTTTTTTTCATGAGGTGCTCTTCTTGCTACTGTTTTTGAAGCTGGGCGGTTTCTGGTAAAAGATATCTTTAATTTGTACTCTTTTTGAGTCTGTTTGGCGCGAGGACTAAATCAGGACTAAAATTTATAGCTTCAAAAACAATAATAATAATAATAATAATAATAAAAAATAAAATTTTTTAATCATTCTACAAAAATTCTAATATAAAAAAATGATATTTTACTTCACATATTCAGTAATTTTTAATAAAAAAAATTAATTTTATTTTATATTTTAGACTAAAATACGTGATTCGAATATTTTGGTTAGGATGTGAATAAAGTATATATATTTTTATTGAAAATTATTGAGTATACAACAACAACAACAACAACCAAGCCTTAATCCCACTAGGTGGGGTCGGCTACATGAATCCTTTGTTTCCATTGCGCTCTATCAGTTACCAAATTCTTATCTAAGTTTAAGTAATTAAGATCACTCCTTATAGTTTCTTGCCATGTCTTCTTTGGTCTCCCTCTTCCTCTTTGTACATGGGCAAAATCCAGTAACTCAATTTTTCTAACTGGAGCTTCAATTGGCCTGCGATTTAGATGTCCAAACCATCGAAGCCGACTTTCTCTAAGTTTATCCTCAATTGGTGCAACACCAACTTTCTTTCGGATATACTCATTTCTCATTCTATCCTTTCGTGTATATCCACATATTCACCTTAACATCCTCATTTCTGCAACATTTATTTTATTTGTATGTTTCTTCTTTGCAGGCCAGCATTATTATTAAATAATTTTATTTTATTTGAAAATTATTGAGTATGTGAAGTAAAATATTGTTTTTTTATATTAGAATTTGTGTAGAATGATTAAAAAATTTTATTTATTATTATTATTATTGTTGTTTTTTAAATTAGTATCACTTTGGTTCTCGCGTCAAATAGGACCTTAAGCTTTGTTTGTTTCAAGAAAAAAAAATTTTAAAAAAATTGTGAAAGTTTATAGAAAAATATGTATGATGTGAAATAAAATGAGTTAATTTTTCAATGAATTGTGTTGGATGTAAAATAAAGTTATTGTTTAATATTGGAATTTGTGTAGTATGAGATATAAAATAATTTAAAAAAAAAAATTTAAGTTTATAGTTATGATTAAAATAATTTATTTTTTTAGTCGGCCTAATTTTCAGACATCATCTGCTTGCATTTTGTATTTTTATCGCAATTTGTAGTATATAGATTTTGTAATATTATTTTATTTTAATATAGTTAATATGTATAATAAATATTTTTATAAAAAAATATAGCTTATAAATTAATCTGACTAAACTTAAAAATTGACGTGAAACAGAGAGATTTTAGAAGCTTGAATTAAATTTAACTCAGGACAAAAGAAAAATATTTTATTTTTTAAATTTAATGTCAAAAAATTTTATTTTTTTATTAAAAAATATATAAAATATAAAATAAAGTTGATTTTAATATTTATATTTGTGTTAGATGTATAATAAAGTTGATTTTTATAATTAAAAAATTTATTAGGCTAAAAAATATTTCGAATCAAACGAAGTTTTAAGTGAGATATATTCTGACATATTATAATATTGTTATTTACGTATAATTATATATTAAATTACAAAATTTAATAGTTTTTTTTTAGAATATTAATTTGAAATAGTTAAAACAAATTAACGAGGACTCTAAGCTAGTAAGCTTCATGTTTTTATTCAATTTTTTCGATAACCAAAGAAAAAAATTAAAATCTAATAAATATAATTTCAATAATATTTATTATAATATAAATATTATCAAAAGAAACATATAAGAGAACATCATTATTTTCAATATGGGCGGGTCAGGTTTGGCGCGGGCTGGACTTAATCGGGCTTTGACTAAGTCAAATTGAACTCGAGCCGAAATAAATTCGAATATCAGATCAAAATAAATAATTAAACTCGTTTAAAATTTATCGAATAGATTTTGACTAGCCCGGGTCTACTTTCAAATGAGGATACTGCTAGTCGCTAGGACAAGGGGGATAAATTTGCAAATCTTGAGAGAGAGGAGTGCTGCCAGAAAAATGACACGTGAGCATCACGTGATGAGTGAGAAAGTGGAGCAAATAAGTTGGTAATCCTGTTTCTCCGTTGCGCTCCTCCGTTGATGCCGCCTTCCACTCATTTCATGAACTCCGTCGACGCCCCTCATTTAATTTTCTACCTCTCACGGCAACCTTTTCGCAGCGCCCGCTACGCACCAGAATAAAATCCAAAATTTTAATTTAAAAAAGAGGGAAAAAAAAGTAATCCGGCTAATCGGAATCTTCTCCGGTTTCCCCCAAATCCAAGTCTCCTTCGGGTTTCTCGAGGTCCCTTCGGGTTTCAATGAGCGATCGATTCAGGTATCATAACGATCGATTCCCTCTTCCCCTATCGCTTTTGATCTTGCGTGATTCGGGGTTCGGATCGAAACCCATCTCTGATTTTTCGTTAATTTGAGAGCTTTTGCTGCAAAATCCGAGCTTGCGGTGAATGGTTTCTCTCACTCATTTTGAGGCTTCGTTGTAGATTTTCTAACGAAAGAGCAACAATCGCCATCGTCTTTTGTCGCCAATTTGAAGGTAAGCTGCATTCATTTTATTTTGTGATTTTCCCCAAATTGTTCGTGTTATTGTGTTCGATGAAATGCTTTTTTGTTACTTGACCCAAATTTTGAAAGCCTTCGTTCATTTAAATTTCTTCTAGCAGCGTCTGAAAAGCTGGAGTGCAATAACAGATTTTTAAGAGCAATGCGAATACATTAATAATTTTCCCTATAGAAAGAGATCTTCACGTTTTGTGGAATTGGAGGGATAATTGGAAGGGAATATTCTATAACCCAGTGGCTTTTAATAAAAATTTGAGCTGATGGTATTGTTATCAGAATTTGAAGATGGATGGTGGCATTTCTGACTCTTCTGGTTACAAATTTCCACAATATTATGTTCCTAGTGCTTCGGGGAGAACACCATCAGAAAACAATTTGCGCAACATCTCTATTCGAACTGGTGAAGAGTTCTCCATGGAGTTTGTGCAAGATCGAGCAACTCCCGGAGGAATTCCTGTTCGACGCGGACTTGACCATGGTTATGTGAAGAGAATGGGTTTCAATGTCCAGCCAAATCTTCCACGAGGCTATGAAGACCAAATAGGTACTTTTGGACTCCGGAGGGTAGAATCTGATTTCAGCTGTGATGTTTCCTCTGCTTGTTTCCCCAGAGAAAATGCAGTAGGTGTCAATATTTGGGATGTCGTTGATGGAAAAGTCGTGACTGAACAGAGGTTCTATGATAACCCGTTGGATGACTGCCATGACTGCTCTTTTTTGGAGCCCCTTCCTGCCTATCCTAGCAGCAGTCATGTGCCCAGAAGCTCGGAAAGTCCTCATGCCGGGAAGGTTAAGTTTCTTTGCAGTTTTGGTGGGAAAATTCTACCAAGACCTGGTGATGGGAAGTTGAGATATGTTGGCGGTGAGACCAGGATGATCTGTGTTAAGAGTGATCTTTCATGGAAAGAACTTTTGCTCAGAAGTGCGAGTATTTGCAGCCCTCCTCACATAATAAAGTATCAGCTACCAGGTGAAGATCTTGATGCTTTGATATCTGTTTCTTCGAATGAGGATTTTCAGAATATGATGGATGAATACTATGGACTTGAGAAGGCTGATGGATCTCAAAGGCTTCGATTATTCCTCATCCCACTGAATGAAACTGAAAATTGCTCTGTAGATACAAGAGGCTTGCAGAACAGCTCAGAGTATCAGTATTTTTTTGCTGTAAACAATATGGTAGATCCAAGTCCCAAGAAAAGCTCCAGTGGAAACAGCTTATCAAGCCAAGTAGGATGCCTGTTAGATAGATTACCAAGTTTTCAGAAAGATCCTCCATTGCTTCCAGTTGATACGGTTGATGGAACTGGAATTTACCACCAACATCCAAATTCTCAGCTTCCTGTTAGCTTTCAAGTTGCACCAAGCCCACCCACTTATTCACCTCCTTTTTCTCCAAAGCTAGTACTACCATGTGATTCGAGGATTTCTCGAAAACATTCGCTTGATGGTCATTTCACAGAAGATCAAACATCAGACAACTGTTATGATATTGATAGAGGGTGTCTCATGGCTATGAGATTCCATCCAAATATGCATGGAGAAGCTGATACCACAATTAAACAATCTGGGTCTCAGTTTCAGAGTCAGAAATGCGATCGGGAGTTTCCTCCTCCATCATATAATTACAGTGACAGTGAATTGGCCGGACATTTCTTCTGTGAAAAGCATTTTCTCACTGAAAATGACGCCCACTCAGTGAAGTTTTCCAAGCAGCAAGAAGATTCAGTAAGTTGGATAACTGGCTCTAGTGACTCAGCAGGTCCAATACATGGCATGCCTCATGCATTTTCAGATTCTTTGCTTCGAGATCAGGGTGAAATAAGCATTTCTGGTAACTGGGGATCAAATGGTTCTCGAGTTAACTGTAAGACAACAGCTGGTCCTCAAAGTTCTTGCCAAAGTAACATGCTTGATGGAGCACCAGGGTACCAAATAACAGTGAATCACACAGATGTTCCCTTTAAACTACAGAGGACGGCATTTACAGGCTCTCATATAAGGCCAGAATTCTCACCGTCTAACAATCATCCTGAATCTTATGAAAGAAATCAAGCCACGCAGGACGACGTTCATAACATTGGTAGTGAATATCAAATCAAAGAAACCAATAATAGAAATTATGGGGATCAAGATTATCAGCAGAAACATGGTTTTGGTAGTTATGTTTCTGATTGGATGCACGACAAGGGAAACCTTGTTTCCCAAGAAATGAACCTTCGTCCAGATAATTCTGCTGTTGCATCTCATGACGCTTCTGAGTTGCAAGACTCGGTTCACTACCTCAGCAATATTCATGGCACTGGTATTCCTTCACCAGATTTTGACATAGTGGAGGGTTCACTTCCAACATCTTTGCTCTTTTCTCCAAGCATCCATGTAGACAAGATCAATGATTGCTTTCTTGCAAACCAATTTAATGAAACTAAAACAAAAGTTCATCAAGATTTACATTTCCATGATGACAGCCACCAAATGATGTTACCACCTTCTTCAGGACCCATGGATTCTGCACAAGTTAAGATGCCTAAATCATCTGCAGAAATGAAGGATGAAAATGTTGAAAGTTTTGGGAATAAAACCTCATCCACGGATGCTTCCCTTAAATTTCCAACTACTGTAATCTCTCAATGCTCAAATAACAAAATTGGACAAGATGCAGCTGCCATGATCAATAAGGACCCTTGTACTTCTCAAAATTCACAAAAGAATTATGTTTCTCAAAAGTTGGTTTCACTTATTGATGAAGACTTGGTTAGTTACTGCGATCTGGATGCTAGAAATAGGAGCCATGGAAACTGTGGTGATGAAATGGCAACAGTGGAACATGCGGAGCCCTTGCCCAATAAGCGGGGTAATGACACTATGCTGAGGGAGGCATTGGTTACAGTGGAAGATGTAACTGATGGAGTTCCTCCAGGTGTTCCAGTTGCACCAACGCAGATACCACATGTACTTGAGGATGATAATGAAGAAGCTGGAGGGAATATTACCTCTTCTCAAATGGCAGCTGAAAACCAGAGTCATACAGAATCAGAATGCGAGGTATATCTGTCATATTTTTCTTCAATGTTTTCATGTAACTCAATTTCATTGGATTGATCATGCATCCAGTATGTAAAAGATGATGAGAGAGATATGGATGGATCTATTAGTGATGCTGCTATAGCTGAAATTGAAGCTGGTATCTATGGCTTGCAGGTCTGTTTTTGCATAGCTTGGATATGTGTTCTCATTTATTTTCTAGTGGTAATGAAATTACCTTAACATTTAGTCTGTTCATTTACCTATCAATTCATAATAAATTTTTATAGTTCTGTTAGCTAGGTATGTATGTTTAAATTCTTTATTAGTTTCTGGCTTTATGGTATCTTCATTGATGCAAATTCCTTTGTTAATGATTTTTTCACAGGATATTTTAGTGCAACTAATCACTTATTTTATGGGAATCTAGAACTTGGGATTATTACAAGAACGTTTGAACTTTCTAATGCAGTCTTTTTCTTGTTAACAAATATGCCTGCATAACTGGGATTTTTTTCCACTACGGTTATTATTGTACCGTGGAAAAAATGATATATCCATAACTCTTATTCCTGGACTGCTTCAACATATAAACTTCGATAAAAAAATGTAAAAATTTAATAAGAATGAATTTAGCACTTTAATGGAAGAAATCAAATAAGATGAAACTTAGGGGATGTTTAGCTCAATGCTATCTTGATGTCATGTTATCTAAATGTCAGTGTTATCTAGATGTTTATATTATTTCTACATTATTATTTGTTAATTCAATGCTATTATAACACAGAATTTCATGAACTTGCTTAGATACTTTAAATAGGGGAGAAGAATATTATTGATTTTGATATTTATTTTGCAACCTCTAAGATCAAATATTGGAAATAGCAGTTCAATTTGGATCATATTTCTGTTGGTTTGTTGAGCCAAAATGGATGGGACTATTCAATTCTAGTTTGGCCCAATTAAAACCAAACTCACCTAGTGTACAACGCAAGCATTCCATTTGAGGTGGCAACTAGAGTCATATTTTGACAGCTTTGTTTTGAAATTGATGTATTAGTTGCCACATGATAATTCTACATTGTATACAACCGTATTTCATATATGATGGGAAATGTAAGTGGTGTATTTGCTATGTATATCATGATGTTTCTAATCAATTATAACTTGCACAATCTTAGTATAGACTTGTCAATTCTATCTTTAAAAAATTGTTTGGGTTTGAATTCAAACACAAACATTTAATCACAAGTTATATGTAAAAAATTTATAGGAGGCTATTATGAGTGTTGTTAAAGGAAAAAATTGTCGTGTCACTAGATTATGACACATGGATTGGTTTGACCGAATCTCCAAGCACAGTCAGCTGAATAAGGGTTCTTGAATAACCCAGGCGACCTGCTCGGACTAGGTTCCCTTGGTCGAGCAGTGCGGGGCTAATCGAACGGCTGGGTCAAACAACTGGCTGGCCTTTAAATAGTTGTCATGTCATAGCCACCCTATGATGTGACGATCCCTATAGAGATAAGGGGAATGTATCTTCCATCAATGCTTAGGCTGCCAGGCGTCGTAAGCAAGTCTAGCCACTGATACGCTACCCCACTACTCTCTCATTAATGAAGCCTACTTAATTTACCTAATCTCATTCACCCCATTCTCACTATAAATGCCTTTATTTATAGCGATAAGAGGTTCTGCCAGGCTGCCAGCTGATCCCAAGAACAAAATTGAGGGGGAAGAGCCAATTGGACACTATTTTCCTTCAGTTTGGCAACGGTTTCCAACCTATTCGGCTAGCTTCCTTCCAACATAATTCCCTTTAGTCCGCAGCTTGCCGTCATCCATCCCTCTCCTTCATGGGGACTACCTTAGGGAAAACCCACCTTTTTCCTCCTTTATTAACCCTGCAACTCATCTACTCCTCCCTTAATTCCTTGTTTGGATTTTCACACCAAACAAATATAATTGACATAACAACAACAACAACAACCAAGCCTTAATCCCACTAGGTGGGGTCGGCTACATGAATCCGTTGTTTCCATTGCGCTCTATCAGTTACCAAATTCTGTATCTAAAGTTTAAGTAACTAATCAACTGGCCTTAATAGTGTTCTTGCTATGTCTTCTTTGGTCTCCATCTTCGCTCTTTCATTACATGGGCAAAAATGCAGTAACGTCATTTTCTAAGCTGGAGTTCAAGTTGCGGCCTAACGATTTAGATGTCCAAGACCATCGAAGCGCGATTTTTCTCTAAGTTTTATCCTTCAATTGGAGGTGCGACACCAACGCTTTTCTTATTTTTCGGGGATATCTCATTTTCTCAGTTCTAAATCCTTACTCGTGTATATCCACCAGACATCAGCTCATCTTAACATTCTCATTTCCTTGGCAACATTTTATCTATTATGTGATGGTTTCTCTTTGCAGCCAGCACTCGAACCGATATATTAGTATCGGTGGTCTTACTTGACAGTTTTTAATAAAATTACCCTTTTAAAAAAAATTTTTTGGTTGGATGGTTTGTCTGCTATTATTAAAAATAACACACAAGAAGGCATTTCTCATTATTTTACCCAGCTTGCTTGAATCATGCTAATGAATGTATATTATTTCGTTGCGCTTGCGATTTTGTATAAGTTGATCCAAGGTTTATCTATAAGCGCTCACTCTTCTTGACAATTTGATTAACCAAGTTGTCACATCTCAATATAAAGTATTCTTTTCTTGACTAAATGTGCAGCTTCATAAGTTCAGTGTTATGACTGAGATGCAACCTTTTAGATTTTAGAGCATGTCCTCGACAAAGTTCTTAGTTGTCCGGCTTTTGGCTTCTTTTTTAGTTTTCTCAAATAATGACAATATCATTCTTGCGAAGAGAGCATACACCAAGGGCACTGTCATCTTGGAGAGTATGTCCAGTCATGACTTCCATAATCAAAGCAAAAAAGATAGACTTTAAAGCGGAGCAAGCCTTTTGGTGGGTAATCCAAACTTTTAATAGGAAAATGTTTAGTTCAAGACCTCCTTGGACGAAACAGAGGTAGACAATCCTATGCATACATGTCCTTTAAACTTGAATAATAAGCAGATGCAAATCTGCTTTGTTTTCTAAACTCGTCGCAGGAAGTACTTCTGCTGAGACTTTATGCATAAAAGTTTTCCAAATCAATGAAAACACCAAATGTAAGTTCTTCCCTTTCCTCTCCTTAAATATTCGTCCACTAAACTTCTTAGTGTAAATGAATGGCTTTATAATGTAGATCTAACCTGGCATAAAAACCAAACTGATTCTCTGATACCTTATGATTGATGGCGTAACAGCTTTGTTCGAGTCACCCTCAGTCCCGAAAGTTTTTAAAGTATGACTCATAATTTACATCTCTCTATAATTGGAGCAATTTTGTATATCGGCCTTTATTCTTATAAATAGGTCATGAATTACTTTTCTCTATTCATTTACATCCTTTAGGTCTTCAAACGAATCATTTAAATAATCGTAGTGAGCCCAAGTTAAATCCTTATGCTCCTTAAGAATGCGAACATCAATTTGGATTTATCGTGGTACCTGACTTCTTTGTATGCTTATTTCTTAAAGCTTTCCAAGACTCGCTTTACGACATACGTCGGATGCTAAGAGTAATTATTTTAAGTTTACTCTGATAGGGTTGCTGAATTTTGTAAAATCAATTGAACTTCACAATCTTCATTGAAAAGCTGTTGAAAGTCACTCATCCATTTTTTTGGATATATTCTTTTCTAAAAAGTACTCTTGATTTTCATCTTTAATACCTTTTACTTCAATTAAATCTTTAAGTTTTTCGTACATATTTTGCTTGACACTATATATTGATGTCTTCTCTTTCTTTAGTGTTAGCTTCTTATATTAAATCTTCAAAAAAGCTGATACTTGATATTTGCCATTGCCATACGCTTTGCTTTAGAAACTCCGTCGAGCCAATTTTATATCTTCCCCCACTTCTATCATATATTTTTGTATTTTTTGAAACCAATCCTCTATAAAACAAATCTTCGTTCTCTCCTTTAAATTTTTGTTCTTCGTACATACATGCTTTTCCACCACTGGACCAGAAGTATCTTTATTATTTGGAATCATTCCTTTGGATTCTGCCCGCTATATCTTCTCCAACTTACGGATTCACACTTAGACTGTCAAACCACATAAGATCAGTTTTCCCGTAATATATCATTCGATGACGTGCACATTCAAAGCTTCTTATGAACCTTCATTCTTAATTAATATACATCTTGGCTTCTCATTTCTTTTAGATTCCGACATCGAGTTCCGAGGCATAAGGAGATTTGGACTTATTATTCTTCAGTTCTCAAATACAGTTTATCTCGATCTTAAAACCATTAAGCAGGATTTGGGTAGTTATATTTAGTCTCACCACACAGTTCACATTGGAATGATTTTATATTTTTTTTACAATCAAAGCGATTCGTTCCTTAAAAGAAAAATCAATCTGAGTTCTTGAGTTCATTCTCGTTGTACGTGATAACGATGCTCCTCTCTCTTTTGAGAAAGTTAGCAATTACAAGATCAATATCTGAAGAAACTCTAAAGTTTTTTACCCTCCTCATTTATCTCTCCAAAACCATATCCACCATGGATATTATTAAATTCCTCAGCAACACGTCCAACATGTCCATTTAAATCTCCTCCAATAAATAATCTTTCCTCCTGAGATATCTCTTGTATTAACTCTTCTAAATCATTCCAAAACTTTTCCTTTGTGCTCGCATCTAAGCCAACTTGGGGAGCATACACACTTACAATGTTAATAATCATTCCATTGATTATAATTTTTAAAGCCATAATTCTATCACAATTTCTCTTAACTTCCACTACATGATCTTTCAAGCTCTTGTCCACAATTATACCCACTTCATTCTTATTTTTATTTTTACCAGAGTACCAAAGTTTAAAACCTAGGCCATCAATTTCCTTAGCTTTCTCTCCAACCCATTTTGTTTCCTGCAGACACAAAATATTAATCTTTCTATGAATCATAATATCCACCAACTCCATTAGCTTGCCCGTCAGGCTACCTATATTCCAAGTTCCTAATCTAATCTTACTGACTTGAGTTCTACTATGATGGACTAACTTCTTTACCCGCATCCGTCCATGATGTGGGGACCCTTGCTCATTTTTCACTACACCTGGGCGCCGATGCAGCGGCCCTTGCCCATTTTTCACTGTATTCAGGCAATACAGCGCGTCGCTTCCAGGGAACGCCCTAGCTTTAACGTAATTTTCTAAAGGATTCATGTCATGATTGATTTGACAAGTTTTACGCTGGCTGTCGACTGCCTAACGCAACCCTCCGCGTTTCTCATCCGGGACTTGGGACCCGGCAACGGTGCGTTAAACAAATATAATTGACATATTTGTTAAAATCCAATTGATATTTGAAGGTGTAGGTCGTTGTTTCACATACTATCTCCGGAAAAAAAAAATTTGATAAGCCAATCCTAGTTGATTGTGATACTATTTACGCAAAAAAGAATTACTCTATTGTGAATGTAATGCAATATTTGACTTTTTTTTTCATGTGAGATTTGAACATGAGATCTCTTATCTCGAGATCAAAGACAAGGTCAGCTTGTAGCATAGGAGAAAATGACGACTTAAGTATTACCTCTGCACACTTAAGTATTACCTCACTAGACATCTAATGTGACGACTAGAAGAAAATGACGACTTAAGTATTTCTCTTTTTTTTTGAATGATAACCAAATGCACACTTAAGTATTACCTCACATTTTGCCCCATAACATAAAACATTGGCATAAGTTTATCGGTGATCATAGTGATATTTTTTGGGATAATGTTATTTGCTTACAGCTTGTGACTCCTTAGTAATTTAAGCATATAATAAATATACTAGTTCTTGATCTGTTTGCAACTAGACATCTAATATGCTTATTTTTCAAGGTTTTGATTTGTTTTGTGATTTTTTCCTAAGCATTTTGTGTCTTTTTTCTCCCATTCTTTTTAACTTTACCATTTTCTAGCTTTTTTAAGGTATATAATGAATATACATAAGCTCTTCAAATAACTTCTGGCATCTTGACTGCCAAATTTTTTTCTTGTATAAAAGATTTTCACTGCCTATGGAAAATTTGCAGATTCTAGGTATCTGGTGTTGCCATAAATAACTGAATCTCATAGCTCCTTAGATCTTTCTTCAGAGCCGGGAATGTAAAACAAACCAACCATTGTGAAGTTTATAGTAATTATATTTAATATGATCTTTGATTAACTTTTAGTCTTTCGAGTTTCTTGTTTGTACCAAAGATTTCTTTTGTTTTCCCTCTTTATTTTTTTTGGAAAGTGTTTTTCCCTCCTTTCTCTTGTTTATGTTTTAACTGCTTTTTTTAATGTATATTGCCTGTTTATGGGGATGAGCAGATTATAAAGAACGCAGACCTTGAAGAACTACGGGAACTAGGATCAGGTACTTTTGGTACTGTTTATCATGGAAAATGGAGGGGAACAGATGTTGCAATCAAGCGCATTAAGAAAAGCTGCTTTGCTGGGAGGTCATCTGAGCAAGACCGGCTAGTAAGTGAAAGACTAAACAGTATCAATTATTCTTGTCATATGCGTCTTTCTCTACTTTGATGTTGTCATAGACATGAACATGCTTATTGAAATGGGACTCTTTTAATATTGCCCGAGTCATTTTCTCATGAAAGAACATTGATGATGTCGTTGTAGAATACTGTGAAACTTTAGATATGCCATAGAAAATTCCATAAATCTCGCCAATAATTGATTTCATGTCAAAGTAATGTTCATCAAGATGTCTCAAAATTATGCTTGAAGAGACGACTTCATCATTACAGCATTATGAAAGGTTTTAAGAAAACCACATGTTGCTTTGGTTCTATTTGTGACAAATTTGTATTATATAATTATTCAGTAAATTTAGGAGTGTCAATTCGGGTTCACCAGTCGAGTTTGGGGCAAGTTCCCCAACCTAAACTTGACCTATTGATTTCTGGTCAGTGGGAACAAACCCTAAATTCAATTTTAGATCCTTAAATGCTTTTGAATTTCAAAGCATCCTAGTACAAAAAGGGGAAATAAGTAGGTGTTAAATCATGCCAATAATAATAAATTTGATGCAAGATTTACCATAGAAATCAGGTAATCAAGAAATTTTCCTTATCAATTATCCTGTTATGCATGCTTCAGTAATAATTAATTTTTTGGGATGACCCAAACCCAACCCTAATCTGACTGAAAAAAAATTTCAGATCATATTCTTTAACCCTAACCCAACCTGAAACATAAACAGGTCATTCCAAACCCGAGCAGTTTATACTGTTGGGTCCAATCTTGACACCTGTAAATAAATTCCTAGAACTTGAAGTTGCATGAAACTTTTCCATTATTAGGTTTAGGAGATGGTTTTTGTCTTGAAACTGTTGCTACATGTTATTGATTTAGTTGGACAAGGATCAATGTAACCCATATCAATCTTGCACTGAATAACTTTCATGGCATATCTTGAACTGTCGTGGCGATAGATAATCCATTGGTCTTTGTAAATTTGAGTCTGCAATCAAGTATTAAAAGGGTTTGAAATCTAACGTAGTATTAAAAGGGTTTGAAATCTTAACGTAAAAATTTTCCCAAACTTATCTTCACAGAGCTGACAGCATTTTTTTAATTCAAAATGTAATACTAATAGCCAATATCATAGATCTTATTTGAGTCTGTAATACGCTGTAGCTTTACAATAGTACCCAGTAAAATGACAAATTAATCCAGACTCAAGTTCTCAATCTCTTGCTTAAGTAGATTTTAATCACTGCTTGTGATAATCCATCCATAAAATGGTTAGAGCGGTAAGTTATGGCAATTGAGTTTTACCTAAACTTGTGAACCCATACGAGTGTTCTAACATGTCTTGCACATTTAAGATTAGTTCTTGCTTCAGTATGAATGTTGAAGTCAGTTATGATGGCTCAATCATAGTCAATCGAGCTAGGCAAACAGGAGGCGAGAGCTAGCTATTTGATATTTATGGCTACTTAGATGTATGAAAGCAGAAAATGTGATTGTTATGGACATTGGCTAATAGATTGCTAAATTGGATCACATGGTATTCACTAGCACTAAGGTTTCATGAAAATAGCCATAGTAAACGATTACAGGATTTAAATTTCTTTAGTTCTTCATTTTAGGCTTATAACATTCAGGTTGCTAACGAGTTAACCACATGGCTGAGGAACAGTATTATGGTTTGCTGATTAAAAAAGGTAATTTATCGTGCAAATGTTCATGATTATTCAGACAAAGGATTTCTGGAGGGAAGCCCAAATCCTCTCAAAGCTTCATCATCCTAATGTGGTTGCTTTCTATGGAGTGGTTCCAGATGGAGCAGGGGGCACACTCACAACTGTCACAGAATTCATGGTAAATGGGTCACTTAGGCATGTTCTATTAAGGAAGGATAGGTGAGAGGCAACAATGAGTTATGTTGAAACATTTTTTTTTGTTGCTATTGTGATTTTAAGGACATTTCTTACAGGACCCTAGATCGTCGTAAGCGACTTATGATAGCAATGGATGCAGCTTTTGGAATGGAGTACTTGCACTCGAAAAATATTGTCCATTTTGATCTAAAGTGTGATAACCTATTAGTTAATTTGAGAGATTCACAGAGACCAATATGCAAGGTATGCATTTCAACATATTGGTACTTATTAATTTATTACAAATTGTAAGTTCTATTCTAGCAATTCCCTAGGGGAAGCAATAGTACATAAAACATTTCCTTATACTACCGCTTTTGGCCTGCAATCACACCTCTTCTCACATAGTTTAGAAAGCTATTCAAGCCTGCTTAGTTTTTAGTAATTTTCCATATTGTATATTTTTGCACTTAAATGTGCCTATTATTTTCTTATAGCGTTGGTGCATATATTTCATCCCAAACACTACATCAGTTTATGCTTGTATGTATGCAGTGATTATGACTGTTCCTTGATTATTTTATGATAAACCAATGCTGTTCTGAAAATGTATAGTTTTTTCTCTTGTTGTACATGCCACACTCAAAAATAATTGTTCAGCTTCTTTCATGATAGCTGCATGAAACCTTCGTGATTGCTGTGAAGTTGATGATCAAATCTAGCAATTACAATGCCAAAAATCATATGCGACATTCTAAAATATTGTAAAATTACAACATCTTGTGAAAAGAAAATTCCAAATAGCAAAGTGTTCCATTTAGCATAAGTTTTCCATGAAAATTTTAACAATCATTGGTTTAGTTTTATTGATTTTCTTTTATTTGAATTTGCATATGGCATTTAAAATTTGAGGGCTTCAATTATTTGGAAATTTTGACCTTGTAAACTATTAGAACAATTTGGTGTGCAATATATTAGAACCTTGTAAACTATTAAAACGTTTAGATATAGCTTGCATTATCTAGTGTTCTCCGATTCAAAAATAAGCAATTTTTTTATAGCAAAAAATAAGCAAATTAGATATATAGTAATTATAATTTGAATATGTTAATTATTATTATTGTTATTTTTATGTTACCCCTATACATCACAATTCTCTCACCACTTGGAAATTGTAATGGTAATATGATTCAAATATCATCCCCTGGTACTCAGGCTAGCTTGTTCTCCACTGGCCTAGGAGAACACCTTGAAAGTGTTAATTGTTGCTAACTAATCTTTTAGGTATTTTCATTGTTCTAGGAGCATTTAACCTACTTGTTGTTGCATCTTTGTTGCATTGAATGCCGATTTACTAAGAAAACTTAGGGTGAGTTTTCAGGTTGGGGATTTTGGATTGTCAAGAATTAAGCGCAATACTTTGGTTTCTGGTGGCGTACGAGGAACGCTTCCATGGATGGCCCCTGAGCTACTAAATGGGAGCAGCAATCGAGTTTCTGAGAAAGTAGTTTATTATTTTTTCCTTGTATTTGTTATTTGTTCGTAGGAACTAAAGTTAAATTCAACTTATTATAGGTTGATGTTTTCTCTTTTGGAATTGCAATGTGGGAAATCCTAACAGGCGAAGAACCTTATGCTAATATGCATTGTGGCGCAATTATAGGTAACACTGAACTTGTGGTTTCACTGATTTGTATGTTCAGTTAAACAAAACAAATTCTAGAAGGCTTATGTTTGAAGCATGTGGTATTTGCAAATACAAATGCTATCTATTCTTTGTTATTATGTCCTACTGAAAACTTTTTTCTCCTGAAACTTTATTATTATGTTCCTCCTATGCTTGGAATATCATTATTGTTGTGCTCAATTTTTTTAGTTTGTATAAAGTTTCTAGAATGTCATTCTTTGCAACCAGGCCTAGAATATCTCTTTTAACAAGCTGTGTTAACATGACCTAACTTTTTTTATTTTATTTTGTTAAGAATTAATCCCATTTAACCAGTAGTAAGCGCAACTGAAATAGAATTAATGATTATAATAATGACAATAAATAATAAAGAGGCTGAATTTATATAGTTTGGCCTAGAACTTTGGGTTTACAACTACGTGGGAGGAGGAAAAAAATCTGCTATCGTAAAAGTCATAATATAAGTGTAATTATACTAGGGCGGAATAATTTCTCAACTTTGATCCTAAAATTTCACAACAACGAGAGCCCCAAAATAAACTCTCTTCTCATAGAATGGTAAGTATCCTTGATTTAATAATAAGGGAATTAAAATGAAAAAAGTTTAAAAGATAAGAGCCTCAAATATATTCTTTACTTCTCCTCTTACCCTTTTGAAACTTGATTTGCTTGGTGGATATGCCTCCTTGCCTTTATGGAGCTCTATTTGTAGCCAAAGATTTGAAGTAAATTTCATTTTAGCAACTCACTTTTACATTGGTTCACCCAAAAAGTCTCAGAAGCGATGATGGCTATATAATCAAAGTCCAATCAAAACCATGCTAAGTTTACACTGAACTCAAGTTATTCACATTAGCCAACATTTCTAAGTTCTTTGGCTTTTAGAAAAACCTTGTGAATCATAATTTTTGGTTGATCAACTTTCATGCTTAGAAGTATTTCATTATGTGATTTGGCTTTATGCATACATTTTTGGGGGGTATTAATCGATTCATGTGCATTGTAAATATAATTTTTTGGATATTATTATGTTCCTCCTATTTATAATTATATCACTATTGTTATTCTCTATTTTGTTATTGTTGACGTAGGATGTAGGGGTTCCCAAGAAACACCAAAAAAGAGAGAGAGTTCAGGGAGACGGCGGCGCGCAGAAAGCTAAGCCTGACTGTTAAGGCTTAAGGGAAAGCTAAGAGCATCCAGAGCAACACATAGTAGTTTAAGGTGGTTCAAGGAAGAAATCTCCTACGTCCACCGGGTGTCAGTGAGAGAGTTTTCACTATGAATCAAAAGAGAGAAGAAGGGAAAATGACGAAGAGAGAGAGAGAGAGCTCAAGCTTCTCTTTACAAGAGAGGGAGAGAAAAGGATCTGTTCTTTGTGTTCTTGCTTCTTTGGAGGGATCTGAGTTTTTGTGAGAGGCCCAGAGTTCGTCCCCTTTATCTGTCCTATTCTAGGGTATTTGTAGGTAGCTGATGGTGTAATTTTACCCTGGTTTTCCGGAGGGAAAGGAGGTGGATAAGCTCTGAGCCCGCGCCGCTTGTCAGCCGCTGGAAGGACCAGAAGCCGCAAAAGGAGGGCCTGATCTTTTAATATTTGTACTGCTTCTAGGGATCTGTGACGGCTGAAGCATGCGGATCCTTAATTTACGCGTCTGGCAAAAGTGCCTTGTACGGGGAACGGCGCGGTCGGGCCACGCCGACTGCGACAGGTGCAGCTGAGTAACCTCGTACTCGATGTTAGCAGAGGATGACTCTGGATCGTCGTTGCTGAGGTTTGGTTGAATCCTCGTGGTCGAGGTTTGACCGAGGTTTGAGATCTGCGAGAGTGGATAAGTAGATAAGTAAATAAATAAAAGCAAATGACAGCTTGACGTCACGTGTACGGTAGAGATGCAACGCTGGAACCGCGTATTAATAGTTATTATAAAAGTTTCTAGATTGTCATTTTAAGGCCTTGTTTGATTTGAGTATATTTTAAAAATGTTTTGAGTTTTTAGAGATAGGCATTTTTGTACTTTTTATCTCAGAAAATAAAGATAGAAATGATACTTTAAATCCATATTTGTTTGCATCAATTATACAAATCCTGGCTAGACATTGTTGGCCTAGAGACTTCCCAAGAGGGGGGTGAATTGGGATTAAAAAATGTTAAGATGATTTCTTTTAATTTAGAAAAGAGAGGAATAAGAAGTAGTATACCAAGTACACTAAGTTCTGATATCACCTGGACAAGAAAAAAACTGAGCAAAAAATTTTACCCGAACAGTCCGATCGATTTTGAGAATTGACCAAGATTTACAGAGCAGTGCAGAAAATTTTTCCAGAACAATCCGGTCGATTTTGGGAATTGACCAAGGTTCACAGTGCAGTGCAGAAATGAATCCAAAAAAGACCAGAAATAATAAATTTAGAGTTTACTATTCACATATCTGTTTTGAATAAAAGTATTTCAGGTTTTATATAAATTTAAAATATTTAAATTTAGATATGTTATATCACTTTGGTCCAAGAGAATTTAAGAGCAAAGGTGAAAAGAACACAACAAATTTATAGTGGTTCGGTTTACCGCCTAGTCCACTCCCCACGCTCCTCAAATGAGAATTTCCACTAAATCTCCTCGGCTTTTTACGCGAACCAAAGCCGAATAAACCCGATACAATCCTATGGTTTTTTATAGGAACCAAAGCCAAGAAAACCTACACACCACGACTTTTTGCAGGAACCAAAGCCGAGCAAACCTACGAATCAATCTCAAGAGAAAATAGAGAAGGGTATAAGTTTTTGCTAGCCTTGCTAGCTCAATTACAACTTAAGCACAAAAAATAAATTACAGTGAAGAGCTCTATGCATACAACAACTTGCTAAGGGTGAAAACTCGTAGAAGTCCAAGATTAAATTCTGTAATCTTGGAGTAAAAGAAAAAAAAAGTATCTCAAAATATTCAGGAAAAAAACAAGCTTTAAGATATGAAACTATTAGCTATACAGTCTTGCTTTTATATTTTAACAAAAACAAAACAGTGAAGGTTCAGATTATGAAAAACTTGAAGCTACGACAAACCCGAAAAGCCAAGAAGGAATGTGAATAATAAGGATTACTGGTCTTGGCTTCAGAATAGCAAAAAAAAACGCAGCACTCTTTCTTCCTTTTGTTTCTCCTTGAGGAGGTTTGTTCGCAAGTAGAAGCTTGAAGGAGAGCTTGAAAGATTATTGAGCAGGAAAAAAGAAGTCATATAACAGCAGGAAATGAATGTTTTTATTTTCCTACAGCAGGTGGTAAGCATAAAGCTTGATATATTTGCCTTTTATTTGAGTTAGCCAATTGTAGACAACCATTTTGACATGTCATACAAGTGGACCAATGAGAGAACAGCAAGCAAAGGGCATTTCGGATATTTCTGGGTGATGAAGTGTCCATTGGAACGTTGGAGATAGATTGGGTTCAGCTGATTTTATATTTTAAGGATAAAGGTTAAGTCCAACCATGCTTGGAACAAAGAAAATACTTTAAAAATAAAACCTGGGAAAAGAGACTGATGAGATAAAGCATAAAATAGTAGTTTTTCCATTTTCCATAATCAAACATGTTGGAGACTTTTGTTTTTAGCAAAAAAGATAATTTAAAAATGGTTAAAAAACACCTAAATTATCACCCAAGGGTTAAAACAATGAGAATGTGCCACCTGGGATAGATTATGATAAATTTAGTAAGTTTAGATGGACAAAATATTCAGCAAAATACTCAAAGACTATAGAAAAGAAAAAATGGAATGGGAAATATAATTATTTTTCCATTTTAAAAAGAACAAGGAGTAAAGAAATAGTTTTTGAGGGATGTTTCAAGTTAAAATATATTTTTAAAGTGGACTGCAAGGAACAAGATAGTGGAAATAAGATATTCTCAATTTTTTGAGATTTGGATGGGCCAAACGGTCAGCTGGGCAGTTGTGTTTGGGCCAGTCCAGAGAAATCCGGTCGATTTTCATTTCCTGCAGCTGCAAAGATGAATTTCACAGCAAAGATTAACAAAAAAAAATAGACCTTAGGCTGACTAAGATTGAGTACAAGTTAAATCCTTGGCAAAAACATGCATGCTTACAATTAAGTCCTAGAAAAGAAAATAAAAATGAACCATGTAGTATACTCTTTTTCTTGAACTTGAATTTGGATATTCACCTCAATGATGATATAAATAACCTAATAACACACTTAATAAGATGATTAGTCCATAATGTTAAATTAATTGTAATCATCAAAATTAAGAGGTTCAACAGACATATTCAAAAAAATGTGCATTAATATATGCTTTTCGTTGATGATATTCTTCTTATTGATATTGATAAGACTAAAGATAGGCTAAGATGAAACTCAAGTTATTGAAGAATATCTTATAATCTAAAATTTTTTGTTTTAATAGATTTAAAATCAAATACATTTATTGCAAATTTAATTAGGGTAGAAGCACTTATATGGGGGAGATAATAATTAGTGATCAAATTATTACAGAGAGTGAGCAGTTTAAATGGTGATGTTATTGGCAAAATATAAGAATGATAAATTAATTGGAGAAATGCTTCTCGTGTGTATCGTGTAATAAAAATCTCACTCACACTCAGGCTTTAAGGTAAATTATATAGGACATTAGTAAGACTTGTTTTGTTACATAGTGCTAAATATTGGCCTACAAAATAAAAACATATAAACTAAGCAAGTGTTGTGGAGATGAAAATGCTAAGATGGATGAGTGTGTATACATGAAAGAATAATTTGAGAAATGAGTACATCCGTGAGATGATTGGAGTAACCTTAATTGATAATAAGCTTAGAGAGAGTCAGTTTAAATAATTTGAACATATAAATCGTAAATTAGTAGAAACACCAATAAGAAAAGTTAGGTTATGGAATTTTGCTTATGCAAAAAGAGGAAGTTCTTGCATACTTGAAGCTAAACTAAGAGTTGTTATTTGAAAGTGTTCAATAGTGTAGTCGACCACACCTAGTCGGATAAAAGTATTGTTGTTATTGTTGTTGTGGAGAGAAAAAGAAAATTATTATAATTTTATGATATGAAATAAAATTATTTTTTTATTGAAAATTGTATTAAACGCGGAATAAAATTGATTTTGTTTTAATTGAGGATTGTATTGAATGTAAAATAAAATTAATTTTTTCTATTAAATTATATATAGAATGTAAAATAAAGCTAATTTTTAATATTAGGATTTGTGTAGTCAATAAAATAAAGTTGATTTTTAATATTTGAATTGTGTATGATGTCAAATAAATATATAATATTGACAAAGTATTTTTGGAGAAGTTTTGTAGTTTTATGAGCCCAAGTAGGGCTGTGCATTAAATAGTTTAAATCGAAAAATTGAACCAATTAAATTTGATCAGTTTGGTTTGGTTTAGAACACGTTGGTTTGGTAATTACAATTTTTGATTAAATGGTTTGGAGTCAATTTCTTATATTTGAAAACCAAACCGACTGAATTAACCTACCATTATATGATAATGTTGCTGAAATTATATGAAATATTTGTTAGTTTTTCTTTTGAAAGCTATGACATTCATTCCTGTCATATTCTTAGCATTTGTAGTTGCAAAATATTGTAGCATTATATTATACATTGTTTAAGATTTTTGAGTTTTTAGTTATAACTAATTAAGAACCAAATTAAGCCGACCAAATTTTACTTGGTTTAATTTTTAGTTTATAGTCTAATTTAGTTAGTTTAGTTTCTTAAATTTCAAAATTAAATCCGATCTTTTTTCAGTTCGGTTAACCAAACCGACCAAATCAAAAAAATGCACACCCCTAGACCCAACCAAACAAAGCCTAAGAAGCAAGGTAATGCATAATTCAATAATTTACTTTTTGGATGTATTTTTTAATTCTTGTAGTTACCTGCTTAACCTAATCTTGTTTGCATATTAAGAATTCAATTCGCAATATTTACATATCGCACATCCTAATGTGACTGCAAATCACAATTTAACCACCTTGCATGTTGTTCTTTTGCTACATTGTCCCTGCACTTAGATGTGATAGATATTACAATTTTTTTATGGGTGATAAATGGGTGACAATATCAGGAATGTGTCTAAATTTTAAATACTGAGAATTGGATAACTAATATGTAAACAAGACATTTTCAAGTGATGTTTGTCAAATGTCCCTTTTAAAACGTCCCTTTTAAATTGCCTTCAGTGTTAAGCAGTTTTTGTTCAAATGTGAAGGAGGAATCGTCAACAACACTCTTCGGCCACCTATCCCCGAGCGGTGCGATCCGGAATGGAAGAAAGTAATGGAGCAGTGCTGGTCTGCTGATCCAGCTGAACGCCCGTCATTCACAGAGATCACTAACAGGCTGCGCGCCATGTCTATGGCTTTTCAACCAAAGGCTCAGGCTCAACTGAACAGGTGAAAATTAAGCAACTGGTTCTGATTGCCAAATTTTGATTCACTTTGTGGAAGAGACTTCACTGGATGTCAGACAAACCCATAGGCTGGGATTACGTGTGCATTCTTCTTCATTCTTCATTAGCATAAGTGTATTCTTTCTGTATTCTTTTGATGGTTATATGTAGGATCTGCATGGTTGTATAGTGTCCATAATTGTGCCAATTTTTTGACACTGGAGTGTAAACTATTAAGGCCTGTGATGCAGTAAAACTAAAGCATGTCCAGTGTAAACTATTAAGGGCTGTGATGCAGTAAAACTAAGCATGAGAAAATGAGATTTCCTGCTTTGTTAGTTTGCAAATGCATCAAACAGATGAGCATGGTTGATTCAAATGAGTATTCAATTTTGCTGTAAAGTTGCTTCCAATTCCTATATGAGGCTTTTAGTGATTTTCTTAAGACATCTCCAGTTTTTATTCATTACTATTTCATTTTTCTCTGCTCACATTAAGTCAGCCTTTGGACTCAAGTTTATAGACTGTAAAATGATTTTTGTGTTCCTGCTTAATTAAATTTTTGTTCATGTATTAAATATAACAATCTCTCATGTCACACACTCGTTCACGATATAACATGTCTGTTTGGTGAAATATTAGTCGGGGAAAAATCGTGTTGCTTGGTGGTGAAGTGTGAACCCATTATCCGAAAAGGGTTCTCCCAAGAGATTACATAGAGTAGATATATCCATTGTAAGAGTGTTGTTGTAATCCCATTCGCTCGTTCACCCGCTGAAAATCTCATCGAAGAAAAAAATAATTTAAAGGCTAACTTTATTTCTCATCATAGCAATCCTATAATTTTTATGGCATGATCACATTAGTCTATCTGCAAATAGATCATTAATATTATAATGTTGGAATGAGAGTAAACTATCAGTAAGCTTTTAAAAATCGTAGAAATTAAAGATAATTAATATAACTTAGCTTTTGGGACTATTAGGTCTAGTTTGGTTCAAATTTTAGACAAGAGAAAAACTTAAGTTTAATGCTAGATAAAATTTATTTTAATATTAGAAAGTGTGAAAATGTGAAATACTTTTAATTTTAATATTCGTATTTGTGTTGGATGGGAAGTAAAGTTAATTTTTATAGTTGAAATTTGTGATGGGTAAAAAATTTATCTCGAACCGAGGCCTTAGTAATTTATCTTAGTACAAAGCACATCATCTTTTTATTGAAGTACAATTATAGTTGTTGAGCTGTATACATGAGAATACATTCATATGCATAATTACATGTATAAATATATGAGTATACATAAATACACACATATATAGAGAGAGAGGGAATGGAGAGAGACTAAATATCACCTTTAAGTTTCTAAGGATTTTGAATAATAAACTTTTCAATGAGATGTTCGAAGTTAATATTAATATATTAATTAAATTATTTTCACTTAATTTAATATTTTTCTGATCTCCGGTAGCCAGAGTTTTTTATAAATATTAAGGACTATAATGACCTATATAGTAAATTTTGAGATCTGTTTAGCATGTTTTTAAAATTATGGACCTGCATGACAGTCGAGTAAACCTCAGGAAACCTAAGTGGAATTATCCCAAATATTTAATATAAAATAATAAAAATATTCTTCATATTTCACTTTCTATCTAAGGCATGGCAAATGTCACAGGGCGATGGACCACCACTACTACAACATTTGCCTTCTAGGGGTAACAACACCCCGGAATAGAAAGTATGAGAGGAAGGGTAGTTTTGTTATTTTATATTGAAATATTTAATTTAAATATAAATTTTATTTAAAAATTAAAAAATAATCTAATTGCAAATATTAATGTCTATCTCAAGACCTTATTAAAATATTTTTAAAATTATAAATTTACTTAATAATATTTTTAAATTTTAGAAATTTAAATGACATATTATAAGAAGTACTTTCATATGAAAATATGATTTTTTTTTTTAAGTAAACATCATTTGATGCCTCTGAAAAATATAAGAAAAATCTTATGTATGACCCAAATATTTCAAACTGGTCTCTCAAACTAATAAGACGGTTGAAATTCATAAATTTTAAAATTTATCGTGCAGATCCCAAAACTGATAGGTAATCCCTTAACTCTCTTCTCGGGAAGATAAAATTTGAGAGATTAGTTTGAAATATTTTATCAATCTCAAATACTTACGTGAAAATTTTTAAAGTTTATGGATTGGGTTGAAGGGACCTGTGAGAGTTTTTAAAAATTTTAGACTAATATGAATTACTCATCAATCTTAGGGATCCAAGAGTAATTTACTCTAAAAAATATTGGAATATTAATAGAATGGGAGATTTACGTAGAGAACATTGAATTCATTACAAATTACGCATTTCACCATCATTTAGTAAATATTACGCATATCACACTCTCCTTATATTACTTATGGATTTTACATTTTTATTATAATAATAAGGAGAATGTGAAATACTTAATATTTACTAAATGATGATGAAATGCGTAATTTGTGATGAATTCAATGTTGTCTGCGTAAATCGGAGATTACCGTCGTGATAACGGAGGCCGTTTATTCAACGAACCTAGGGTTTAGGGTTTCTGCAGGCGTCCTCGTGCTCTGCAGCCTCTGCGATGGTTCCTACTTGGCATTCAATCTTCCCCCCGACTGCAGCCCGCCGCTGCTGATCTTCTGCATCCGCATAGTGGGAAGAGTGTAGAGCCGAGATGGTGCGGAGTGGCCTACTTTCACGCCCCTTCGCCCTTGGCCAGAGGATTGCTGTCCCCGCGATGAGCCCTCTGGGGCGACTGCATCCGGTGAGGTAACACCACCCTGTCCGGTTTCCTTCTTATTTCTTCTCTTCTGTGAGGTGGTTCTATAATTATGGGCAAATCGCGATGTGGCAGCTTCTTCTCAACGTCCTCGGAGCAGGCTGGCAGCGGGATGAGTTTCCTTCGCCGCAGGGCTATACCCATTGTGCTTCTTAGTGTCACCGGTGGCTTCGCTCTAAGCGCTGTCAATGATATCGCAATATTTCATGACTGCAGCAGGTACGCCGTACTTTTGTTTTCCCCTCGAATAGATTAGCTATATACCTTATCTTAGTCATGTTGGGTTTACTAAATTGGAACATGTTGATTCCATTAAGAAACAAAAAATGTCCGTATCTTTTGTTCCAATCGGGTTTGCTCCTTACTGAATTTTCTTACTTATTGTAGCTGTGGATGATTTGCACTCACTATATTCTGAAAGGAATGTAATCTGTTTGCAAAATTTATTCTCTTTCTGAAGAAGGAAAGATTTGATTTTCTTTCTTTATTATATAATTTATTAGGAAGAAATGATAATAAGATGTCAAAACACGGTTCCATTTGTGTGATTCTATCATTTGCATGATCAAACTAACAAGTACTCATTTTATTTAGTAATTTAGCCATGGGTTCCTCTTACTTTATCATCTCAATGTAAAATAATAATCTCTGTAAGCACAGGTGATTCAACATAATGACCCTATCGCAAATCATTTTTGAGCTTTCCTTGCCTCTCTTTTATGTTGTTACTTGGTCCCTTTACAATCACATATAACCGTATAAGTGCATCCATAAGTTGAAAATGGACATGGGCAAACTACCTTAAACCTTCCTCCCTCTTTTTATTCCTATAGGTGCATTTCATTTCTAGACCAATTAATTTTGACCCCTTATTCATCTCAACAATGACATCTTTGATACATTTATGGATATTGCCACTTAATTATGTAACATCCAATCTTTTATCGCATAATTTGAATAGCTGCCTTATATCTCTTTTAACTTGATAAGAATTTTCCTACCAAATGGAAATCTTGTTCTATTCCAAAATATATTCTCCATCTTTCCTTAAATATCTTCATAGTTTTGTTTGTGTAACCTGGCCCTACAAAATGAAAAGCTACGTGCTTGACTGACTTGGGCTTCTTGGCATTGCATAACCCCAATTGCTTATTAGAATTTTTTTTACATGTAATCATGAATTAGTCATGCAGACACTTTGTGTTCTAGTTTATTAATGGTGTGGAAGGGATGAGTAACTTGTCTGTTTTTTAAGATTTTCTCTCTTTCCTTATAGTTATAAATGGCATGTTATCTGCAAAATTAGTGATGCTTAATAATACATTATAAAGTGTATCAAATTGATGATCTTAAGCACTAAACTGTCAAGCATCACTTAAAAGGACTTGGTTCATCCAAAAGATTGGGAATGAGTGAATCTTCAAAGTAATGAAAACACAAGTAAAAGACGATGTAGAATGAGAGAAAACAAGAGAATGGTGGGACTGTTACGTGGATAATTCAAACTAAGCCGTTACGGACCCACTGTAATTTGACCATGAAAATTCTAAGAATTTTATTTTTAAGACTATCATAACATAAAGTTCGATGACAGCTAGTGTTGCTTAAATACTTGTGAATTTGACTAAAAATGATCAAGACCCCCATACAGTTTCAGCAAAAACAAGCCAACCAAGAATTTTTGGGTTCACGATTTAACTTTTGTATGTATTATTCTTGATGTTGTATACCATAGGATTGGGGGTATTGCACACAGCACTCTACTTTTTTTTTTTTGAGGGTAGCACTCTAGTTTTTGTCATACTCAGTTGCTCCATATAATAAATATTGTTCACAATGCTTTGTATGTACTTAAAAACCCAACAACCAACAGAGAATTGGCAAGCCTTGAGTGCATAGAATTTGCGCCATAGCAATCCTATGTAGTGACAATAGTGTGGTAGATTTTTTTTATGTATTGGGCGTGTATATGATATGGTCCCAAAACACGCAGAGTTCACCAGGGAGTCAGGACATCGACTTGGTGACATTTAACTCAGTCATGATATGCTTACCTAACATCAATCCTACTCAAACAATATGCACAAATTTTAAAAAAATGATTAACGATTGGAAGCCTTTTAGTTCATCTTGATTCATCGAGTAACAATCCTTCATATAATCCTTAGAAAATTGTTAATTCTGGAATATAAGAAGTCCCTGTGATATTGAATGATTGATCTGAAGATTAGTTCAACTCAGTGTTATGGGAATTGACGTTCTTGTAACTTGACTCTTTTTTATCATACTTCTTGTGTATCTTGTCATCTGCATTATTTTTTACCAGTAATGATAAAACATTTACATGCACAATCACGTATACTGATGGATTTCCAATAAAATGCTGCACTGATGCAAAACAATGTGTGCATTGGTATTTCTTTTCTTTTATTCCTCTGCTGACGTAATATTTCTTGCTGGGTTTTTTGGTGCAACTGCTTGTGCATATGACACTCTTAGTAATAATTGTCAGCCGTTAATTATAATGCAAATCCATGATTTTCATAGTTACTTCTTGGGATTCATGCAGCTTGTGAATGATATTTGATATAGTAATCTCTGACATACCTATTGTTGGATCTGCATTCAGAAAGGCCATTGAAAAGGCAAGTGAAAATCAGAAAATCATTGAGGCTCTAGGGACTCCAATTGTGAGAGGGTCATGGTACGATGCATCACTTGCTGTAGGCTGCAGGAGGAATTGGGTGTCTTGCACATTTCCAGTGTATGGACCCCAAGGATCCGGGATAGTCCAGCTTAAGGCTGTTCGTCATGGAGGTACCTTCAAAATGATTATCATGTAGTTTTGATTCTCTTGCTGGCTTCATTACACAGCGGACCTCAATCTTAAAATTTGGAATGACCTTCTTGTTTGCTGACCCAGTTTAAGTAGGGTTGCTAGCAAAGCTTCTCCAAATTATAACATTAATGACTTTCCACTTTTATGGTATCTATAATGATGGAGATACAACATCTGTGTTGAGACTGTTCAAGCAGAGATAGGTGATACTTTATTCCTTTTTTGGAAGTGGCCTTAACTTGGGGTCAAAGTCAGCCTTGGTGAGGGCTGAGAAAAAATTTAATCTTTTAATAAAAAGAGAAAATTGTAAATTAATAGGTTGTTCGATGCTGCTTAAAAGGAGATTTGGTGGGGACATCATGACTGTAGATTGTTGATTCATTTCAGAGTCTACTATTAACAACCAAGATATTATCATGTTGCTTTAATCTAATTCGAGTGATGGTCAGAAATAGATTTGGAAAACTGTTGCGGATTGTTGTCTTAATTGATTGAGTTTTCCCATATTAGGAGAATTTTATTCATGGGATATTATATTTTGTAATGATTTTTATTTCCTAGCATTGAGAGTTATTTGTATTAGTTATTTTATAGTTTGTGAGTGTGGTATTTGATACGATGTATTTTTTGTCTTTATTAAGTCATTATTTATAGAGGTATATATAAAGTATCATATTTTGTTAATATTTTTTTTGTAGTCGTATTTTGTTAATGTTGAATGAAATAATAATTTACCTTTTTCCCTTAGGATTGTTGGAGTCTGAAATGAGTCGATATCTTGGATAGGTAAGTGCTTGAGCCTTGAGTGAAAATTTCTTAACTCCACCAGCTCAAGCTTATCTCTTCTCTGAATTGATTCCTCCATCTCCCTCCCCCTTCTTCCTCTCCCCCTTTTTCTTTCAACATTCACCTCACAAAGCACTCCAACATCACTCTCATTGTCCACTACTCACAAACACGCGTGGCCCCTACTACCCCTCCTTGCGTGAAGATGCACGGCCCTTGCCATCATCCTATGCATGAAGATACGTCGCCCTCGTCATCGCCATCTTGTTGTGCACGAAGTCGTGCGACCTTACTGATCCACTCTGCACAACGACGTGCGGCCCCTATCATCGCGTTGTGCATAAGAAGCCAAGCCTCACCTCCCACCACCTAGCATTTCGCTTGGGTCAACCACGCTCAAGTGAACCTAGGACTAGCACCCCTCTCTGAATTGCTACCTACGTCCCTCACTAGACTCGCAACTTGCATGAGTTAACTCGTGCTCGAACACCCACGTCTAGCGCCAACACCTAAGCTTTGATTAAGGGAAAATTACATTAAAGTGCCCAGGCTCCTCTACCTACCAAGTATTTTCTTTTTCAATCCAATTGAACTCTGGTTATTCATGCTTGTCAGAATTCCTGTTTATTTGAACTTTGCTTGAAATTGCTCTAACTTGTGTGAACTTTTATTATTGAGCATAAATTAATTTTTGTTGGTTTATATTATTAGAGCTCTGAATTCTGTTGCACCTTAATCTGCTTTATTGAAAACATAAATTTTGCCTGTATCTGAGATTGGTAATTCTGTAATTACCATCCATCTAATTTACTTAAAAATTTGACGCATTGTTTTCATAGAAATGAAAATTTTTTTTTTACAAAATTAATTCTAAATATTTTACATTGGATTGAGAATGATCCGCTACTCGAACTTGCTAGTTTTTATAAGTGTATTTTCAATTAGCTGTCTCGCATCGAGATTTAATTTAGCTCAAAAATTGGTGCAGAATTTAGCACCAGGCTTAATTCAGCTCATTTTGGAGCATATCCTTTTTGTTGAGATTCTACATCTCAAATCTGTATCGTTCAGTTTTTTATCTTGCGCATTGAAGACATCCATCTTCAGGGCGATGAGTAAACCACTTGTCAAGTATAGGCGGATTTAGATTACTCTCCAAGGCAATTCCCCGTCCACCCCATGACTTATCGTTTTTTGAGTAAATTGCATTCGGGCCCCTAAAGTCGAAAAAGCATTGCTAATTGATCCCAACTTTAAAAATTTTCATTTGATTTCTCGAGCTTGCAAAAACACTGTAGTTTTGGTCTCAATTAAAATATAATTTTTTAATTTTTTATTAATATGTTATAAGATTATTCTTATTTATTAATTTGTTAGCTTTTTAGAATATAATTTTAAAATATTAAAATTTTTAACTTTTAGGTGTGTTTGTTTGTAAGGTTAAATTTAAGAAGGTTAAAATTAAACTTGAATAGAGATATTTTTTTACTGAGAGTTGTGAATGATGTGAAATAAAGGTAGTTATTATGTTAGGATATGTGAGAAATGTGATATAAAATTAGTTATTATGTTGAAATATGTGAGGGATGTGATATAAGTTAGTTATTATTTTAGTAATATGTGTAGGATGTGAAATAAATTTAATTTTTAATATTAAATTTTATGTGTGATGTGATATGCCTGATTAAAATTAAACCAGGTTAATTTTAAATTCCTAGACAAACGGAGCCGTAGTTTTAAATTTTTACTGCAAAAAAAGAGATGGAAAAAATTAAACTTTAGATTTTTGTTAAATTTTTAAAGAAGAGTGATAATAGATGGGTGTGATGATTCTTTAAAATGTGTAAATGGTTTTAAACTAATCAAAAAATGATCAAATTTCATATTTGCTATCAGGAAGGATGAGTAAAAATGGTGAGATTCAAAGAAAGAGACCAAAGTTATAACACTTTTAAAACGTCAAGGACCAAAATTGTGGAATTTAAAAGGTTGGGATTAGTTTGTAATATCTTTTCGACCTCAGGAGCCCGAATGCAATTTTCGTCATTTTTGTTTTGTTGATTTTTTTTATCGTGGTTATTTTAGTCGACGGACCAAACAGATCTTCACTGCCAGCATTTGTGCAGTACTAGGACCACTGTGGTTTTTAAGTGCTTTTACTCTCTTTGCATTTATCTAAGTAGCATAGCCCTCCCTTCTTGGGTTTCTGGAGCTCCTTTAACAATGAACTCCTCAATAAATCAAAGATTTAAACAATCTCTTATCATTTTCCATCAGAAGTCATTTTAAATGAATGGTTCATCTTTCCTTCATGCAGAAGACAATTGGTTCTCATTCATGCAGCACCAGACATGGGACATTCTCGTCATGGATGCTCTACTTCACGTACCTTCAAACAATGAGAGAGAGCAGGCTCTCAGAATAAGCCTGACAGAGAACATAACATCTCCGAAACCCCTCGCGGATTGCAAAGCTTGCGCGACTCCGGATGCCGGGGAGCCTCGGTGAACTGAAGTTTCATGTGAGAATGCAATTATCATATGTTCCAAGTTGTTTTCGCCGTTTATCTTCTTACCTCCTACACAAATTTCTATATAAAAAATAAATTGATTCACGTTTTATACATATTTTAATAAAGGGGTTTTTACATACAGGACATGAAATTTATACGAAATTACGTATTTCACCATCAATTCATAAATATTATCACTATCACACCATATTCATTTCAATTTTACGCATTTCACATATTTCACACTATATTCTTTGATGGTGAACTTCACATTTCTAAATTGGCCTTGATCTTGACTATATTATTAATATATTAATTAAATACTATAAATTAATTTATATAAATAATAATTTAAATATTTATGAATTTATGTATTTTAATTTATTTATTCTATTTAAAATTTCCGGGTGCTGAATTTAAATCCACATGACTATGATTTTTAATTGAAGTAAGAAAATTGATGTGTTTACGGTGAAAAATAAAAATATATGTTAGAATTTAAATATTAATGAATTTATGCATTTTAATTTACATATAATATTATAAAGTATATGAAATATGTGAAATATGTGAAATACGTAAAATTTGAATGAATATGATGTGATAGTGGTAGTATTTACGAATTGATAGTGAAATGTGTAATTTTGTGTAAATTTCATGTCTTATATGTAAAAACTCCTTTAATAAAACAGGTAGCATTTTTTTTTTCATATTTTACCTGGATTCTAACAGACTAATTTTATTTCGAATTCAGTTTACAATTTTATGTTTGACACAATTTGTCACAATTAAGATCTATTATATTTCCTTTTCCTGAATCTGACTTTTATTGCATTTCTTTTACTTGCAGAGTGCAACCTCAATTCGTTATATTAAATTTCAAAATACAAATAATGAAGTGGTTCTACATTGGAGACCTCCTCTTTTTTACTAGTCCAGTTATATTTGCTGAAATCAAAGCATAAGCCTTTTGTAATTATTGATTTTTTATGTTTATCATAAAGTTTTTTTTTTTTTTTGATGTTACAAATTGTTCTTTGATTGAAGAATTGTTGCGTTAAAAGAATATTTTAATTATAAAACATCATATATATGAAAATTTTATAAAATTATATATTTCACTTATTATTTTTTTAAAAAATAATATAAATTAAATTATTGATGTATTTTTATAAATTATATTTTATTTTATATAATTTATAAGACTATAATATAAATTTTTATTGAGTTTAAAGTGATTTTATGTATGATTAATTTATGAAATAAATAGTATTGAGAAGATAAGTGTTAATGTTTAAAATTTAAGGATTTAGATTATAAGTTATAATTTTAGGGTTTATAATTTTTTCAAAAAACAGTGTATATTTATAATAAAATTACGTTTAAAAAAATTATTTTGTAATTTAAAAAAAATTACAATATTGTATTTTATATTACGTAAATTCTCAAGTTATAAAACCACAATATTGTATAATCTTCAGAGTACCATAAAAAATGATTCATCTGAATACTCTAAAATTACGTGCTTATATTGTGTGCTTAAAAATATTATTTATTTAAGTACCAAAACAAAAAACAATATTATTTACGTAATTTTTGTTTATTCAGAATTATAATATTACTGTGTGCTATTTTAGGATTACAGTAAATGGGGCTGGAATAATACATGTCTTGCATCAGTTGAGCATTCTTAGGCCTTGTTTGGTTGGAGGATGAATTTGGGTAAGAAAAAAGAAAATAATTTATTTTATAGAGTTGATGGGAAAGAAAATTATTTTAATATTGGGAGGTGTGTAAGATGTGAAATAAAGTTGATTTTAAGGTTGGAATTTGTGTTGGATGTGAAATAAAGTTGATTTTTAAGGTTGAAATTTGTGTTGGATGTGAAATAAAGTTATTAAAATTTATAATAAATTTAAAATATTATTAAGATATTTTTTTGCCCTTTTTTGGGCTCATGCCAAACAAGGCCTTATAAAACAGTAAATCACCTTCTAAATCCAACGGCATACACTCGTTTAAGTCGAATGATATACGAAAAACAAAAGAATCCGGGGGGCTTGGGTTTCGAGAGATGAACTCACACAATTTAATTATGCTTAAAATTAATTTTGAAGATAATTTCTATAACGTCCCGTGATCTTATTGTAGAGGTAAGAAAACTGCGTGACTTGAGCACTTTCTAGGAGGTCACTCATCCCGGTGCTACTTCAGCTCAAGCACAGGCAACTATGGAATTTTTCATCACTAGTCTCACGATTTTGCCCCAAAAGGAGCATCTACTATTTGAAATCAAGTTATTTATTTATACAATTCAAGATTTTCCTTCATTTTTGATGTGAGATGATTCATTCCTGTGCTCTTCTCACCACTTATTTTTCGGCCTAGAAGCCTGCTAGGAGCCGCACTTTGATTCAGTGATTCCTTTCTCTTAGGACATCAGCCGGCGATCACTCCCCACCCTTTTCGGCTAAGGGCGTCACAGGCCTACCAACTTCCACTTGGTTCGTCCTCGAACCACATCGTACTGTGGGAGGTCGGCTCTGATACCATATTGTAACATCCTATGATCTCATTGTAGAAGTATTGTCCGCTTTAGCTTTAGGAAAACTGCCTGACTTGAGTACTTCCTAGGAGGTCACTCATCTCAGTGCTACTCCAGCCCAAGCACTCTCAAGTACGGGGATGGGTGACCTCCTGAGAAGTGCTCAAGTTACGCAATTTTTCTAAAGCCAAAGCAGACAATACCTCTATAATGAAATCACAGGATGTTACAAAATAGAGACATCCGGCCCCTACCCCCTCCCACACACACGCTTTCTCTATCTCTTTATTTTCCTCCTCTCTTCCCTTGGACGAGGAGACAGAGGAGGGCAACTCACCCCCTCTTTTTTGCAGATAAGTTAGCAAAGGACGACAACTTGCCCCCTCCTCTCTCTCTCTCTCGTGGGGGAGCAGGCAGGGATGTGTTTCCCTCCCGCTCCTCTCACCCTCTCATCTATAAGTTGTTGGTAAATTAGAATGGATGGAGAGAGAAATTAGAGTGAGGGAGAGGAAGAGAAAGATAATGTGTATAAAAATAATTTTATATTTAAAATCCAATTTATTTTATTTTTATTATATTTAATAAAATGAAAAATATTTAAATGAATGAAATGTTTAATATATTTTTAAAAAAATAATTGAGAACGTCAGTCGATCTCGATATTTATATATTAGTGTGTTTGTTTGTAAGGTTAAATTTAAGAAGGTTAAAATTAAATTTGGATTGAGATATTTTTTATTGAAAGTTGTGAATGATGTGAAATAAAGTTAGTTATTATATTGGGATATGTGAGGGATGTGATATAAAGTTAGTTATTATGTTGGAATGTGTGAGGGATGTGATATAAGTTAGTTATTATTTTAGTAATATGTGTAGGATGTGAAATAAATTTAATTTTTAATATTAAATTTTATTAATGTGATATGTCTGGTTAAAATTAAACTAAATTAATTTTAAATTATTAGATAAACGGGAACTTAAAGACCTAATTTACCATCATAGCTCAACTATAATTAACCTTCTAACGTCGGCCACTATCGTCCTCCGGGCGAGTAACTTTCATTTTCTTCTCCTTCGTGGTGAATAAGCCAAGCATCCAGAGCGAGCGTTGCTTTCCTCGGCACCAACGGCTAGGGTTGCTACCAAGCTGCTTTCCGATCTCCTCAGTGGTTCTTTCCCTCTCCCTCTCTTCTTCCTCTAGAAGGCTACCGAGATCGCTGCCGGAAGGGCAGTCATGCCGGCAGTGGAGGTGCATCAGTTCGCCCAGTGCATCACTTGCCACGCGTGGAGCCCTGATCGAACCAGTAAGTTTCATTCTTTCTCTTCTATCCGGAACCTGAGCTACTGCTCTGGCGCTCTGTCTGTATGTTTTTGCAGATTAGTAATATACTTCGATATGCTATTATGTTTGCTTTTTGTTCGAGTTTAATTGCGTGATTGAGCTTATGTCCTACTTTTATATACCGACATGTACATGGGTGAAAATAGGATCGCTTGGATGCAATGCCAACTGCTTAGTTTGTATTTAGATCTTTGAAGGGTGAAGGTAGTTACTATAAGAAGTCAATGGCAGTAGACATGTCCAGTGTGAATATTGTTACATCACTTGTATTCCGAAGTTTATTTATTCATATTGCATCTTGAAATATGTCATGTATGTGTAGTACGTCTATGGCATTTTGTAACTTGGGTGCAAGTCTCAAGATTTCCTGTGGATGATGATTTAGGACAGATGTGGGTGAAAGAATGTTGTTGCAATGACTGGATGATTGCTTGACACTGTAGATGAACAACAAGATATGAACAACAAGGTATGTCTCTTAGTTATTGCTTGATCAAACTGTACAGGGGTTCGACTGCAATCCAGATAATGGTTTTGTGACCCCAAAACTCCAAGGATTGTTTCGGAAGTTGTTGCTATAGGGGATTGGTAGAGATGTTACTTGCTCTTGCTCTAAAGGCTAGTTGTTATGTGTGAAGTGCTATAGCCTGTCCAACAGTTATCCATGGTCCTCCGCACCAAGTAGCATCTCAACTTTTTTTGTAGGCACAATTCAGAGGAAGAAGTCTCGGCCAATGTCCACTTTTAATCCTATATGTTTACCTTATTTCTTTTTTTCCTTCATGGCTATGACTGAGAAAGGAACCTACTTTCCGATAAACCTACCTACCTAGGCATGCTGCCATTCACTCACTATCTATGCGACGTCTTCTCTGTCAGGCTTGCTGAGGTCTTCTTCTTGTTGAAGGGCCTTTGCAATCCTCTCCTTCGTGATAGGGATGTGCACATAGTTTTTGGCTTATTGCTTTTTATTCAAAATGCCAGTGAAGCTATGCCTCCTTCTTTATGTGTCCTGGTTTAGCTTGTTACTGCTTTGGTTTGAGTCTGTCCTCTCCATAGAGGCAATATGGTGGGAGACCAAGCTCTTGACTGAGGGTGGCTATAGATGTTTGGGGTTGGATGGGACAACATGAAGTTTAGTTTGGTCCTCATCACCTCTGAAGTATATCTCCTTCCTATAATCACATGGTGCGTACTTGACGAAGGGGGGTTGGAACCAATGTGAAGGAGGTCAGCGATGAGTGGCCCGTGCTGGTTCTCCTCCATTTGATCCTCTTTTGAGGCTGCATGTGCTTTCATCTCCTTCGCCACAGTGATCTTGTGTGTTGGTGCTGCTGGATACTACATGGTTGTTATCGACTTCCCTACATGGGTTTGCTTTGTCGACGTGCTGGCGTTTCCACCCACTATTCTCTTTGGACTTCACCACACCTCATCAACGTCTACGAGATTGCTTCATGTTATCATTGTTTGTTGGTTGTTGACCGGTGGTGGGGAGCCATGTGTTTTGCTTGTTATTTTTTTTGCCTAGGTTACCATAGTTTCTGCTCTTCCTTAAAGAGTGCAAGTTTCATACCTAAAGGCCTGTGTTGCCTTGTAGGCATGGTTGATTATCAAAGATTTTTTATGCTAATTGAATGGGTTTGGTTAATGATATGTGTATGTTAATTATTGAATTGCGGTTGATATTATGAACTTAACGGAGATAGTTTTACATTTTTATTCTTTGGTTATTGAATCTTACAAAATAATAGTGAAATAGATAATGACATTATTAGTAGGATTCAAGCATGATTGGTAAAATGGAGAAATGCTTCTGATGTGTTGTGCGATAGAAAAATCTCATCTAGAATCAAGAGTAAATTTAATAAAATTGTAGTAAGACCAACGATGATATATGGTGCTGAATGCTGGCCTGCAAAGAGGAGACATACAAATAAAATAAATATTGCAGAAATGAGAATGCTAAGGTGGATGTGTGGATATACACGAAAGGATAGAATGAGAAATGAGTATATTCGAAAGAAAGTTGTTGCACCAATTGAGGATAAACTTAGAGAAAGTCGGCTTAGATGGTTTGGACATATAAATCGTAGGCTGATTGAAGCTTCAGTTAGAAAAATAGAGTTATTGGATTTTGCCTATGTACAAAGAGGAAGAGGGAAACCAAAGAAGACATGGCAAGAAACTATAAGGAGTGATCTTAGTTACTTAGACTTAGATAAGAATTTGGTAATTGATAGAGCGCAATAGAAACAAATGATTCATGTACCTGACCCTACCTAGTGGGATTAAGCTTTGGTTGTTGTTGCTGTTGTTGTTGGTTATTGAATCTTACAGATATAGCCGACCTCACCTAGTGGAATTTATAGGCTTGGTAGTTGTCATTAGCTTTACAGTCAAGATAGATCAAAAAATGAATATATGAAGTATAAATCTAGTGAAAATAGGAGCACATGTATTTGAGAGATGACAATTGATGATCAAGTCACCAGGAAGAGTGAGTAGTTTAAATACTTAAATCAATTATATAGAATAATAGTGAAATGGATAGTGATATTATTAGTAGAATCCAGGCAGGATGAATAAAGTAGAGGAACGCATCTAGTGTATTGTGTGACAGCAAAATTTTACTCAGATTTAAAAGTAATTTTATAGAACAGTTGAATATTGGTCTATAATGTAAAAATACATAAATAAGGTAAGTGTCGTAGAAATGAGAATATTAAGGTGGATGAGTTGGTATATGCATAAAGATAAGATGAAAAATGAGTATATTCGTAAAAAAGTTGAAGTAGCTTCAATTGTGGATAAGTTCAGAGAGAGTCGACTTAGCTGATAGAAGCTCTAGTAGGGAAAGTTGGATTATTGGATTTTGCTCATGTAAATAAAGTACGTAAGCTGAAAAAACATAGTAAGAAATTATAAGGAATACTTTGAGCTAAATAAGGATTTGTTATTTGATAGAGTGCAATGGAAACAAAGAATTGGTTGTTGTTGTTGGTTACCTTGAAAGATTTTCAATTGTTGGTTACTCTGAAAGATATCCAATAATAACATTTTGCTAAGAGATTTAATTTTTTTCATTGTCTTTCTGAAATTTTTGTTAACTTAAAATTTGTTGCCTTTTGGATTATCATGCCTTTTTCTTTTCTTTGATATTCATCACTAATTTATGTTGGCTAACTAGACGCTACTAATAATGGTTATTCTTCTTATGCTGTGTTGTTTACAGAATTGTTACTTATCATTTCCATGTTTACTAATAGAAGTCTCATAAAAGGTATTTTGGTTGTTTCATTTGAGTGCATAAACATGGGTTTTGCAACTTGAGCTAAAATTATATATTTTTCCAGCGTAAAGGTTCGATAAGCTTCCACAATGGTGAATTTCAAATATTTGCTTGATTTGTGAGGGATATGCCCTTAATGTTAAATGCTTTTGCATTTTCTATGCCCCTTGTTTTATTCAACTAGTTGACGACAAGTTGTTAATATTTAGTGATCGCTTTCTGTCCAAACAATACTGAAGTTCATATCTACAAATTTAATGTGGACAAGTGGGACAGGATTCATGTTCTTTACAAGGTATTTCTTATATTCTTGCTCAATTATTTACTTATATTCCTTAATTAGATTTTTTTTCTATCTTTATATGTTTAGCACACCGGTTTTGTCTTTGTTTACATTTTTTTTGTATGTATCCCACGTGTAGCATGATCAGTTAATATCTGGAATAGATTGGAGCTTGAGATCCAATAAAATTGTGACTGCATCCCATGATAGGAACTCGTGAGTATCCATCTTAACAAAAATGTAATAAAATATTTTCTATTATAGTTTTGTAAATTCATTGCTTGTGAACTATATGTACCTAATAATTAGTTTCACATATTTGTTATGAATTTCTTTCCAGATACGTTTGGAATCAAGAAGGATCTGAGTGGGTGCCAACCTTGGTCATTCTTCGGTTAAATCGTGCCGCTCTTTGTGTTCAATGGAGTCCTCAAGGTACAAAAATGCAAATATTTTATGGCATTTTCTTTTAGTCCCGTTTCATGCTTTTCTATTTTGAATTTTGAAAAAAAAATTTGTAGTGATGCCAGTAGCTTCTAGGTGGTTTAGTGTAAATAGAATGTAATTTAAAATCAAAATCTTCGAATAAAACTAGAATTGAGTAATTGTTGAGATACATTTCTCTATTAGTCCTATAGCCCACTATGTAGCTTAGGATGTTATTAATCTAATGGTTTAACTAACTATTTAGCCTAACTCTTTACTTTAAGGGTGTGATTGCTTGTACTCGAGGAGTTATGTTGCTAAAATAGATTGGAAGTTTTGTCTCTTTGTCTATCCTCTTTTACCTTTCTTTCATTTTTGTTTTTGTGGTTGTTGCTATTGTTATTGAAACCATACATATTTTTGTGCTCCGCTCCATCCTTATGAAGTAGGCATGGATTGCTCTTCGATGAGGACGAAGAGGAACATTGTGAGATCTAGGGATTAGTACCTATCAAAAAAGAGGTTGAGAGTGTTGTTGTTAATTAATGTTTTAATGAAGCACTGGAATGACTGAATCTATAGTTACAAGAGATAAAGGAATCTCGGAAAGCTCATGAAGAATAATGACCAAAATGCCAAAGATCATAATTCTTGAATGAAAAAGGTTCAAGCTGATCTTCTATTTTTTTTCCACTAATTCTTGTTTTGTGAAACCTTGGATTGGGAGCTAGCGGTGCAAAAATTGAAGACTGTAAAGTTCAAGAAGCCTACAACAATTATCAATATATGGGCTTGTTTGGCAAAGCCCTAAAAATAGGCCAAACAATAAAATAATAATATTTTAAATTTATTATAAATTTTAATAATCTTATTTCACATCCAACACAAATTTCAACCTTAAAAATCAACTTTATTTCTTATCCAACACAAATTCCAACCTTAAAATCAACTTTATTTCACATCCTACACACCTCCCAATATTAAAATAAATTTCTTTCCAATCAACTCTATAAAATAAAATATTTTCTCTTTCCTTACCCAAATTTATCTTCCAACTAAACAAGCCCATAAGCGAGAATAGCAGTGGAGATGACAAAGAAACACATCACTACATTAGGCCTGAAGTAATTATCGTAGGTGCAGCCGGTGAAATTGCCTCGTCTATTTTCTTGTAAGAAGAGATTTCCTTGCACCTTGAACAGTTGATTGAGTGATCTACCCGTCATTGGTGATTTTGTCTCCATCAGTAATGCTGATGGAGACCTTGCCACTATCGCTTATCCGTTGAGCTACCTTTGCCTCCACCCTCCACTTCTTCTACTTCGTCATCTACGATGTTCTCACTACCACTTCCCTCGCTATTGTCTCATTGTCCCGAGACTCTTGCACTTCCACCTTTTCACCCTTTGCTCCCTTGTGGTAACTCCAGTTCCACCTCTTGTAATTGTACTCCATTCTCCACTGGGCTGATTCCAATGATTCAGTAACACACCTTTGTTTTTGGGTTGAGATCATATTATTTGCCACTTTGCCCTTCTCTTGTCTACCACCTTCTTGAGCCAAGAAGAGCAGCTCTATCCCGGACTTGATCCACCACTCCCACCGCACTGTTGAAACCACTTCTTTCATAGTTGGCACAATGATTTTTTCTTGATCTTCTTCCTGGATTCTTTTTTTTCCTTGGAGTTGAATGATATTGTTGAGGCCAATTGGTCGAGGAGTCTCCTGAAGCTCTAAATGATGCATGTCTTTTGCGGCAATACTTCAGCAATATGCATGACAGGCTGAGCACAAGGCCTTTTGCCAGTGATATTGACAAGAAATGGTTTGCTTACCATATTTGGTTGTGGTCTCAGCTCATTTGGTTGTGCAGTAACGCTGTGCTGTGAAGAAGAGTCATGACAAGGAAGCTTGCCATGGTGATGCCAAGTGAGGGAGGAGGTGCTGCTATTGAGGCCCTCCGGATGTTCCTTTAAAGAAATCAGTTTTTTATCTGTTAGATCTGTTGTATCTGTTGTTGCTAATTTTTTTCTTAATGCACAACCTATTTTTGAGCTATTTCAACTTCTATCTTATCGTCGTGGTCAATATGATCCTAGTCCTTACCTGGGAAAAGACATGATGCGGGAATTCATAAGATGATGCTGCACATGATTCAGCTGGGCTCAGAATCACGGCTATCTTGCGATAAACTATTTGCAGACTTGTGCATCTGTTGTATTCCCAAACTGTTTCTTTTCATTCCTGTATAAATTCTTTCCTTTCCTGATTGTCTCAACTCAGATTCAGTGGTTGCAGTGATCAGTGGTGCTTCCCTGAAATACACAAACAGATGATGAATGAATTGTTTAATTGGTATTGCAGTTCCTGATACATTTGTGGACAACAACTAGAACATGATGATGTTAAGCAAAAAAATTTGGTTGTTTCACCTACGAAGTCATGCTTTGGAAAGCTTTTCAATGTATGCTTCTACCCCTTGGTTTACCCCAGGTTTGGTGGGTAATTTTTCGGCTTAATTCCATTGTTATGTTGGTCTTCTTAGACATCCTATCCCTAATGTATAAACTCCCGATGCTTGGTTTCCCTTTTTAAGAGCTTGTGCTATACTATTGGCTTGCAAGTCACCCCTAACAAACTCTTCTCTTGGTACCTTCCTTAAAGCTTTAATTACATGTTTGACTCATTTTCCATCTCTATTCTCATCTTTTATGATACAAAAGCCAATTTTCTATTTTTTTTCTTATCCAAATAGGATCAGCTTGCAAAGTTTAACCAACAGTTTGCAACCTTTTATTTTAGGAATGATATCATTCTAAATTTCTAAGAAGAATAATAATCTGTCTGTTTGAACAGCACCTTTCTCTTTTTCTTTGTTTACATGATGGTAAAGGCATACTGAATTGTAATCTTTCTGATTTACCAGATCGTAGTTGCATTTTTTGTGTTCTTGTACGTCATTGTAGAGAAAGGTGTTAGCTACAATTTCATCGCATATATTAAATGTATGTCTAGAAAGTTGTGTTCACCAAGCTAGAAATGTTGTGAAATGTTAGTTGTGAAGGAAACCATTTGTTTAACAGTTATGCCTAGCTGCTATAGCTTATTTATCTTATTCAGATGAATCAGTGTAATTTTTATGAACGCTTAGTCAAAAGAACTGATATGCTATTCTGGCAACCTCTAGTTGGTTGTGCTGTTATCTACTCTGATTACAATTGTTATGGATCCCTGTTATGAACAACTAATAAAAAGACAAAAGAAATATGCGTGAAATGGTTTTATGTGTGTAATGGTTGCTTGAAAGACACGGAGAAAAGAAAATGAGTTGATTTGATAAAATTTTATGTTATGATTTGCTTATGCAAACTTGTCTTTCATATTTGAAGATGATGTTCAATGTTTGTTTTTTTTCTTGGGACACTCAACAAACTTATGTCATATCTCAGAAAACAAGTTTGCCGTTGGAAGTGGAGCTAAAACTGTTTGTGTTTGCTATTATGAGCAAGAGAATAACTGGTGAGACTATACAGTTTCTTATTACTTTCTTTTTAGTACATCATGCATAAACAAAGTTAACACATAAGTAATGAACCTTATTGATCTGTCATCGTCATCATCACCACCATTATCTCAACAATTGGGATTGGATTTTTGGCCAATGATGGTGCTAACTTGGCACATCTAAATCTTTGTATAATATCTAACCAAGTTACTTTGGATATACCCGTTTTTCTTTTTATTCCTTTTAACCATCATCCTGCTCATTACATTTGTACATCTTCTTCTCTGTTTTGCACATTTCGATACCTTCAAGTATGTTTTTCATATTGTCATTTCATTTGATGCTATCGACATATCCCCAATTTAATTGTTTTCACTTAGACCTTTTTTAGTCTTACCATAACATTCTCATTTTGGTAACACTAATGTTTATTGCAAATGATTTCTTTATTATGCAATATCCATATGATAAAGCTAGTGTAATTTCTTTTTAATAAAATTTTCTTGATTCTTCATGACACAATTATTGCTTAAAACTTTTGGGGCAACTTTTATTGAGCTTCCTACTTCAATTATATTCATGATGCATACTTTTTTTCTTTCTTCATTTTTTGTTTAATAGAGCCAAGATACTTAAAACTAACACTATTAGGGTTTGTGTTTTTATTGATCATAATTTATTGAAAATTATTGTTTTTACTTCCACTAAATGCATTAATTGTATATTTAGTTTTCGTTCTTGTAATCCCTACTCTTTTATCTTCTATTAACTTAATGTTAATCACTAGTTGAATATTACCTACAAGAAATGTATCATTTGTGAATATCTATAAAGTGTCGATACTTTATAGAACTTTGCGTGCTCTTATCGTATTTGCATCATTTTTTAGTACTCCCCGATATATCATCGATATGCATTAAATATGCCAAGTGGCGATCATTTCTTTTTGAAAAAATACCTATATGTTGGATCGGTTGATCTGTGTCCCATGATAAAAATGAAATGCTAGTTTATGCATAAAAGCCTACCCATGCTTAGACTTCACAGTCCATAATGAGAGAGTGGAACACTGGGTTCACGCATTTGGGGGAATAGAGAGCCTCAAGCTTGTTAGAGTTTCGGTAATAGAAAAAGATCCGAAATTTGTGCGCCACTGCTTTGTCATAACGGACCTTTTCCAACGGTTTCGCAAACTTCAGCGGCGACGCTGCTTCCTGCATATTTCGTTAGACACCAATGAAGTCACTTGACTTTTCTATCTTAGGACCTGCATCTTAAAGAAGACTCACTAGTATATTTTGAAACTCTTATCTCACTTAGATATTCTCTGATTGATTGGGAAGCAATTAGACAAATTTTATGATAGTATTGTATGTTTAAATTTTTATAAATTTGAGTAACTATTAAAGAATGTTTTCATTATTTATATTGAATTGTCTGTAATGCTACTTTTAGTTGTATAAAAATTATTTGAAAATATAAAAATTCTAATTAAATTCAAGGATTTTCAAATATATTTTTAAAATATAGTCCACTATGTGGGCTACTCATATAATATATTAATAAGCTATATTTTTATCTTTATTTTTATTTATTTAGATGATATATATAATTATTTTATCATGACAAATTTGTACTCTTTTTTTTTAATTTATTATATCGACGTATCCTTGTCGTTATATTGTACCCGTGCTTCATAGCAGAATATCATGTTCTAAGATATTCTTTCTGAATATTTGTTGTATACATGTATAAAAGTAATAGATGTTTTAATGTTGATCTTTTGGTAGACCTACTGTTAGTTGAAATGCTTCATTCTACAATTCTGATCATCGATCCATCATGTATATTCTCGATTACTTTGATATATCTATCTTAAGTACTTTTTCTTCTCTGATGTCACTAAATCAACTATTGTGGTTCTTGGTCATATATATTTTCAAGATAAGCATAAATCAAAATTTTTTTTTTTTTTGCTCTCTTTTCATTTTAATTGTCTAAACAAATAAGTAGCCTCATTATTGATCGTCTAAAATTTGGGTTACTTTTTTTACATTGAAGTGATGTTCCTTTGCTTTTGTTCTTTCATTCTTTCCAACAACTTGATTGTTTTGCTTGAAAGTTTAATTCCCTTAGAGTCACTATAATTTTGAATATTTGTTCTTAAGTCAATTGATACTTTCATAATTTTTAAATTTCAAATAAATGATCATTAACTTACATTTTTTCCCATTTCTGTGGTATTCCTTCAACCCTGAATCAATATCTCATCTGGCCTTCATGCTTTACTTTATACATTTTATGCAAAGATAATCAATGCATAATATAGTTTAGAATTTTTATTAGGGTAAATTACATCCATGTCCTTGAGATTAGAGCATCAAATCATGCATGTTCATGATTTTAAATTTTTAACATTTGGCTCCTTCACCTTTAATATAATATAAATTGGATACTTTTATAATTTTTTATTATTAAATTTTTGTAAAATTATTTTACCTTTTCTCTCCCCCCTCTCTCTTGCCAGTGCAACAGAGTTGACGGAGGGGGCACTCACCCCTTGCCTCTCTTTCGTGTGCACGCAATTGTGGATTCAATGTTGGTAGATAGGGGACCACCCACCCATACCTTGCAAGAGAGAGGGGAGGTAAAATAAGAATTTTTAAAACATTTTAAAGTATCCAATTGATAATTATATCTAATTTTCTAGATGTTAAAAATTTAAAATCGCGGACTTGTATGATATTTTGCCCTAAACTCAAAGATCTTGATGTATTTTACCCTTTTAATATTTTGTTCTAAAGATATATCTGATTTAAAACTATCATTTAGTAACTTTTCAAAATATCTATTCTTACTATTTTATTATTGAAATATAATTCTATCATCTTCATACCTAATACATCTCACCCCATGAGAAATTCATTATTTCTTATATCTTATCTTTAAGCATTCTCTTTCTTTAGTACTCATGTTATACAACTCATTAAAAGTTGTAGCCTTAGCTTTGCTAATCATCCTTTTCACAAGTTGATCTCTGCCTCAGTGCCTTGTTTCTTGTCCATCATGACCTGCAGCATCTTGTTCTGCCTTTTTCTCATCTACCTTCCCCTGATCTTCCAGGCTGTAGGACCACTGTGAGAAATCCTACTGTACTCTCCTATGCAAGGAATTGAACCTCTTCTTCCCTTCTTGCAGTGCTCTTGTGTTGCTATGTCATACGCCTAGGAGAAATGGCAGCTGAAATTAGCTGAAGAGCTGAGTGACATGCTAGTGCTATTACTTGGCTTGAGTGCTTACTTAAGCTTATTAGCAGCAAAACCTGTCTAGTTCTTCTTCCCAGTTGATCTTGCAAGCCTTTACTTCGTGCTTTTCACTACATTCATTGTAATAGCTTCGTCACTTTCTTGGTTGGAACATCACTTTTCTCTTTTTAGCATATCTTGGCTGATTCTGTACCAACAGAACTGCTACCCCCTACCCCTACTCAATCAAGGTGATGCCGTTATGGTCCAGCACAATGGGTGGTGTCAGCTTTGACAGTACCGGGTGATCCTAGTAGTGATGCTTCTATTTTCTAGCTTGGAGATCAACCTGAATAGGAAAAAATGTAGCAGTTATTAAGATTTCTGATGCTTCTGGTTCTACTGAATGAGTATCCAACCTGCCAATCTGTCACTAGTATTTACTTTTTATTCTTTAATCTGAGCGTTTAACATCCTCATGTCACTATTGAGTCATTCTAAGTGCTGTGCTTCTTGATTAAACCTATACCTATTTAACTGTATTCTTTGTACTACTTGACATTTTGTATCACAATAGGTTTGGTTGGTTTTTCAGGGCCAAACTTGTTTGTTAAGTAACCATTTTCTGAAGTATAAAACTTTTTCTTTTTGAGTTCTACCATCTATCTTATTAGATTTATTTCTTTAGTACTTTTCTCACTCCAAAAATACAAATTCACATGCAACAAATGTTTCATGGCCAAACTTTTCCCTCAAGTGATCTTATGATCTTTACAATCACTTGATTCACTTTGTGTTTTTTTTTTTGAAAGATCATTCACTTTGTAGTTTAGTGGAACTACTTTTCAAGGTAACTAATGTTGTTCTTGTTTTTTGAAGTTTGTATTTGTTATTGCCAGATCATATGCTTGTGGATTATCCCATCTTATTTTTCTCTACAACACCATATACCCTATTTATCTTCTGATGACCTATACTGTTATAGCATGAATAAGTAGTCTGGTACTTGGTTCCATCTCTTTTTGGTCTCTCACTATTAATCACTATGGCTATTTATTCTATGAGAACTCATAGTTACTGTCATAATTCTCATGACATTAGCAAACAATGTTGTTCAATTTCCAATTTTCCTGATTGTTTCTCCAATTCAAAGCACAATATAGATGGCCTAGGTTTAACTTCAGATATAACAAAAGGTACCTATTTATCAATTTATCTTTTGGTCCATCAATTTATCTGACAGTAGTTTGATTTCCTAACCTATGTTGTCAAATTGTAGATTATATCCTGCTGTGGTTCTCTTATGTAATTTGAGATTGTTATAACTATCGTTGCCCTACAGTTAATTTATTTTCTGCATTGAAAATGATGTGGTGACTCTTTGTTGTTTTTAGGCACTATTCTAAGACATGACTGATTTCAAAATTTTCTTTCTTAATGAAGTTTTTATTGTGCAATTTTAAGGAAGCTACACTTACTGTTGCAATCATCAATCTTGTCCCTACTATCCGAGTTAGATGTTGAGTCCTTGCTACTTGTTCAGATAAAGAACTTGATCTGAAGTAATTCTGGCTTAATTTAACCCTTTTCTGAAGGTTTTATCCCTTCTTGTATGTTATACTAATTCCCCCCTATTTTGTGCTTCTTTAGCCTCATATTAGACATGACTGGGAAGCTGAACTCTATTCTTTATAGTTTTCTATGGTTGAATGCTTACACTAACCTTGGATATCTTTGAACTGTATCCCCTTTTCTCCCACTCTTATAACCACCTCTTTTGAGCTTTCTGCTTATGATGTCTAAAGTTCATTTTTTTCAACTGTGATATTTTATTTCTTGATTCATGTATCTTGACTCTTTGAACTGTTGATGCGGGACAATATTCGTGATGCAATCCTAATTAGAGACCAGTAAATAATTTAACAGATGAACATGAAATTTATCCAGGAATATGGCTGATGATAGTTATGCAATAATTAAGAAATCACAGGTTCGATAAGTAAATCGGTTTCAAATATTTAGAAACAAGCCCAGATGATATCTAATAAATTTATCAAATGATATTGGACAACTATATCTCAACAAGTCAGAGCTAGAGTACGCGGTAAAAGGGGTTCTCAAAATAAAATATTACCTAACAACAATTTAATCGCACAGTGATGTCCAGGTCACACAGGTGAGCAAATCAAACAGTTACAATAACAGATGCCACTACAAGATCTCGCAAGATATTCGAAATATTCAGTTGATGTTCAGATTTACCTCCAGTCGAGATTCCGTTACCACCGGGATGAGTCAAAGCGATCGAGTTGATGGTGCCTAGGCGAACAAGTGACGAGGCAGAATCGCCTAAGTTGAGCGGACAGTGAGGAGGTAGCAGACAGGGGAGGGAAGGCGGCGGAGCGGCGACAAGGTCGCCAACATCGCCGGTGGCCAGCAGATTGGCTGGAGCGGAGGTGGAGACAAGCGAGCGCAGCGGATCAGCTCGGGCGTATGGGGGCGCCGAACGGCGGAGCGGAGGCGACGTCGTCGGCGCTCGCCGGAGTTCGGCGGGCCGGCTGGGGCGGAGGCGGGGCGGAAGTGGAGACGGGCGAGCGCTCGTAGTAGGCGCTCGGGCTCGGCGAGGGGTGCGGCCTGCGGCGGAGCGAAGCGACCGGAGCGGTGACGGCATCGCTGGCGCTCGCCGGTGGTCGGCAGACTAGTTGGGGAGCGGAGGCGAGGCTGGCGGCGGAACAGTGAGCAACGCGAGCGAATCTTCCGTGTCGACAGTGAAGAAAACAGGGAAATAAACTTTAGGGCTGGAAAATTGTAAATTGGGGCCGGGACTTTGATCAGTCTGAAACTGAGAATATAGAGAGGAAGAGTTGGAAAATACCTCAAATTTCATTAAGGTATTTAGGGATTCTCACCCAAGGCCCCAACCCTTCCCTTCACCGGGATATAACACACAGTATTTCAAATGCAAAATAATTTCATTCCATAATTAAAACAAACAATACTAGTTCTTGCCCTTATATAGGCGATTACAATCGAAATTTAAATTGCAGAAATAAATGCGGAAATAAAAACTGATTACAACATGCCAAATTTGAATATCTAAAAATAGAAGGAAATAAATGAGATCAGCCCAAAATTTGAAATATTCTTATTCAAATCAATAAATTAATTTAAATGGGGATTTCCAATCCACTGATCAGCCACCAATAGTGCCTGCTGCCAAATCTGTAGATATCAATCCTCCATCCAGATCGACGCCACGTGGTGAGATCTTGGACGTCGAGTGTAGACCCTGTCTGGAATAAATCGACGGTCTGATGTCGTTGTGTTCCCACCAACTGTAGTCTCTTATCTCTCTCTTTTATAAGCACCTCTTTGAACTTTTTCTGCATGTCATGTCTATAATATTTCTTCAACTGTAATATTTTATTGAATTAATTTGTTTCTTTGATGGTATGTGTTTTTCACTGTACTTTTATATCCTGACCTTTTCTGTTGCAATATTTTGTTGTGTGGTATGTTCCTTCCCACAGGTGGGTCAGTAAACTTGTAAGGAAAAGGCATGATTCTTCTATAACAAGTGTTGCTTGGCACCCGGACAATGTGAGTGTACTTATTTTTTGTATTTAAGTTTGCATCTACTACCATTATTATTAGTGAAACAACAAGGCCAATGCTTTAATCTCAAACTAGTTGGTGTCTGCTACATGGACTCTTCTCTATACAATTCTATGTAAGTAATGCTTTTGTATGCACAAGTGCGTCAAGCTTATATGTAAAAACTGCATATTAGGTCATTCTTTATTTTCCTTTGCCTCTTTTGACCATCTTGAGTTTTGCCCCATCACATTCACATGCATGTGTCTCTAGATTGATATGCCAAACTACCATAATGCCCACTTCTCAACTTGTCTTCTATACTTGCTGCATCCACCCTCTTTATAATACAATCATTTATAATGCGATTCACTTTTATGTGGATACTACCCCATATGAGCATTTGCAATTTTGTTACATTATGTTATTTATATTTAGTCTACCATGCAATTACTCAATAGTCACTCCTATGTATTATTGGTCGACCAGTGGTCTATTTGTCAATTTGATTGGTATTTTCTTATCGTGTACAACTATCTGTTGCACTCCTTGAGAACAACCATCATGTCGTAATTTTTGAATCCTTCTTATACTTACATTACTATGGATAGACCTAATATCTTATGATTGGATTATCCCCCCACTAGTCTCATAGCGTTGCCATCTCCTTTTGAGAATTACCTAATTTATAGGGCATGTGTTCTAAATTTTTTTACTGAATTGGAATTCCTTTACTTCTAAATTACTCTTAAGTTTTCAATTTTTTTAACCCCTTTGTGAGTCTAAAATTAGAATCATATTACCTGTAAAAATGCAATGAAATCTTTCCTAGAATGTCTATTCAAGTAGTCTCAATTAGAACCGTATTACCGGTAAAATTGCATTTACATGGGGATCTTCTCTAGAATATGTGTATCAAGTAGTCCATCACTAAAAGGAAAAGTTAAGGGCTCAAAGGAGAACCTTGCTAGTTATAATTAGGAACTCCTTTGAATTGTTGCAGCAGTCCTTGCGTTAACTCTGTTATGCATTTATCTAATTACATTAATATAGTTGATAGACATCCTTTTTTCTAACACCACCAAAGAATAGCACACCATGTTACATCAAAATGCGGTGGTGGCTGCCTCATGGATTGCTTGACTATCACCATAGGACTGGGACAAGTCTTGCAACCTACCATCCATATGCCTAAACTAACAGTTATATGTCCCATGTAGGTCAATATTAGTCTCCTCCAAACCCAAACTGTGTCAATGTTTGTTTTGCCTACTAATTAACATGTCAGTAACCTCTATCTCTAATTTTTAAATTTCATGGGTTGTCTATGTAACATTGCGAGGTTGTGCAAATGCTTTTATAAGTTTGACCGATTTATCATGTACAGCATCAGTATTTGTCTATATTCTCATTATATCTGTTTTTTCATGTTTGAATTATCACACTTTATTGATTTCATATCCAACCTTTTTCCAATGAATTTCGCAATCAGATATTCCATGCTAACACAGCATTGATGACTATTTGAGTAACTGGGAAGCAAAGTTTATGACATCACTTTTGAAGTATTAATGATTCTCGATAGATGCACACGTTCTTTGCATCCACATGTTGTGGTTTCCAATAGCTGTATCATACATGCTTCAGAAGTTATTTTGTTAAGTTTCAATTGGTCAATTCAAATGAATTCTCAAGTCACATTATTTCTGGTTTTTAATTGCAGATTTTTCTTGCAACAACATCTACTGATGGCAAGTGCCGCGTCTTCTCTACATTCATCAAGGGTGTTGACACAAAGTTAGTGGATAAATTTCCAATGTCTTGTCACATAACCCTATATTCGATGTAACTAACATTAGTTTACAAATAGGGATTTAGGAGCCAGCTCTTCTCGTGATTCAAAGTTTGGAGAGGTTTGATTCATTTGATGATTTTTATACATAATCTCTCAAATTAAATGCTGAATGCACTTTGTTTTATGTTATATGCTTTTTGTTCACTTATTCCTTTAGAATATATTCTCTTCACATGCAATTGATAGTTTGGAGAGTTTCAAAAAAAAAAATACATTGCTTATTTTATTATTATTAAAGGCATGTATAAAGAGCTTGTTACTTGTGTTCGAAGACAAAAGATAGGGACTTCGTATTACAATTGAATTACACCATGACTCACATTTAAGTTTATATTTCTTTACTTTAGTTATGGAGGTTTTGACTAAGCACATTCAAGAAAAAGTGTTTTGGTAGATACTTTTTACAGATGATATTCTTTTTTTTATAAGATTAGAGATGAGGCTAAAAGGCAAAACTCGAACTGTGGAAGAGTATCTTATAGTTCAAAGATTTTCGTTTTACTGGATCTAAAATTGGATATTTGGTGTAAAACTTTAGTTAAAATAGGATGTGACAATTAGTTATTAGAGAGAGGGGGTGGTTTAGATACCTTAGATTAATCCTACAAACTGACAGCAAAATAGATGATGTGATTAGCGGAATCCAAGTAGGATTAATTAAATGAAAGAATGCATCTAATGTGTTTTGTGATAAAAAAATTTCACTAGGCTCAAAGGTAAATTTTATAGAACAGTAGTAAGACTAGCGATGTTATATGGTACTCATTGCTGGACTAAAAAGCAGAAACATATGAATAGAATAAGTATCACAGAGATAAGGATGCTAAGGTTGATTAAGTGAGTATACATAAAAGGATAAGATGAATAATGAGTAGATTTGTGCGAAAGTTGGAGCAATTTCAATTAAGGATAACTCATAGAAAGTTGGGGTAGATGGTTTTGGATATGTGTATCGTAGGGCGATAGAAGCTTCAGTGAAGAAAATTAGGTTACTGAATCTTGTCCATATTCAAAGACGAAGAGAAAGACAAAAAAAAATATGGTAAAAAACTATAAGGAATGATCTTTCATACTTGGAGCAAAATGAGGAGTTTTTATTTAGTAGAGTGCAATAGAAACAAATGATTTATGTACCCGACCCCATCTAGTAGGATAAAGTCTCAGTTTTTTGTTTTTGTTTTTTTTTATTACTGATGAAGGCTTGGTTGTTGAATGTACAATTGATTTAAATTTGTTGTGGGCAACATAGGTTCAGGTTAAATCGTGCTTAATATCAACCTTATGCTATTAACATAATTTTTTATGTTATTGTCGCAATATTATTACCACCGAGCCTTGTGCTATCGTTTTTTAAAAATATTGTATTTATGACCATTGTGTCTTAGTTGTGTTTGGGGCAGCTTCAAAAACGGTAAACTACCGTTTCATGTTTTCTTTCACATCTAATGCAAATTTTAATTTAGAATTATTTTTATTTCATATCCTACATAATTCTTAACATAAAATCATTTTTTTTTCACATTCTATAAACTTATGCGAACATTAAGTTAAACTATTTTACATCATACATAAGCACCAACTAATTGACATAAGACTAAACTAGCTATAAACAACATCCCTTCCCAAGTGCACCCTTGGTGATTTAAGTTTTGTTTTGAGACTCCTATAAACTTCTTTCTAGATAATGTCATTAACCTTTTTATTTATTTGTTTTTTTTTGGCTTTGGAAATCACATTGTAGTCAATTTATTGTTCACATTCATTGATAGCATTATCCATTTAGAGATTGTTTAGTGCCAAGAACAACATTTGAAACTTGCTAGCTTGTAGATTCATGAATTAGAGCAGGCTTCCTTATTATCTGCTTTTACCTTTCCGTAACCTTGTTAGTTGAATGATTGTTTTAGGTTTGATGAAACTATTAGTTTTACCCAAGTATTTACATTCATCTGCTTACCCAACTAATGGAATCTGCCAAATGTTTGTGGAGTCTTACTCGTTTGAATGATAATTTAAGACAATGGTTTGATGCTGTCACATGTACGCATGGTATTATGGTTGTAGCAAGATGAAAGTGTTTTTTTTTTTAACAGTCCGCAAGATGAAAGAGTTAAATGTGAACAATGGTACTGATATTTGATCAAAAAAATGTTGAACAGTAGGGTTGGGAGGTTTGCAGCTGCCTCTTACTTTACTTAATGACTCTTTCAACCATCTCCTCTGTATTTATGCTCGAGACCTTGAGTAATGGTGCCATTGTATTTATTTTAGGCGTTCTGTGTAAATATTTTGTCACATGTTTTCCGTTTGGTAATTGTGGATGAGGGAAGGTTACCCTATACCTATGCATAACATATCCAATCACTTAAAGTTGAGAATTTTTAGGCTTATCTACAATAAATATTTAGAAAAATCAAGTAGCTATATATATATATATATATATATATATATATATATGTATAGGTTGCGGATAGCATATACTAGTAATGAGATTATGAAAGATAGATTTGGTTTTTTGGATCATTTTCGTAGAGAGCTGAAAATGAACTAATAAATCCAGGAGATATCTTTAAGGAAGAAGTAATGGTTGTTAAAGAATGATTCTTAAAATTATGACGAAATAATTTGGGGGATGATTTTGTTCATTAGAACTAATTGGTTAGACTGCCTATTTGTAATTTTAACAAAGACATTAATAAGTTCTGGTAGTTCTACAACAATGTTAGAAACCTAAAGTTTTTGTTCGGCTGCTTTGAGCTTGGCTTCAATTAAGTTTAAGCCAAATTTTGACTCCCCCATTTTTGAAAAAAGGAAAAACAAGTGAATTTTGTTTACCTCACACAACCAGAAAATCAATTAGTTACCAAGTAAAGGTAATTTGTTTACTCTGTCCATTTGGACAGTTGGCCAGTTAGTACTGCCAATATCATTAATCAATTGTTCACTCTTCCTACTGGTATCAAGTGGTATCGAACTTCTCTAGGACTTTATGAAGTTCGCAATTGCTAGTTATTTATGATTTTTTGCTTTTCTATAGTATCAACCAACTCAATTTTTATGTATCAACATATCTTTTTATTGCTTTTTCCAGTTTTGATCTTGTGCTTTTATTTAGCTATTCTTGTCGATATTGGTTTCAAGTTTATTTTTAACTTCTTTCATTTAGTTCTCTCTTCTCCAATCATGATTTACGTTCTTGTGCCATTGCTATAGTTGATATTATTCTATGTTGTTATGTTGCTTCAACCGGACAGCAAATTGTGCAACTTGATCTCTCATCTAGTTGGGCATTTGGTGTAAAGTGGTCTCCAAGTGGTAACACCTTGGCTTATGCAGGTTAGCACTCGTTTCACTTTCACTGCTACTCTTCCAGCACCATATTTATGCAGTGACTGGTTTAAGAGAGGTTGCAGTCCTAAGCAAAACCTCCAAAAGCATGGTGCTATTCATGCTTTTTCACATCCATTGCTACCAAAGAGTGCATGTATTTGATAATAGCTGTTGCCACGATATGCAGTTACTAAGATGCTAGACATTTTTCAATATAAAAAAAAAGGTGCTAGACATTTCTGCGATCCAGAAGAAATTGCATGAGCTAATATTACACTGATCTTACATTATTGAAGTGTGGATTGTTCAAAGGCATAGGCAACAATCCTCCGCACTGACAATGATTTTGACTTGCAAAGAATGATCTATTTTTCTTGACATTCTATAAGCGTATTTCTGTGACACTCTTTATTAGTAATCCAAGTATATTCATTTATTTGTGGAGTTTTTTGAGCTGCAAATGGGTTGGGTTGATCTGAGCTGCAATCCAATTTGGTATTTAAATGCTCAAACACAGACTGGTGCTATATGCTAAAATTTAGAGTTGGAGAAATAGTAATAGAATAGTTCAAAAATCCAAGACAAGATAGTTGAATTTAAAATGATTTTAACAAATTTCAAAAAAAAATTGCTTAAGGCCTAATGGATTTGATACTGAAACAAATAACATGTGGGTTGAGATGAATAATTAGTTAAATAAATTGCTTTAGTTGAGTGGTATTGGGTCATCTGAGAAGTACTTGGTGAAATGAAGCAGTTCAAAAAGCAATTAATGAGAAAAAGGGAATAATATAAGAAGCTACATATCAGTGATGATGAAGCTTGTGAAACCTACTAAAAGGCCAAGGAAGGTTAGAAATATATTAGGGAATCATGTTGTAAATCTATAGAAATTCTGTACATAACTAACGATGGGAAAGTTATAAATTAGACTGATTAAAGAAGAATGAGATTCAAAGAATATGAGATGCATCAAGGATGAAATTGGTAATATCATATATTTGGGAGATGGACAACATATTTCTACAAGCTCTGTAATGAAAAACATCAAACATGATTTTGGATATCTGAGTACATGTATTTAGGAAGGGAATGTCAGTTGGATGAAAAGATTAAAGTTTTGAAGAAAATGAGGCTTTAAGCAAGATGAGATCCACTGAAACGTGTCAGCTTGATGTGGTCCCTATCAAGTGTGAGAGTATAAACTGAGATTGATGCTAAGGTGCCTTACAAAATTCTTTAATAATATATGTTTAACAGAATGCTTCATGACTGGAGGAATAAGTACTCTTGTCCCTACTTTTAACAACATGGGGATGAGATCCGGGGGGTATGGGGAGTTATTTGAATAAACCAAGGTTAAGAAAAGATACTACTATTTTAATCATTTATATGGTTTTATGCCAAAAAATCAACAATAGAGGTTATCTTTCTTGTAAGATGTAATATAACAAGCAAGTAGGGATCATATATATATACATACATTACACACACACACACACAAAACAACAACAACAAAACTAAGCCTTTATCGCACTAAGGGTGGCCGCTAACACACACACACATGTATATTGAAAAGGCGTATGACAAATTATTATGAAAGGTTTTTTGGTGAGCATTAGAAAAGATAAGTTCAATAGGATTCAAATTAAGTAGATGAGGAATAATACATGTATTGTAGGTTTTATCACTGTGAAGAAATAAGTAGCAATGTTGTGAGACTAGATGGGGCGACAGTCTCATCATTTGATAATTTCAAATGCCTCGAGTCTATTGTCCAAAATATTGAGTATAGCGGATGATGTTAATAGTAGAATCAAGAAAATATGCATAAATTGATGAGGGTGATGTTCTATGTGACATGGAGCTGCTTATCAAGTTTAAGGAAAGTTTTATAAAATGCTATCTGATCAGTCATTCTTTATGGAAAATGCTATGCAGCCCAAAAGCTTTATAGGGTTCTTTGGATAATGCTTTTGTTTTAATAGATGAGTGTATTGTTCAATGAACAATGCAGTCATCCATTTGAGAAAATAATTGTCCAAAGGTTCTATAATCTTTTTAGTTATTTTTGGTCATGTAGAACTACCCTTTTTTTGGAGTGAATCAGGTAAGTGGTAAAATATTATTAAGGCTAGTGTAACTGATGTGTGAATGCTAGTATCTGTGTGCACATAGTAGCATGGATTGTATTAAAATGTTTGCATCGAAGTGAGGGAAATGTGACACCCATAAAGGATAAGATGTGGGGGGACACTCAAGGTGGTTTGATAATGTTTATCACTAACTTATACAATCTCTAGTGCATAAATGTGGGGGGATCCAAGTCAATGTTGTTAAAGGGAGGAAGAGGAAATGACCTTGAATCACATGGAGATGAATAGAGAAAAGAAATCTATGTAGCGGATCTCAACTAGTTTGGGATATGATTCTTATCTTTTTGGAATCATTACTATGCTTGATTATTTTCTACATGCTAATCTTTTTTAAGTGTACATGATGCATTAGTAAAGAACATGCTACTGGTGATCATGATATCTAACTACCACTTTTCAAGTGACTAAATTATAACTGTGTTTGTCCCTGCAAAATATAGACCAGGGTTAAATATCTTCCAAATAGAAGGATTGTTGTGTCTGATATATATTTACTCTAACCTTCCTAGATCTAGGAGAACATGTTTCCGTGGATAAGCATCATAAAGCTATGATATTTGGCACATTGTTTTGAAAACTTGGACGACTTCTCTTTTCATGTTCTTTATTTCAACTTTCTCATAATACAAATAATGCATACTGGACCTCATCATGCATAATACAAACTCATGGCCTGTTATTGTTTGATCAATGCTAAAGATTCTAGCTTCTTTTTGTTGTTTCACAATAAACTTTTTCCCTATTCTCCATTGTGCAAATTATCATTGTTTATGGTATTCATATAGTTACACTTACTTTGAATTGATGTGCGAAATAGCTTTCTAATAAATTGATTTGATAGGTCATAATTCAACCATATACTTTGTCGAAGATGTTTGCAGCTCTACTTTTGCTCAGAATGTAGCATACCGCAACCTACCTCTTCGTGATGTGGGTCAGCATCCTTTCTTTGTACCTGTGCATCTCCTTTTTTTTGGTTTTTTGCATAGATATCTTGATGCACTGTCAATGTTTGTCGTAACCTGTTTTTTCTACTTTAGGTTCTTTTTTTTATTTTTGCATAGATATTTTGATGCTTTCGCTGTCAATGTTTGTAGTAACTTGTTCTTTCTACTTTAGGTTCTTTTTGTTTCTGAGAGAATTGTCGTTGGTGCGGGATTTGATTGCAGCCCCATGATATTTACCAAAGATGAAACAGGACTATGGTACAGTGTGATTAAAAGTGGTGTCATTTGTTCATCTCAATTGATAGAAACTTTTCTGTGTAATTACATGATTCATGTTAAAACATATAATTAAGAGTTTTTTTATGTAAAAGCTTAAAATTTTTGGGTGTATTGAATATTTCAATTGCTTTGTTTGTGAATGTAAGAGACAGAATATCAAAAAAAAAGAAAAACAAAGAAAGAAAGAAAGAATTGCAGAGACAGAGTGAGGGAGGCGTCACTGAATTTTTTGACTCACTGAGGGTTGTGGTGGGGCTTTATTGGATCTTGTAACTTTTATGTGTGGAAGTGAGGGAAAGTGGGAGAGGGAGGCCTTACTGAATATTGTGAGGGAGGCTTTGTTGAATCTTTTGACTAGTTAGAGAGAGAGAGAATACGGGGTTCCATTTCCTAAATTGACTTTTCAGTATGTAACTGCATTATGCAATCCAAAACTTGTAATGGGTTTACGTCAGTTGACATGAAGAAGATGTCATAAGGCTCATTTACAACTTTCTCCATCATGCTTGAAAATCCTGTCAACATTACTGTGCTAAGGACTTCTCTTTGACAGGAGCTTTGTCAAATTCTTAGAAGAGAGGAAAACCGCACCATCAAATTCAAAATATGGTTCGCAAGTAAGTCTTCTTACTGAGGGAATATTTTTCAATTTTTCTGAGGTAAGTACATTGTAGATGTGTGGATTGATTTGGTTCAGGCGTGATGCATTTGGTTTGGTCAATCCGTTTCTCAATAATTATGCCTGGTCTTTTACACCTTCCTTTTTTAGGTTTTCCTGCATCTCATGACAAAATGTGCATATTGCGTTGGCTTATGATGGCTAACAACTGGTTAATTGTTTGAGCAATCATCTGGCTTTCATTTTTTTTTTTTTGATAAAACCATTCAGCTTTCATTGGCCTGATTGGATCTGATACACATTTTTATCTTCTCACCATACACTGTGGCCTTTTATACTACACTGTCTGGAAGAACCGAAATGGGAGCAAGCCTAGTTTTAGCAGGTGTTTCTTTAAATGGTGGTTCTACTGATATAAATGTCCTCGGCTAAAAACGATGTATATGCTTTGAGGATCTGTACTTGTTCTTTGAGTTTTATTTTGTAACTTGTATTCATGTCAAGGCTTGACAATGCAATGTGCGTAATGAGGTGCAATGTAACTTCCCGTGATCTCAAAGTAGAGGTATTGTCCGCTTTGACTTTAGGAAACCTGCGTGACTTAAGCATTTCTCAGGAGGTCATCCATCCCAATGCTACTCCAGCTCAAGCACGCTTAACTACGGAGTTTTTTTATCATTAGCCTCACGGTTTTGCCCCAAAGGCGCCTCTACCATTTAAGATCACGTTATCTACTTATACAGCTCAGGATCTCTTTTCCTTTTCAACGTGGGACGATTCATTTTTGTGCCCCTCTCACCACTCATTATTCGACCTAGAAGCCTGCTAAGAGCCGCACTTTGCCTCAGTGATTCCTTTCTCTTAGGACATCACCCGGCGATCACTCCCCGCCCTCTTCGGCCATAGGCGTCACAGATATTGTAATATCCCGTAATCTCAATGTAAAGGTATTATCCGCTTTTATTTTAGGAAAACTGCATGACTTGAGTGTTTCCCAGGAGGTCACCCATTTCAGTGCTACTCCAGCCCAAGCACGCTTAACTATGAAGTTTTTCATCATTAACCTCACGGTTTTGCCCCAAAAAGGCGATTCTACTATTTAAGATCACAGGATGTTACAATATGATATTAGAGCCGACCTCCCGCAGTACGATGTGGTTCGAAGGCAAACCAGGCGGAAGCTGGTGGGCCTGTGACGCCCATGACCGAAGAAGGCAGGGGGTGATCGCAGGTGATGTCCTAACAAAAAGGAATCACTAAGGTAAAGTGCAGCTCCTGGCAAGTTTCTAGGCCGTATAATGAGTGGTGAGAGGGGCACAGGAATGAATCGTCCCACATCGGAAAGGGAGAGAGATCTTGAGCTGTATAAGTAGATAACGTGATCTCAAATGGTAGAGATGCCTTTTGGGGCAAAACCGTGAGAATTCAGGGTAATGTTCTTTATAACAAATTAGAACCTAAAACCAAGACTAAGAAAATCAGAGACTAAATCATCATTATCGATAAAGGAAAGTAGGACCTAGGACCAAGACTAATAAAAATTAGGAGACTAAATTATAATTTTCTTAGGAGCTAGGAAGAAGACTAAGAGAAAATCAAGAACAATTGATGCAGATCTAAGACATGTAATAAGTATGGATTGATGTCGAATCGCTTATAATCCTCGATTTAGTCCCTCGATTTCTCTAGTCTTGACCTTACGCCATAATTCCTCATAATGAAAATTATAATTTTGGAGAGGTCCTAATTTTTTATAACAAAATGGTAATTTGATCCTTAATTTTTTTTACTCTTTGTTTTAGGTCTTAAAAAATTATAATTTGGCCCCTAAGTTTTCTTAGATTTTGTCTAAGGCTTTAATTTCCTATAAGAAGAATGATAATTTGGTCCCTAATTTTTCTTAGTTTTAGTTTTAGGTCCTAAAAAATTACAATTTGGCGTTAATTTTTCTTAGATTTTGTCGTAGGTCCTAATTTATATAATATAATTATAATTTAGTCTTCTGATTTTTGTTTGTCTTGGTTTTTGGTCCTAATTTCTTGTAATAGAAATTTTAATTTGGTCTCTTGATTTCTTTTAGTCTTGTCTTAGGTCTTAATTTCTTGCAATAAAATTATAATTTGGTCTTCTGATTTCTACTATTATTGATCTTTGATCCAAATTCCTTACAATAAAAATTTTAAGTTGGTCTCGAGATTTTTCTTTGTCTTCATCTTAGGTCCTTAGAAATTATAATTTAGTTATCCGACTTCTCTTAGTCTTAGTACTAAGTTCTAATTTCTTATAATAAATATTATGATTTAATTAATTGATTTCTCTTAATTGCCTCATGCCCTAGTTCCTTATTATTTTCGCTCAGTTTCGGTTTTAGTATAAAGGAGATTCAAAAAATTGTGGAATCGACCTTACTTTGTTCAGATCCAAGTTTTGTATAGAACCAATCTAAATCGAATAGAGTTCCACCCCTACTATTTTATCAGATGCAACACGTGGAAACCACTAGTACAATTAATATTATATATATTATATATATTTTACTTGAATCTTAAAATAACTAAGTTTTACTTAATTAATATTAATTGAAAACTAGTTGGTTTTCAAGAAACCGAAGGGCGATGGAAGCCCCAGTAAAAAGAGTTGAGTTATTAAATTTTGCCTTTGTTAAAAGTGGAAGGGCAAGACCAAATTAGACATTACAAGAAATCATAAAAAAGAATCTCTCATATTTGGAGATAAGTGAGTATTTGTTATTTGATAGAGTGCAATAAAAACAAATGATTCATGATCAAATTGAAAAGTGGGATAAAGGTTGGTTATTACTATTGTAATATTAATGGAAACTAGTTGGCCCACATCAACACCAATTCAAAACAGAATTTGTATCTTCACATAATCAAATTCCAGGACATTATACTAGGTCTTTGCATGATAGCGTTCACTCATGATAAGTATAGTCCTGAACCTGGGAGTGCTTGCAAGCTTCAACACTTTAAATCCCAAAGCATACTGGATTCTTGTTTTGTTTCTATCTTTGTTTTTTTTGAAAACACTATCTATTTTTCATGATGAATGAAATAAAATGTCCAGAGAACTATAGGATTTTGCCTTAAGTTATTTTACTGTAACAGGATTGCCTATGCTCATGCCCTTAACAATAATTGGTGTAATTGGGGCAACTCTTTTTTGGATATTACGTTGTAACGCACAAATTATCTTTGCCTTACAAAATTATTATCATATAAGCTTTTTTAAGTAATATTTCACTTCTGAATGGCTGAGCATGCCCATCTCGTACCTGTGACCCCCTTTGATTTGTTGGCAAAGCAGCATTAATCAATTTGTGATATGAGCAACCTTGTTTGTGGCAGGACTGCTAGACACCATTGCTACCATTTATCATTAGTGGGTCCTATTAATAAGTCATAAATTTGTATAAAGTGTTGGATTGACAACGGACTACTTTAACACCACTCCTGAAGGTGATGGGATGGGACACTATTCCTATTATTTTTCACCCATAAAGATGCATTTGTTACTCTATCCCCATTTCTGCCTATATGCATTTAACCCCCAAATCCTTCGACATTTCACTTCTTCCTCCACCTTCTTCAATCAGTCAACCTACTACTATTGCGGTAGCTTGACGTTGTCGCCGCTCGATCAGACCGTTGTTGTTGCCACACGCCCTAGCACGCTACCATTGATGTTGCACCCGTTGACAAGGAAATTATGCTCCCCTAGGTTTTCCTGCAACACTAGCTAGAAGCTTTAGGAAAGGTGATTGGGCTGCTGAATGATGGTTTGAGGCGAGAGTTGCCTAGTCTCACTAGAGATTCCTTGGTAATTCTTTTGACAAATCATCGCTCCATGCCATCTAGGAAAGCTCCAATTGTCACGCGTTACCATGTCTAGTGGGTGTTTGGGTTTGGTAAAGCCAGAGGAAGGTAGTGGCGACAGAGGTAATGACGGTGGTGATGGTCGATGGTGATGGTTACCTGGTACTGATGGAGAAGATGTGTTTGAGTTGGAATGACTTGTTTGTAAATTTAAAGGAATAATTGCATGGAATAGTCATTCAACTTATAATAACATATGCATTATAAGAGGGTTTTGATTGTAAAGAGGCAGAAATGAGAGTAAAGTGAGTAATTAATGCAGTTTTGGGTGACTGTCTAGAAAATTGCATGTTGGCTACATCAAAGTTACTTCTATCATTTTATGTAATTAATTAATGGACCATTGAATATCCTCCCCCTATTTGTACTTGTTTTGGTGCGATGCTTTCCAAGTTATTCACAAGAATTCACTGATATATTCATGCTTCTTCCTATTAACTTTTTGAGCAATGACTTGGTCTTAGGATTCTCATTTGTCTTAATTGTAGTACAAGTGATTTTATTTTATTTATTTATTTTTATTGTTTGCCCTAATCGCCCCAATTGGGAATTGTAGTAGCGTGGATTCGAACTTAGGATCCTCTAGTTTCAGGCAAGTTCTCTCCTCACTGGGTTAGGAGAAGCTCCAGTAACAGTGATTTTATTATTTGCTGCAGTTCTCTGAAGCTTTTGGTAAGCTTTACGGGCAGTCTAGATATGGAGTGAACAGTGATACTCGCAATTCTCATGAGAATTTGATAACGTATGTTCTTCATCTCAAGATTTTGTATTTGCTTCCATGTTGTATACAGTTTATAGCTTTTTTATATCTAGCTCCTCTGTAACATATTGAATCATTTATGATTATGCTGCCATTGTCCCGTGGGCTTCAGCTGCATTGTACCTTTAAGGAAAGAAGGGGATAATCTTGTGAGGCGATTTAGCACCTCTGGTAGGTTAAACCTTTTTCTTTTGTATCATTTTTCAATCACATTTGATCTTAAGCCATGCAACCTTTTTCGGGTTGATTGAATCCGTACTTCCTTTTGGTAATGTAAAGCTCTATGAGAATACCAGCGATTGATTGATGATCTCTGTTACATGAGAAATTAATTTTATTTCACACCTTCGTGGTGAATTATTGATCCCGTTTAACTAATGCAACTTTTTAATCTATATTTTACACCGAACACAAAGTCCAACCCAAAAATCAACTTAATTTCACATCTTACATAAACCGCAACATGAAAAATCAGTTTTATTACATATCTAACATATTTTTTCAACAAAATCAACTTTTCTTTGCAGCATACACAAGTCTCAATATTAAAATGACTTTATTTCACATTATATTCATACAATAATATATTTTCTCCGGTCCAAAAATAACTCTTCAACTAAACGAGACATTTCTACGTAATCTTGTACTGATTTTGAGGTAACACACATCATGCTTGTCTTTTCACCAGGATTGGATGGCAAAGTAGTGATCTGGGAGTTGGATGACATGGATTTTCCATAATAATTCAAGGTTTTACAGTTGTCAGCGCAGGTATTCCCTTATTTGCTGCAGATGGCAAGATTGAGTAAGAGCTCTCCCACAGACATCTTTTCCATTTGATATCAGCGCTGAACTATCCTGCAGGTATGGATGCGTTCGAGGTGCTCAGGATTTCATTTGTTCTGATATTATGTCACTCTCTGTGATTGTGAAAGCCTTTTGACATGGTTGAAATTATATTTTTAGCTATCAAATATATGATGATATGCATGAAATTTCTCCAATTTAAAATTATTCTTCTTAGAATCGAATTATTTTGTTGCCTGCGTATGTTCGATACGATACCATTAACTGAGCTTTGTTTTTAACACTTGTCACTCTTTTAGAAAATTATAATGAATAATAGGTTTATCAAACCTTCCGAATGTCGTCCCAGAATTCATGTGAAGCATCTATTGTACATTCTTGACTATTCCATGCCACATCACTGTAACTAAGAATCTCATTGAATTTCCTCCATTTTTCCCTGTGCTTTTTCCATTTGTTTTTCACTTTATCAACCTCGAACTCTTTCTTAAACATTGCGTTCATCGATTTAATAATTAATGGTCACTCTGTACTAATTGGGTTCCCCCTGATGCACCTTTGATTGTTGAAAGCTTGCTCAATGAGCATCACCAGCTTATCTAACTCGCTCTCACTAAGACCATCTTTTTGAACCTTCATATCTTCAGAATAATTTTTTGTTACCATCACCTCGGCATCCATCGCCTTACTGTTTCTTACCTTCTTTGAATTTTGACCTGAAAAATTTAAATAATCTTTCACATATATTTTATTATTATTTTTTTTATTTTTTATAGTGCACATATCCATCCAAAAAGTTATCTACAACATGTACCTAGAATTATTAATCAAATGCATATATAATCTGCGGCCATAGTCACATGATCATAAGATTCTCTTTAGTTTTTGGTTTACCAGTAGAAGTGTTGTTGTTTTAGGTAGTAATATGAACTGTTGTTCTGCCATATTATGCCTTTTATTTGAAATAATACTCTCTTGTACATTTTTTTTGTAATTGATCAGGCTATAAATTCTTATAAGTTATGTTATAGGCATGGGAGTCATTAATGTAATTTCATTTGGTTTGTTAACTATGGTTAATTGCATCCTGGATCCTGAAGATGGAAGGGTATTGCAAATTAGTTTCAACTTTTAAAAATTTTAATTTGGGACCTTGAGTTTATAAAAATTCTATTATTTTGTCTCAATTAAGATATAATTATTAATTTTTATCATTATAATTTAAGATTATCTTTAGTCATTAAAATATAATTTTGAAATATAAATATTTATATTTATATAATTTTTGAAATATTAATATTTATATTTTTAAATTTTTAGAGTGAAAAAAGTAAGAGATAGGGGAAATTAAATTTTAAATTTTTGTTAAAATTTTAAAGAAGGGTGAGAATAAAGAAGTAATGGTATGTAAATTTAAACTAATCAAAAAATAATGAGATTATAAAAAAGTGTCTAAAATTATAGAGTTTTTATAATCTCGGAGACTAAAATTAAGATTTTTTAAAAATTGAGATTAATTTGTAGCACCATCTTGACTTTAGAGCTTGGATGCAATTTATCCTATTAATTATGTTCTGAGCACTAAAAACCTTTTGAATTACTAACTGCTTGAAAAATCTTAAACCTTTTCCATATGTTAGTGAGCCAAGGTGGCTATCTCCTTTGGTTTTCTGCTAAGATTTTTTGCTAACATAGAATTGTGATTGTTCCACATACATCACATTAATGTAATCACAAATTCAAAATTAATTCTCTCTCTTTGCAAAGCTTGAGTAATCCATTCTATAATGGAAGAGGAGGGAATAGATAAGACTGTTAGGGAGGTTAGTTTGCTGCCATACCTTTCTGTAGCAAAAGAGCAATCATGGAAAATATGGAGGGGGATGCTTCTGGCACTGAGTGGCATAATAATCTTTGCAGCAGCACCATGCAAAATGTTGAATTTTGCTTAGGGTAAGCAGTTTCCAAAGGCCTTGCCAAGCTGCCACATAATCCGATTCTGAGGAGCCTCCACTTCCTATCTTTTTTAGTCTCGCCTCACTTTCAAGTTTGTGTTCCGAGTGTTTGCTCGTATAAACTTATAGCCACTGTGCACCGAGTATTCTATAGTATGGTTGTACGCCTAGATTCTAGTATCATTTGCCTCTATATCGCATGATGTAATCTTCAGAATTTCTTATGCATCATACTCGTCGAAAACCTGATGAATTAGCTCCGCATTCCATAATCTTCTAGTAGGATCGATTAGTGAGCTAACTGTAGCTTCAGCTGGTAGGGTGTTAACAGGAGTGAAGTTCTTGTAAAGCCAAGGTTTCACTGCTTTGCTACTTTCTATTCGACAAATCAATCCTCTTTTGATGATGTTTTTTAGTTTCCATCAAACTGCACCGAACGAGTGATGGATTGCTACTTGTGGCAGCCTCCACTAGGTTTCTGCAAGGAAAATACTTAGCACGAAGTGCTATGGAACGTAAGGTCTTTGGGTGTCGAAATTGTAACATCATGTGATCTCATTGTAGAGGTATTGTCCGCTTTGGTTTTAGGAAAATCGCGTAACTTGAGCACTTCTCAGAAGCCGCACTTTACTTCAGTGATTCCTTTCTCTTAGGACATCACCCGGCGATTACTCCTCATCCTCTTCGGCCACGAGCGTCACATACTTGCTCTCTTATGAAAGGCAAGAGAGAGAGAGAAGGGGCAACTAGCATCATTTTGGGTTTATTTATTTCACATCTGAAGATGCTCACTTCAAATTAAAAAAAAAAAAAAAGAATTTGTTTTGCGTTGTTTTTTATCTAACATTTATGTTTGAAAGGAGCCAGAAATTATAATATGGACCATTCTTTAGAGCAACCGCAATAGTTGATCCGTTTCAATTGAGTTGAGTCAATTAGTTGACCGCATTGAGTAAAGTTTATTGAGTCAAATCGAGTCAATTGAGTTGTGTCAACTTGATTGAGTCAAGTTGTGTCAACTTGACTGAAGGTCACCCTTCAACTATCCCAAAGCTGCCATAGAGCTGTCACAACCAAAAGAAAATATTTAGAATAATCTCACCACTACTAGGCCACATGATTAGGAGAATTTAAATTTTTAAGATTATCTAGTTAACTCGCAGAGATTCTAAGTGTTCAAACTCATATCCAGGCTATTCTAACAATCAAGATCAACCTCACAATAATTCTACTCTCAAATAAAATAAAAAGAATAATAATACAATTTGCTTCACTTAATCTTCAATGCTCAAATATTTCTCTCCAACTTAATTAGATCTCAATTTTAGTATACAATTGAGATGCAACTTTAATAAATCTGAGATTAAGAACACTAAATAATTATATTAGTACAAATTAACTTAAACATATTGTTAAACATCAAAATCACAATATTATCACGAGGGAGGAACCAATAATCTCCCCTTTTTTGATGTTTGCCAATTTGTTTAAGTTAAAGAAAAAGATATCATATAAAAAAATAATATTGTAAAAAGAAACTCCCCCTCAAAATGGATATTGATTAATGTTCCTTTTGAGTGGAATTTAGCTCAATAATTTTCAAAAAAAATTCAGCTGAATTTTCCCTAAAAAATGGAGTTAAAAAAAAGCAAAACGAGTAACATACAATATAAGAGATATATACAGTAATAATGCTCATAAACAAGATACACATTCATATATCAAAGACTAAATATTTACATATACATCACAGAGCATAATATACAAGTCGCAGAGCATCTACACATGAATATATCAAAGGCTAAACATTTTCATATCATTCCAAAAAAATTTAAACTTTAAAAGTTTAAAGAAAATTAATAACTTCTATAATTTAAACGTATATCTTCTCCCTCTTTGCCAATCATCAAAAAGAAAAGGAAGGGAGATAAAATGGCATAAAAAGGAGATCTACTGATAGGGTCAGGTGGTGTCTGCAAGACCTCCAGTGGGCCAAAGAATAAAACAAAACATCTATACTAAGATCACAAAGGAAAATAAGTTCACACAAGATGATATAAGAGAAATAGAACAACAAAACTAAAGTACAAAAGTGTAATATGGTATACAGAAGATAATATCAATAAGGAATGGAGCAAGTCAATCACTGCTCACTATCATGCTCATGATCGTGCGGTGCTCCTGAGGAAAAATAATGGTGCTCTGGCGGGGAAAAGACCTGAAATGGAGGCCATCCAAACTGCTGAGAAAAGTGATCTGTCATCCTCTGCATGTCTGCCATCAGTCTGGTCTCCATAGAGTGCATGTGATCGCGCACCTCAACTCTGAACTCCCCAAACTGAGATTGAAGCTCACGAATAGCAATCAGGGTGTCTAAGTGGGAATAAGTAGGCTGATGATAATGTGGAGCATGAGAAGGTCCTGGTCTATCTATATCAGTCTCCTCAGCATCAGCCTCAAGCTCGTCTTGAGGTGCACCCTCAAGTCCTTTTCCGTCAGCCCAAGTAAGTGGAGAGATATTTACATTTAATTCAACTTGGATCATATTGCCTCTACCTACTTTGGCTGATTTTCCTATTTTTTTAATAGCACCTTTGAAGATATCTATTCTGAAGAATTCTAAATAAGCAGTGATAAAATGACAATATGGCATGAATACTCTATCATTGTGAAGGGGTACATGTCTACTACAAATCCAAGAGAAGATAATAAAATCAAGGTTCTGGGGACGATGGTGAACTATAGCATACATCAAAAATAGGTGGCCAGTGCGAACTTGAGTGCGGTTCCTAGAGGCTATCGGAATGACGCAGTCAAGAGTAAAGTGGTAGAGAGGGATATGCTCAAGTCGATGCCATCGGTGACGGTGACAGCGACGCCAATGGCGATAGAGAGAGGAAGAATGCGGAGATGAGATGGGGGGACAACGAGGCTCAAGAGAACGAGGGTTTTAAAAGAAATAAAAAAAATATTAAAAAAAAATCAGCTTCACTTGAGGCGGCCGCCCTGGGGTCGCTCTGAGGTCGCCCTCGGGTCGCTCAAAGGTTGCACTGAGGTCGTCGTCGGGTCGCCATGAGGTCGTCCTCGAATTGCCCGGAGGTCTCCCTCAAGTCGCCTGTAACTGCAGTTTTGTTATCATAAAAAAAATTGAACTTTGAAATTTCATTAAAAAAATAAAATAAAAACCAAAAAAAATTGAAGATTTATAGACAAATTTATCATCATCCCGTAAGAGTAAAAAATTTCAGCTCAAAATAAAATTAAATGGAGATTTTAATCCTATAGATTGATTTGCCCCCAAAAAAATCTCAATTTTAATCAAGCCATCTAATCCCTTAATTTTTTAAAAAAATTTTATCAAAACAAACATGCTCATGTGATTTTTTGTATCAAAGTTAGCAGGCGCTAAAGATTCTAAGTACTTGGTGTCAAAGAAATTTAGCTATTTGCAGTACAAACTAAATAATAATTGAGCTACATTATATATAATGATAAAAATAACATTTAATTATACACAACTCAATAATATTATTTAAAAGTATATGAAGCAATCTATGATCAGGCATTGTATATATAAAGCATGTGTAGGGCTCAACAATTGCTATGGTTTGATATAGGTTAGATTAAGTGATCAAACTAGTGTCCTATTGTGCACATTCTTAATTCTCTCCTTAAATTTGTAAATTTATTTTTCGAGAGAGCTTTGGTGAAGATATCAGTTAAATTAGCTTTAGATTCAACATGCTCTAATACTATATCACCTCTAGCTACATGATCTCTAATAAAGTAATGTTTTACTTCAATGTGCTTGGTTTTAGAGTGATTTATGGGATTTTTTGTCAAATTTATTGTACTGATATTTTCACATAGAACTAATATTTTTTTATAGTTTAAGCCATAGTCCTCTAAGATGTGCATTATCCATAAGAGTTGGGCTACGCAACTACCAGCTGCAATATATTCAGGCTCAGTAGATGACAGTGTCACACAATTTTGTTTCCTACTATACCAACTTACAAGGGAGGAACTAAGAAATTAACAACCTTCGCTAGTACTTATTCTATCTAATTTACATCCTGCGTAATCTGAGTCAGTATATTCAATCAAATCAAATGTGCTTGTTCTAGCATACCATAAGTGGTGGGGACACCACGATCGATCGTCGATTCATTCCTGGCAGAGTTTATCGTCGACGGTCGAGATCTAGCCATGCTGCTTCGATCTGGATTGATTGACTATCAGGACAGATTAGGAAAGATGGACGCTGCGGATCGCTGACTCGATAGATTGGAAATCTCCTATTTATTCTGATTGATTGGAGATTCCATTTTGGGATGATTTTATTTCTCGCATTTATTTTGTATTAGTTGTTTCTATTTCAGTGATCATTATTTTAGACATGTTATTTAGTATTTTCTCGTTTGTGTGAGGAATTTATTACATTATGTAATTTTTTTTTTTTGAGTAAGTCTGTATGGAGGTCTATATAAACGCCTCCCTATTACTCTTATTTTCTTAATGTTGAATAAATCTGATTTGTGTTTTCCCTTGGGGATTATTTGTGTAATATTCAGGTTTGATATGAGAAAAAATTGGATCTAAAAATAATAATTTTAGACTTATTTATGAGGAGGTGAAATTATGGGCACCAGAATGCAATTATCCAAATACTTGGATAAGACCAGAGCTTCTTCTCCAAGCTTCTACCATTACTCTGTTCTTTGCCGTGCCTTTGCCGTGGCCTGTGAAGAGGAAGAGGAAGAAAGGGAAGGAGGAGGAGAAGAGCAAGAAAGGGAAGGAGGAGGAGGAGAAGAAGATTACAAGGTAAGAAAGTATGTTATAAATTTGATTTGTGTATAGTGATAATAGATTGCCTAGAAAAGAAAGTGAAAGTGCGTACTCCTGGATTAGAGAATTTAATATTCTACGGTAAAGGTAGGAAAATACCAGTGATTTCTGCCCTAAAAGCACAACAATATCTCAAAAAGGGCAATGAAGCTTATTTGGCAGTCACTATAGACATTAAAGCGGTATCACCAAAGTTGCAAGATATACCAGTGGTGAATGAATATTCTGATGTATTTCCAGAAGACTTATTTGGACTTCCACCAGATCGTGAGATTGAGTTTGTTATAGATGTAATTCCAAGAATTGAACCAATTTCAAAAGTTCCTTATCGGATGGCTACAACTGAATTACAAGAGCTAAAAACTCAGCTGCAAGAATTATTAGATAAAGGATATATTCGTCCAAGCGTTTCACCTTGGGGTGCACCTGTGCTATTTGTAAAGAAGAAGGATGGAACTCTGAGAATGTGCATCGATTATAGAGAATTGAATCGGGTTACTATCAAAAATAAATATCCTTTACCTCGGATTGATGATTTATTTGATCAACTTCAAGGAGCAACTGTATTTTCTAAGATTGATCTCCGATCAGGCTATTATCAACTAAAAATTAAAAAGGAAGATATACCAAAAACTGCCTTTAGAACTCGGTATGGGCATTATGAATATTTGGTAATGCCATTTGGGTTGACTAATGCACCAGCAGCTTTCATGGACATGATGAATCGAGTTTTTCAATCATATTTGGATCAGTTTGTTATTGTATTCATTGATGATATACTTATTTACTCAAAGAATCAGGAGGAACATAGTCAACATTTGTATTTGGTATTACAAAAATTAAGAGAGAATCAGTTGTATGGTAAATTGACTAAATGCGAATTTTGGTTATCTAGTATAACATTCGTAGGACATGTGGTAAGTGCAGAAGGAATATCTGTAGATCCACAAAAGATTTCTGCTGTTGTAGATTGGCCTAGACCAACTAATGTTACGGAGATACGCAGTTTTCTGGGATTGGCTGGTTATTACAGAAAATTTGTAAAAGGTTTTTCTCTGATAGCCCTTCCTCTCACCAAACTTACTCAAAAGGCAGTGCCATTTATATGGAGTATAGAATGTGAGGAAAGTTTTCAGAAATTAAAAGCTTGTTTAATTTCCGCACCAGTATTGGTTTTACCAGAAGAAAATAAAGGATTTCAGATTTTTAGTGATGCTTCATTTCAAGGGTTGGGATGTGTTCTTATGCAATTTGGCAAAGTGATAGCTTATGCTTCTCGTCAATTAAGAACACATGAGAAGAATTATCCTATTCATGATCTTGAATTGGCTGTAATAATATTTGCATTAAAAATCTGGAGGCATTATTTGTATGGTGTGAAGTGTGAAGTATATACTGACCATCAAAGTTTAAAATATATCTTTACACAGAAAGAGTTGAATTTGAGACAACGACGTTGGCTAGAATTAATTAAAGACTATGATCTGGAAATTATTTATCATCTAGGTAAAGCTAATGTTGTAGTTGATGCTTTGAGTAGAAAGGCAAGCTTGAATATGTTATTGCTAGAGCAAGATGAGCAACAATTGGTGTATGAAATGGAAAAGCTGCAGTTAACTGAATTAACAGAGAAGAGTATTTTATATTTAAATCAACTGATTATTGCACCAGAATGGCTTCGACAAGTAAAAGACAGTCAGAGTAATGATCTTCAATTTCAAAAGATCGTCAAGAAAGTAAAAGAAGGATGGAAATCTGATTTCAAATTGAATGAATATGAAGTACTACAATTTAAAGAAAGAGTTTGTGTTCCAGATGTTGACGAGCTTAGACAATTACTACTACGGGAAGCACATTGCTCTAAATATTCAATACATCCTGGCATAAACAAAATGTATTGTGATTTAAAGCAAATTGTGTGGTGGCCAAGAATGAAAAGAGATGTAGTAGAGTTTGTTAATAAATGTCTCTCTTGTCAGCAAGTAAAGGGGGAACACCAGAAACCTAGCGGTCTACTACAACCCATTCCTATTCCAATGTGGAAGTGGGAAGAAATTGCTATGGATTTTGTAGTAGGGCTACCTAAATCATCGCAAGGGCATGACGCAATATGGGTAATTGTTGATAGATTGACAAAAACAACACATTTTCTGGCTATAAAGACAACTAATACGGCTGAGAGGTTAGCCAAGGAATATTTAAATCAGATTGTAAAATTGCATGGAATTCCAAAAGTTATAATTTCTGATCGTGATCCTAAGTTTACATCTCATTTCTGGAAGAAATTACATCAAGTATTTGGTACTGAATTGAAATTTAGTACAGCATTTCATCCTCAAACTGATGGTCAGACAGAGAGAACAATACAAACTTTGGAGGATTTGTTAAGGTTGTGTGTACTTGACTTTGGCGGAAGTTGGGAGAATCACCTTCCATTGATTGAATTTGCTTATAATAATAGTTATCAAGCTAGTATAGACATGGCACCATATGAAGCTCTTTATGGAAGAAAGTGTCAATCGCCATTATGTTGGTTTGAAGGTAAGGAACGAGCTATGTTTGGACCACAACTTGTTGATGAAGCTACTGAGAAAATCAAATTGATTCGTGAACGATTGTTAACAGCCCAAGACAGACAAAAGAAATATTTTGATGCATGTCATAAACAATTGGAGTTTGAAGAAGGAGATCATGTGTTTCTTAAAGTGAGTCCGATGCGAGGAATATTTAGATTTGGAAAAGCAAACAAATTGAAACCTCGGTATATTGGACCTTTTCAAATTATACAGAGAATTGGTGCAGTTGCTTATCGATTAGCATTACCACCTCA
>KZ451950.1:1289953-1318574 GCA_002786265.1 Apostasia shenzhenica
TAAAGCATTTTAATAATCCATTCACAGATCAATCACCATATTTAAAACAGAGTCAATCAGTAAATAAATCATCCCAATCATGAAGAACATATTGATAATCACAGAGCACACAATATTTACTTCAAAATATAGTATTTTATCTTTGTTAAATTAATTTATAAACACATTAGAGTAGATCCACCTACCTCATAAGCTGAATGATAATCTATCTTTCACGTGTATGACCTGAAAAACAATAATACAAATAAATTGAAATTTATTTCTTTTAGTTAACTTCAACTCATAAATATATATATTCACTTTAAGTTCGATTGAGCTATATGATAAATGTAATCAATTGATGTTGAATTTTGTAATATATATGATGCTGATATAATGAGATTGATATATAATGTGTGAAGGAAAAATTAATTTGTTTCTCTTAGCAATCGTGCCCACTACAGTTCGAGCTCGATGATGATGATATTGATGTGATGACATCCAGTGGTAGTTTCCGACTATCCGGGGTGATGACGATCACCAAAGGTGACCATGTGTGGGTCACTTGTTGTGATGAGGTACCTATGAATTTGGGTGCGACGGCATCCGAGATAACCTAAGGAGGGTTATCTGGTTGAGGTGACGACCTCGTGGTGACTATGGATGGGTCACCGTGGATGTGGTAGTGTGGCTATGATTGACTGAGAAACAGGGCCCTGGAACGTGATAAAGATTTAAATAAAGTTTTGACTTGTTTTTACTAAAACTATGATGTGTGTGATTATTACATTAAGTATATTGGATCTGATTCACCTACTGAGTCAACTAATGACTCTAAGTTATTGTTTTTCAGGTGCAAATCAAACACAGGGACAGGGTTGAGACGGTTTAGCAGAGCTATTTGTTTAAATTAAGTGATGTTTATTGAATACAATATGTTTTATGGTGTGATACTGTATACATTTTGAATACTGGTTATTGTGTGTATATTTTTCGTAGTTGTTGATGATATATATAAATGTATTAGGGATAGATACTTTCAGTGTGTTTTAGTGATGATATTTATGAGCTAATTATATATAACTGTGTGATTTGCTTATTTATTTATTTATAAGGTATTTTATTCCGTCGCGACCTAATCAGTTGTAATCCGAGTCTAGATGGTTTATTTAAATAAAGGATTACGGTGTTTGGGTCGTGACAATTTGATTCTGGAATGAATCGATATCCTGGATAGGGAAGGGCTTGGGCCTTGGGTGAGAATCCCTAAACTCCACCCACCCCAGCTCTTCACTCCGGACTCGATTCCATTCAACTTGCACCCTCAGCATTCGCCTCGACTCATTCTCATCCACTCTGCCTGCTTGTTTGCGTTCTCAGATCTAGCTCGCCGACTCCAGTTCGACGTGATCACGAGATTCTCACGTCACCGACACCCGCGCGCCAGCGCCCAGCGCCGACGCCCCAGCGTCGTCGCCCCAGCGCCGTCACGCGCGCGCTAACCCTGTTCCGCGTGCGATCGCGCCCCCCTGCTCTGCGCACGCGCGCGTCCCTGCTCCGCGCGCGCCTGCTGCGTGCGCGCCCCTGCTACGAGCGCCCCTGCCGCACGCCCGCGTTCGGCGAGCCACAGTCCCGAGCCCTAATTTTGGGGAAAATTACATCGTGGTCCCTGAATTTTCTGACTCGGGTACGAATTTCAACAAAACCTTTAATCTGATAAAATCGAATAATCTGGATTTTTCTACTCGCCTGTGATTTGCTCGAACTTGTTCCACCTGTGTGACCCTTCATTATTGAGTGAATTTAAATTGCTGTTGGTTAAATATTTTGAGACCCTCAATCCTGTTCCCTGATTCTGATTTATTGAAAATCGGATTGCGCCCTAATCTGAATTGGTAATTTCTCAATTACCTTCGATCTAATTTTTTTAAGATTTTAAAAGTAATTGGTTTTTGCGGGCTTAATTAATTTCTCAGTCATCACAAAACTATTCTCTGATATTTAGCATTATTTTGCGAATAATCTGCTTTGTAACATTGCTGATCTCTAAATTGCATCTTCATTCATCCGTCCCGCATCAATAAGCCTACATTAAGTGTACCCTTAAAATACCTCAAAATTCGTTTAACGTTAACTAAATATGACTCTTTTGGATTTGATTGAAACCTAGCACATAGACAAACAGAAAACATAATGTCGGGTCTACTAGCAGTCAAATAGAGCAAACTCTCTATCATGCTTCTATATAATTTTTGGTCAACGCACTTACCTTCTTTATTACTGTCAAGCTTTAGGTTTGTTGCCATTGGAGTAGCTCTCCTTTGATTTTTCTATGCTAAATTTTTTTATTAGTTCTTTGACATATTTTTCTTGGGAGATATAGATACCTTCTTTAGTTTGCTTGACTTGTAATCCTAAGAAGAATGTAAGCTCATCTACAAGGATCATTTCAAACTCACTCTCCATGAGAGTGGTAAACTCATTCAAAAAAATCTTGTTAGTGGAACCAAAAATTATATCATTTATATAAACTTGTGCAATAAAAATATCGTTATTTATATTTTTATTAAATAATGTGGGGTCTATTGTACCACAATTAAAGTCTTTAAATACCAAAAAAGTCGAAAACCTCTCATACCAAGCTTTAGGAGCTTATTTTAATCCATAAATTGTTTTCTTTAGTTTGAAAACATGATCAAGAAAATCAATATTCTCAAAACCTAGTAGTTGTTTAACAAAAACAAGTTCTTTAATAAAATCATTCAAAAAGGCACTTTTCACATCCATTTGATATAATTTAAAATCACAATGTGCGGCATACCCCAAAAGAATGCAAATCGACTCGAGACGAACTACGGGAGCATACGTCTCATTATAGTCAAAACATTCAACTTGGTTGAAACCTTGGGCCACTAGTCTAGCCTTATTTCTAACCACGATCTCATTTTCATCTAATTTATTCCTATAAACCCAACGAGTACCAATAATTGGGTAACCATCCAGTTGTGAAACTAATTCCCAAACTTGATTGCGTTCAAATTGAGCAAGTTTCTCTTGCATGGCAATAATCCAATCTGGATCGTTGAATGCTTCATCGATACTTTTAGGCTCAATTTGAGAAATTAATGTAAAATTACTATCTAATTGCCTAAAAGATGACCTAGTTTTCACACCATAAGATGGGTCACCTAAAACTTGATCTAAAGGGTGTTTAGGAAGTACTTTTCAAGCTTAAGGTAAAGGTGGAGCATAGGTGTAGGATGAGCTTGTTTCACCTTTTTTGTTGAATTTGATTTTTTAGTTCATTTACATGCCTATGGATTTGGACTTGATTTAGCTTCTTGGCTACCTCCTCCTCAATGTCATCATCTACAGGGGAACATCTTGGATAAACAAAATTAGATTCGTCGAATGCGACATTGGATGTTTCCTCAATTTCTAGTGTCCGCTTATTATAGACACGATAAGCTTTACTAATGAGAGAATATCCAACAAAAATTTCATCTGTTTTTGGTGAAAACTTGCCCAAATGATCTTTAGTATTTAGAGAATAAACCTTACATTCAAATACTCTAAAGTAGTGGATCTTAGGTTTCTTTTCGTTCCAAAATTCATATGGAGTTTTCATCAAAAGAGGTCTAAGGTACACTCGATTTTGGACATAACATGCCGTACTAATGGCTTCGACCCAAAAGTATTTAGGCAACGAATATTCATTAATCATGGCACGTGCTACCTCTTGAAGAGCTCGATTTTTCCTTTCTATAAGCCTATTTTGTTGAGGTGTTCTAGGATTAGAAAATTCATGCAAATATCCATTAGCTTTGCAAAAATTTTGAAAATTAAAGTTGTCAAATTCACCACCGTGATCACTACGAATCCGGTTGACTTTGACACATTTTTCATTTTCAACTCTTTTACAAAAACTAATGAATCTTTCAAGAGTGTCATTTTTATGTCCAAGGAATAGTGTCCAACTAAACCTACTATAATCATCAACAATGACTAAAACATATCTACTACCGCCAATGGACACTACTCCGTGCGAATCTAATAAATCTAAATGAAGTAATTCAAGAGGTTGAGAAGAACTTACCAACTCTCTAGCCTTATGTGAGCATCTAGTTTGCTTACCTTCTTGGCATGTATCACATAATTTGTTCTTTTCATATTTCACTTTGGGAAGTTCATCTACATTATCATATTTTGAGAGCTTAGAGAGAAGCTTCATATTAGAGTGTCATTTTCCTATGCTATAACCAAGTTTCTTCTTCCTTTGAAGTCAAACACTTAACAGAATTATTAGTAGCAATGGGTAAGTCAATTGTGTACATATTTTCATCTCTACTACTAACTAAAATGGTGGAATCAGACTCAATGTATTTGATAATGCATTTAGTAGAATGAAATTCTACTAAATAGCTATTATCGCACAATTGGCTTACACTAAGGTGGTTATATTTCAAACCTTCAACTAATAGTACCTTTGATAAAAATAAATTAGGTTTTACAAGAATTGAGTCATAATCTACTATGGATCCTTGACTATTATCACCAAAAAAATCTTATCTTTATTCTTAAATTTGATGGAAGAGAATTTTGAGGCATCACCGGTCATATGACGTGAACAACCACTATCAAGATACCATAGGCTGTCGGCGACCCTACTCCTCAAGCACACCTACTTACAAACAAAAACTAAAGATTTTAGTATCCAAAAATAATTTGGTCCAATAGAGTTAGACACTAAATTCTTAGGTACCCATGCCTTTAATCCTTTCTTATGAGCACGTTCTCTAGATAGGTTCAAAGATAAGAATGGCCCTAAGAATTTTCTAATGAGAAATTTAATTCTGCTTCTCACAATAAAAGAGGTATAAGCCTTCTCCTTATGAGCGGAATCGTATCTAATTCTGGCCTTGTTGTATATTGATCTTTGGTTCCCAAGCATCATATCTAGATACTTGGACCCCTTAGTGAATACTTCAAGGTCTCATCTAAGGCTTTGAACTTTAGATTTTAAATCATCATTTTCTTTCTCAAGTTTTTTAACTTTGAGCAAAATCACATGATTTATCATCTAAAGTCACTTGAGAAGTCGTAGAAAATAAAGTGTTAATTAAAGATTCTCTCTCAAGTTTAAAGAAATTCAACTCCTTATGGAGCCCTTTAACCTTAGACTTGGATAGCTTTAACTCATCAATTAATTTACAAATAAAATCTCGCATATCATCAAATGAAAAATCACTTACTTCAAGATCTTTTCTGAAGCTTTCATCATGTGTTTTGGCCATCAATGCAAAATGTGCTATATGCTTTTTGGTAGCATCACTATCAGATGAAGATGATGAATCTGAGTCATCCCAAGTGGCAGTCAATAATTTCTTTTTCTTCTTGGCTTTATCCTTATCTTCTTGCTCTTTTTGAATATTTGGGCATTCATCTCAAAAGTGACCTGGCTTTTTACAACCAAAGCATATAATATTTTGTCTCTAATTCTTATTATGATTATTCCCCTCGTAATCCTTAACATTTCTCCTATTTCTATCCCTACTAGACCCCTCAATCATTTTCTTTATATTATCTTTACTAAACTTCTTTCCTCTCCTCATCATTCTTCTAACCATATGGGCTACAATTCTGGCTTCTAGATCACTATCCTCATCACTATCACTAGAAGAAGATATCTCAATTTGGGCTTTCTTTGAGAGTTTAGGTGAAGGTGATGATGAAAACTTCTTGGATACTTCTTCTTCTGCTACTAGAGCTAGGCCTTTCTTCACTTCTTTCTCTCCACCATGCCTAGTTTCATGATGTTCCATATGGCTAAACAACTCATCAATTTTATGTGTCAAGGTTTTGAAAAATTTCTATAGCATCAACTTTGTCAACCCATAATTGAGTTCTAGGAAAAGCTTTCAATACCTTACATACAACTTTTCTATTTTCTAAAATCTCACCTAGCCCTACAAGCCCATGATAAATCTCTTTAAATCTAGAATGCATTTGGGCTACAGATTCACTTTCTCTCATCTTAAAATTATCAAATTGATTTTTGTAGAGAGCTTTCTTTGCTCTCTTGACTTCAGATGTCCCCTGATGTAATTCAACCAACTTCTCCCATATTTCTTTAGCACTAGTTTGGGGACCTAATTTATTGACATCTTCTTTGGTTAAGGTACATTGTAAAGTAGTGATACCTCTCGCATTTGTCATATATTTTTTCTTATCATTTTCACTCCAATTTTTCTCATCTAACTCTAATTCATCCTTATCTTTAGGTGGCATATATCCTTTCTTAAAACTAATCATCATATCAAATTCAGTTTGAATGAAAACAGTCATCCTCATTTTCCAATATGCAAAATCTGATCCATCAAAAAGTTGTGGCCTTTGAATAGATTGGCCTTCTGTATTTCTAGAAGTCATACTACTTCTGGGTGGTTAAACCTATGTAGAAGTCCTTGCTCTGATACCAAATGTTGGATCAAATATAACGTCTAGAGGGGAGTGAATTGATGTAATTAAAATTTAATTTAATTTACTAGATATAACAGTTAGTGTAAAATATAAGCGGAAGCAAATATAAGTGCAGACAAGAAGAAAATATCACATCCACAAAGAACACACGATATAACGTGGTTCGACTCAAATTAGAGCCTAATTCACCCAACCCCGATCGGAAAGATATCACTATAACACACTCCTTCGTTTAGGCGGAGAAGCCCATACAAATCCTCCTATATCCACTCATTAGAGGCCCTCCTCACTTTTAAGTGAGGGCTCACTCACTCACCTCCTCCAACAATTATTTGGAGGCCCTCTTCACACACAAAGTGAAGGCAGAAAAAAAAAACTAAAATATTACAATAAAAAAAACTAAAATATTAGAATAAAAAGAAAATCACTCACTCTTTCTTCTTATAATTGAATCTTGAGAGCTAGAAGAAGAGTGGATGAAGAGTTTGAGCACTTGAGTTCAAGTTCACCTAGATCGCCTTGAAACTTGATTAAAACTCAACTTGAATGTTTTTACCAACTCTTAGGATGGTGGAGAATGAAAGTGAATGTTGGGAGCAATTAGAGAATTTTATGAGCCAAGAAGAATATACCAACAACCCATATTTCCTTATATAACAAGAGCTCCAACGGTTAGAAAAAGGAGCTAGAAAAAGGAGCTGGAAAAGCTAGCCGTTGGAGGTTAAAAATAGGCCAACGATCACTTCCAAGGTTGATCTCAGGTTGACCCCACCATTGAGGACGGCTCCAGGTCGACCCGGAAAAATCCTCCAAGATAACCAAAGTTTCTGTTGAGGGTCACTGCTGAAGGTTGACCTCGGGTCAACCTCGAGTCGATCTAAAAAAATCCCCCAAGATGACTAAAGTTTCTGTTGAGGGTCGCTGCTGAAGGTCGACTTTGGGTCGACCTCACTACTGAAAGTCACCCTTCAACTATCCCAAAGCTGCCCTGGAGCTATCACAACAAAAAAAACATCTAGAACAATCTCACCACTACTAGGCCACATAATTAAGAGAATTTAAACTTTTAAGATTATCTAGTTAACTCGCAGAGATTCTAAGTGCTCAAATTCATATCATGCTATTCTAGCAATCAAGATCAACCTCACAATAATTCTACTCTCAAACAGAATAAAAAAGACAATAATACAATTTACTTCACTTAATTTTCAATGCTCAAACACTTCTCTCCAACTTAATTGAATCTCAATTTTAGTATACAATTGAGATGCAACTTTAATAAACCTGAGATTAAGAACACTAAATAATTATGTTAGTATAAATTAATTTAAATATATTGTTAAACATCAAAATCACAATATTATCACAAGGGAGGAACCAACACTTTACCCATTTTTTATGTTTGGCAATTTGTTTAAAAAATATTAAAATATTAATCAATATTTAATTACAATTAATAAATTTGTAATTTTACATATAAATATTTATATATTAACACACAAATTTTAGGAGGAATGGGAATTGTAATTTTAATAAATCTATTTAATATAAATAATTATAACTAAATTAATTTAACTTAATTATTGATTGAGATTAAAAAAATAATTTTTTACCATTATAGCACAAAAAATATTAATTGAGATACATTATTTGAATGAATTCATTATCATATAGCACACAAAATAGGATTATAAAGGAATTATTTTACACCAAATTAAATTTTAATTAAATTTTAAAATAAAATATTTTGCATAAAATCAATCATAACCGGACAAGTGAGATGCCATAAGTTTTTGGGATAATTACGCACTTACCACTAAAACTTAATTCAGCATAAAAAATTTTAATATTAATATTCCATATACATCACTAAAATCACATAAAATAGAATATTCTCACATATAACTTATAATACAAAATTATGACATATATATATATAAAATAAAAAATAAAAATTTTATATAATTAAATAACTGATATATAATATTACAAATTTAAATATTAAATATATAAAAAAGAAGATTTTATTATGATCTATGTAATTGCCTGCAACATATTTTGTGAATATTCAAGCTAACACAATATACATAAAATGATAACAAAAGTCAGAAGTCAGAAGCAGTGTTAGAGAGAGAAACTGAACGACATATTTTCAAATCAGAAAATTATATTTAATGTGGGATATTTCTAGAAAATCAGCAATTGATGCAAAATGTAGTTAAGAATCACTCGATGGAAGAAATAGATGGTTAAAACAACACGAGTTCAAAACAACACGAGTTCAAGAGGTCAAGTGGATCATCCTTAACCGACAAAGTTCTTAGGATAACGACTAAAGCGAGATACTTTATTACTTTGATTATATATAAATGTCGTTAAAAATCACTTTGCATGATGTGATATAACTTCGAACCTGCGGGGTTGATTCCGTTTGCTTAATGGTTCTACAAAGCATCCAGGCTGCGGGGCTCGGCATGCCTTGCATTGGTGAGCTGATCTACGACGTCCCCTCTTTCAAACACGGCAGCAGCTCCCATTCCAGACCCTGCCACATTCCGCATTCGCCGGAGAAGTTCAGTGAACATTGAAGGAAAACAAATCATAGGTTTCAGTTCTAACAAAACATATAACAGCCGTAGTAGTCTGATATAGCAACAGGTGCAAATATAGCCGAACATGAATGGGTCATCAAAAAAATATAAAGCCAACATTTTTTTATAACATCTAACTGAGATTGACTTTAGTTATAAAAAAGGCCGCGTACCAATGCACATAGAAATTATCCCGAATCGACAGTCTTTGCCCCTCCGCTTCATTTCATTTAACAAAGTGCTCACGCAGCGGGCACCTGTGAGATAAAAAGCAAGACAAATAATAGAATTAGCATGGATATTAGACTTTTAGATTTTAACAAATGACTAAATAAGACATATGTACTCGGATAAATTAGACGATTAGATTTTAACAGATGCTATGATATAAGTTAGATGTAATGACAAGACGATACAATTTCAGAACCACATTGTAACGGATGACTAAATAATTTAGAACAATAAAAAAAATTCTGAAACTATGATAAATCATCCAAACTACTAACTAATTTCATCTTAAAATGACCCAGCTTAATTAGAGGATGTTATCCTCCAACTAATACAATAAATTCATGACAATACAGAATATAATATTTCAAGTGCCAGTATTGCACTTGAAATAGCTTGCAATTCAAAAGAAATAGATGGTTGTAATATATAGTGTGTGCGTCTCGATGGACGATTTTAAAACATAAGGCTGTCAAGCAGTAAATATTCCTCCACATGCAATGATGCAATTCAACATATACTTATTGCAGCGACAGAGCAGCCTGTAAAATTAAATATCACTCCTTCAAGGAATTTTCATTGAATCTATTGTTTTGTTTCAAGCATATTATTAAAACCAGTAAAATGCAAGACAGGAACAAAAAATCTACGCAAGGCACTTTCTTACCTTGATGACAGGGGAGAAAAGACAAACTTCAAGAAATGTGCCATAAAATGCATACCTGTGGCGCCCAATGGATGTCCAAGAGCAATAGCACCCCCATTGACATTGACTTTGGTACGGTCGAGCTCAAGCTTGTTAAGACAAAATACATATTGGGAGGCAAAAGCCTAGATGAAGAGTGATTGGTTAACATGGCATTCAAATATAAACAAAAATTGACGAGAATGACAGTGATCCAAAAATGGAAGGGGTAGAATCAAAGTTACCTCATTTATCTCAAAAAGATCAATGTCATCGATCACAAGACCAGCAGATCTTACAGCGGCTGGGATCGCCACAGCTGGCCCAACACCCATTATGGCAGGATCCACTCCAACAGCAGCAAAGCTCCTATACAGTTGGCACATACTTTCTTAGGACACATGATCATAAGGAAATTAATAAAAAAAGAATATTTTATTCAGAACTGATATATGATAAAGTCCATTGACCTTGCAAGGCAAGAAGAAGAAAACTATATATTTAACAATTCAGTTCACCAAAATGGAATGAAAAGGTGAATAACGAGAGGAATAGAAGGAAGAAAAAAGGTTTTCAGCTATACCTGAATATACCAAGTATTGGAAGATGTTTCTTCAGAGCTAAATCTCTTCTCATTAAAAGGACAGCTCCAGCACCATCGCTTACTTGACTAGAGTTACCTAAATGTACACATATAATTTCCATGATTAAGAACACCACAAGCATGATCCATTGACTTAGAAAGAAGGAACTACTAAATACCAGCAGTGGTGCTTCCATCCTTCTTAAAAACTGGTTTGAGCTTTGCAAGACCAGAAAGTGAGGTATCTAGCCTTATACCATCATCTACAGATATTGTAACTTGTTTCTCAACTCCAGTTTTTGGATCTACAATCTGCTTGTAGCAAATATTAATTTGAAGTGTTAAAGGAAGGCAGCACAATTAATATGATTCCAAAGAAATCTGATGCTACAATCACTGGAATTGTGTACTTGCTTCCATGTCATTCCTTTCTACAAGGAAAGACAGCATTTTTTTGTCACAAAGACTTCCTCACCCAAGTTCCTACCATGAGTTGACTGGGTACTTCAAAAATATAACAGAACTCCATTGAAAACATAACGACATTAAAAAAATAGCTACTCAACAGCACTTGCACCATTATTCATGCACCAAAAATGCAACCTCCATATGAACATGGTATAAGACATCAAGTATAAATTACCTTTGTAGTCACAGGAATGATTTCATCTTTAAATTTACCAGCTGCCGTTGCTGCAGCTGCCTTTTTATGAGATTCAACCTGTACCAGTATAATACTAATAAGCGGACATCTAAATCACCATAATATTGGAAGCACGACATCCACACAGCACAGAACTTACTGCAGCCTGATCTTGTTCCTGTCGAGTCACTCCAAAGCGATGTGCAACATTTTCAGATGTAACTCCCATGGGAAGAAGGCAATCTTGAGCTTGCTGGAAATCGTTCACCTAAATATCACGAAAACTGCTTTTAGTGCTACAAGAACTGCGTCCAATTTCAATGCTCCAATAGCTGCTAATTCTACCCTATCCACGCCTTCTTCTCTAACCAAGTTGATTTTTCCAAAGCCCTTTTTTATAATTATCTTCTTGTTTTGATGAGGCACTAACCAACATGCAATGCTTCAGCCCAAATCACGCCGTTTGTTTTCTATAATTATATAAAAAATAAGCATCAACCAAACCACACCTCCAACCCCCTCTCTCCACAAACCAACCTCCACCCCCCACCCCCTTCTCCAACTACCCACAAAAAACCCCCAAAGGCCCCCACACTCCCCTTTTTTTCCCTCTAAATGTAATCAATTCCTATTCTATTACTTCTAGTCTAGCCAAGCATCCATCTATACATTTTCATTTATAATACCAATTTTGTGAGTAGTATCCTTAATAGACAGCCAGCAGATCCATATATGACAATATATCGTTGCCTGATTGTGGTTCTACAATTTTATATTTAATCTTCAAGGCACACTTTAGAACATAATAATCCACAAACATTTCCAATTCGAACAACCCATTTAACTCTTCTATTGAAGTCTTCATCAAGCATTTCTTTCTATTCATAACACAATCAAGATTGTGATCATGACCATGAAAATCATCTTTTAGTGAGGTTTATGTCCATACCACCTATCATTTTCTTGCTCTATTCCTTCTAGTTTTATCATACATCCATCTTTGTAATTTTAGTAAGCTTTCCTTTAAAGCCTTCCAAGATATTCTCTTATCATAAAATACTTTAAAGTCGCTTCTCTAATAGTGAGAAATAGCTGTAATTCTGTCATCTACAATGACTTGTAATTATTAATCTCATTACAATAAAATTATGTACAAGGTTTTGTTCTATACAGTTTAGGCCTTGTTTGGCGGCAGGACCAAAATGGTACTAGTTTAAAAAATAACAATAATAATAAATGATTTTTTTTAATCATTCTACATAAATTTTAATATAAAAAAAATTATTTTACTTTACATACTCAATAATTTTCAATAAAAATATCAACTTTATTTCACATCTTAGACTAAAATATTCGAATCAAGTATTTTGATCTAGGATGTGAAATAAAATTAATATTTTTATTGAAAATTATTGAGTATGTGAAGTAAAATAATATTTTTTATATTAAAATTTGTGTAGAATAAAAAAAAATTATTATTATTATTGTTGTTTTTTAAACTAGTACCATTTTAATCCTGATTTTGGTCCTAGTGCCAAACAGTTAGAGTCCTGATGCATATCGTCAAAAACTGACTAATCATAATTTAAAATCTTAATTCACTAAATTATACGGTGGATTAAATTTTAATCTATTGAACAATCAAGTCAATTAAGATCTTAAATCATAATCAGTCAATTTATTAGTCAATTATTAGAGTACATAGCATTTCTCTAAATTTTAAGCCCCTTATCCACTATACCACCATTATTCTAAGTCGTGGATTATGTCAGATTGTGCATTCATTATTGAAACTTCATCAAGGTACTAACATTTAAATAGTCCATGGTCACATCTATGAATAATAGAAATAGATAAGTTGATCCCTGATATTCGCATATTGTGACTGAATCTTATGAGGCTGCTCCACAGCAACTTTCAATCTGTCATTGCCATCAGAAACATCCTTGGTAACCTTTAAACCCACTAACAAGCAAATTTCACCTTAAACCTAAAAATTAAATCATAATAATTAATATCAATAAAAAAATAAGGATAGCTTTATTGTTCGCACTATGTTGTCATTAATTGCCTAAATAGATAAATAACTTCATTACTTTTCTAGCCTTCAAAACTAATTAATTTTATTTGAAGTTATTTGTATAATTTTCTTTACAATCCGTCTTATCATCAAAAATACATTACATGATCCAGAATCCTAATTCCCCAGTAATCACAGTAAATTTGAACACCTAATTCACTCTTCAATATTGGCTCAACTATATTTACTGTCCAACCATTTAGCATCTTTTTAGTTTGCATAAAGCATTTATGCAAAAAGATTAATAGGCAATATTAGTGAACATGGCGGATCAAACCAAATCCAACTCTCAAATAATAGTACTATGAACCCGCCTTAAAATCTCTTGCCACTAGAGTATGGTAAGAGAAATTGACCATAGTAAAACAGAAAGAGAGAAATAACAAAGAAAAGAATGCATACTTTTGGGTTTACGGATCCTTCCCAACCAGGTCCATTAATAGTCATAGACTCTAGTCCAGCACCAATGCCTGTATTTGGCCAAAAAAGAACACCACTATCACCAATTTCAAGTACTAAAAGCACTCTATCCTCATAACAACAAACAATTAATTACCAATATCATAGAAACCAGCTTTAATTGCAGCAGCCACATCAGCGACCGCTTGAAGCCCAGAAGAACACTGTCTGTTCACAGTTCGAAGAGGGACAGTTTCTATACAATAAAGAAAGCTCAAAGAAATCAATGAAAGAGACAGAGATACAACTGGGGGATAACTAATATGGGTAAGATTTTATTCTCATTTTCTTTATAAATGGATGGGTAGAACAAGATCTAATACCAGGAAAGCCAGCATAGAATGCCGCCATCCTGCATTCAATTGCTCTCTGAGAACCAGGTGCTAGCACTGTCCCAACAACAATATCACCAACCTCACTTGGATTCAATTTAGTCTTGTCTAGCAATGCCTTCAAATGATAAAGAGTTATAATCCAAAGAGCAACAGATTCTAAACTCATAATCCATAAGCATTTCAACCACGGTGAAATTAATGTACAAAATTGTATAAAATCCAAACCTTAAGCACAGTGGCTAGCAAGTCCTCCGGATGTGTATCCTTGAAACCCCCTCTCTTAGATTTGCAAATTGGAGTTCGGTAAGCACTGCATATGCAAAGCTTAGCAATAAATATAATGTACAAAAAAAACCACTTACAAATTACAATTTAAATGTGTTAAATCCACATAAAAAATACCAATAACATCATATAAAATATGCTATCATCAATTACAGTAGTGAATACTGTGAAAAAAATGAGATTAAAGTAAATGTTAATCACAATAACAAATGCACATGGGTTACAATGCAAATTTAGCATGTGAAGTAAGGGAAAACAATAGAAAGATAGTCCAGAAGACTAGATTGACAATTTGTTTCAAGAATAAAGAACACTTGAACCCTGTGTGTTTAGCCTGTTTAATTTTAACCAAGTACGTCACATCACTCATAAAATTTAATATTAAAAATTAACTGCATTTCATATTATACACAAAATTCAAAATCAAAATTAACTTTATTTCACATCCTACATACACACCAAAATAATAACTAACTTATATCATATCCCTCACACATCCCAACATAATAACCGACTTTATTTCACATCATTCACAACTTTTAATAAAAAAATATTTTTATTCAAGTTTAACTTTAATTTTATTAAAATTAACATTTGCTAACAAATAGGCCCGAAGAGTTGAACAAAAACCCAAAGAACTGACATTTAAGTCCACTAGTAATATCAAGTAAAAGAGCTCGTATTCATATATGCTAGGATCTCTAGACGTTTGGATTTTGGATAGGGTTAGATAATCTGTGATATATTAACCCCATTAATAAGTTACCTGGGGTAGGAAAATTAACCCAGGATTACGTTTGGTTGCTAACATGTGCCAACCTGAGATCTTATTTGGTTGTTTGATAACTCAACCTGAGGAAAGAATATACAATGAACAGATGAAACCAAACAAAATCTAGAAGAGACGGATCCAACCAAAAATTCTTTATATTTGAACAAATGATTAAAAATTTAAGATTATATCATAGTTCTCTATATATGAACAAATCATTAGAAAATTAACATGATATTTGATAAGAAACTCTATGATCTTAACTTCAAATATAATTGTTTTGCAAAAATAGTTGGATTCAAAATAAATCAAATATTTTGAAAGTCTACAACACATAAAAAACTTCCTCTTATAACAAGTAAAAAATTCTACTCTCAAATTTAATTTCCAAATAAAAAATACAAATTTAGAAACAACTACCCTTGACTGGATCAAGAATATAATCATCATAGATGACTTGAGATACAAAGATTACCAATAAATTTCAGATTGAAACCTTACCTTCACCAATTTGAAGTTGTCTTTCATTGTCAGAATTCATGGAGGAAAATAAAAGGGCAGATCTACCCACACAAAGGATATCAAATCAGAAAGAAGAAAAGGAGAATAGGAGGAAGAAGAAGAGAAGGGAAGAGTGAGCAACTAGCACTTCACGAGCTTTACCCTGAGGGGAAGCAGAGATAACGAAATATGAGGTTAGTGGGGTTGGGGCAGTTAGGGTGAGGCAGCAGGGTTAAGTACCCCGAGTTAATCCCATCCGCCAAATAAAGCATTTGGTGGGTGTTAACCTAGGGTAACTAAATTTACTTAGGATAACCACCAAACAAAATAGCCCCTTAGGAAACTAACCGCAATCAACAGAAAGATATGTGAAGGATTCAAGGGAAGTCCAACATACTTATTCAATGAACATATAAGAACACAAAACATTGTCAGAAACAATATTTTTATTTTTATATGACAAATTCATAGATAATAAAGTTGAATGTGTTCATGGTAGATATAGACAAAAGAAAAATTCTCAGTTATAAAACCTGACAAATACTATAAATTCATGAACTTTTTCAATTCATGCAACAAAAATGGAAGTAGCAAATGATACTTCACACTGTCAGAGCACTTAATGTCGGAAGCATATCTATGCCTGCGTATGCGTACTACTAGAATAGTACCATAGATTCATTTCTAACAAGTCAAATGAATAGCACACTTTCTCTACACCGTTATTCTCTTATATGCAAGTACCACGCAATAATAGTTCCATAACTACCAGTTCCTAAAACTTCTGTTTTCTGCAAAAATTCATCACCAACATGGCCCTGTTATATATTTTGATGATCAAATTAACCACCACTAACTTTCCTAATGAAGCATGAGTACTCCATGAATGAATCAAAATCACTAAAAGGACAGAAAAAATCCAAGGATGAATCAAAATTCTCTACTAAAGAAAAGAAAACATACGCGACAACAACGACGTCATCGCCGAAGCAAGCGTTTCTCTGGTACGCAGCGCTATCTCCAGCAGAGCAGGCAGATGCCTGAACAGAAGAGGGCAAAAATTTAACCAGCAACTTGAGCAAAATCAAAAAAAAAAAAATCAGACTGCCAAAAGAAAAATAAAGGGTATCTCAGATCTCACCGAGATCAGCGGCGATTCGGACGAGCATGGCTGCAGATGCTGCAAAAGAACCCTCTGCCTCTCGATCGCCTTCTCCATGTTTCTCTCTGTCTCTCTCGCGGAGGGTGGCGAAGATTTTGGTTCTGACGCGAAGTAGACGGCGGTTTCGATACGGCAAGGGAGAAGAACTTTATAGAAGGGTAAATTACATTCAAATTTCTAAGTTTAAGGCATTTATCATATGGATCCATATTTTAAAATAATAACACTTTAATTCTTAAATTTGAATATATCATCAGGATTCTTTTAGAATTTTTATTAAATATTTTTAATTTCTATTATACCATCTGTTCTTTCTTTTATTTCTCCTGCTCTCTCTCGTCTCTCTTGATATCTTTCTTTCTCTTTAATCTCTTTTGCTCTCTCGCCTATCCTACTCTCTCTGGCAAAGATGTCGGCGGAGGCAGAGGGGGCTGTCGACCCCCTTATCTCTCACTTTCTCTCTCTCTCCCCCCCCCCCCCCCCCCCCCATTCTCTCCTCTCCACCTGGCAGAGTGGCTGACCAGCTCGCAAAGATTTAAAGAGACTGAAGAGGGAGGTTGGCCCCAGACAGCCAGCTACTTCGTCGGAGAGAGAGAGAGAAAGAGAACATAGGGCCTCATTTGGTTCAAGCCTTTTTTTAGACAAGAGAAAAAAATAATTTATTTTTTAAATTTAATAGAAAAAAATCTATTTTAATACTAGAAAATATGTAAAATATAAAATACTTTCAATTCTAATATTCATATTTGTGTTGAATGTAAAATAAAATTAATTTTTATAGTTGAAATACATAAATCTTTTTTTATGTCTTTCTTTCTGAAGGGTTCATTACACCAAAGGCTTTTATCCTAGGGCTTTTTATTCATTTAGCCTTACAATTATATATTTAAATATATTATTCTTAAATTTTAAATATATAATTAGAAATTATACCATTTATCAAATATGAGAAGATTTAGTGATTCATTTTATTTAAAAGAAAAAAATATAATCATTCATTGATATAAAAAGTGATTCAAAATTATATATTCAAAATATAAAATGTATAAATAAATTTTTAATTTCAAATATTAAACAAATTAAAAGTCATTCTTAAGTTATATCCTATTCTATTTATAGATAATTTTGAACTTTAATTTACAAAAAAAATTCTCTTTCTTTATTTTTTTATTAATCACACTTTTTTTATTTTTCATTCTTTGTATTTTCCTAGTGTAAATGTTAACAGAAGAGCAGAGATATGAAACAAAGAGTTATAAGTAAGAGAAAATAATTATATGAAAAACAGAAAAATAATATAAATAGAGAAAAATGAGAAAAATATAATTGAATTCTGATATGTATATATATATATATATATATATTTTTTTTTAAATTAAATAGATCAAAATATTAATGAAATAATTTTCATTTAAGCAACCTTGAGGAATTATGGAACTGGTAAAAAAACCTTGAGTGTTTCAAAAAAAAAAAGGAGGAATTGAGTGAAATGATAAAAAATATATATCTATGTGAAACGTTTACTCAATCTTGGGAATCGAAATGTAATTTACCGTCAGGTAAGATGAAACTAATTCTAATCTATTGCCAACAATTAGGTGCAACCCTTCGAACCGTCACGACAAAATCACGTGCTAATTCAATAGCCATAATCATAATAACCATAAATAAATAAATTTTTATTACCTCTACATAAATTTTAGGGTAAATTACTCCCAGGTCTCTGAATTTAACACTTATATTGTGCAGGTCTACATTTTTAAATAACATCGAGTTCCCTGAGGTCTAATAAATTATCTGGGTCTTTTTTTTATTTTATTATAATTAATTTTTTTGAAATTACCATTTTACCTCTGTCCCTCTCTCTCCTCCCGATCCGAGGCACGCGCGCGGGCCGCGGCAGTCGGCGGCCCGCGCGCAGTCGGCAGCCACGCAACCAGCCGACGGACAAAATCTCAAGGACCCCGATGTTATAATTTTAATAACGTAGACCTGCGTGATATTAAGCATTTAACTCAGGGACTTGAGTGTAATTTGCCCTAAATTTTAATATAAAAAATATTATTTTATTTCAAATACTTAATTATTTTTAATAAAATTATCAACTTTATTTCACATTCTAAACTAAAATATTTGAATCACATATTTTAATTTAAGACGTAAAATACAATTGATAATTTTATTAAAAATAATTGAGTATATAAATTAAAATAATATTTTTTTTAATTAAAAAATATATAAAATATAATAAAAATATATTTTTTTATTTATTATTATTTTTTAAACTAGTAATAGTTGGTTATGATTTTGATACTTGCGCCAAATAAGGCGTAAGTCGATCACATTTATATATCAGTAGGGTTGCCAATGTAATGTTTAGAGGTGGTAATGTATGATCTGTTCGATAGACTTGATCGTAACTCGACTCAAAAATTTTGAGTATGGATCATAAATTTTGACCAGTTTATTAAAGGAGTCTGATTTGAGTTGGGCATAATCGAGTCTAGTCGGATTCTGATTAGGTATTTATTAAAAAATATTCTATAAATGGGTCAGATCGGTGACCCATTTGATAATCGAGTCAGGTTCTAATTATGAATTTTAATTTATTTAATAAATAAATTGAATTTAAATTGAGACTATTCGGATAAAATTAAATTTGAGTTCGACACATTATTTGTCGACTCATTTTGCCACCCCGGCCATCAGTTATTATAGAATACCGGATAGATCAGATAAGATAAGCTTGGGAACATGTGAATGCGTACAATACATAAAGGTGGGACAAGATTTGTATTAATATATAATTATCTAAAATTTAATTACTTTATATATTTAATATTTAAATTTTTTTTTTGATAAATACATGATAGTAACTAAATTTTTTGAATGAAAATATTAGAAATGCCAATTTAAGCCCTATTTGATTCGAAAACTAAAATCATTACTAAAATTATAGTAGTTTAAATAATAATAATAATAATAAATAATTTTTTTAATTATTTTACATAAATTTTAATATAAAACAATATTATTTTTATTCACATATTTAATAATTATTGAACATATTAAGTAAAATAATATTTTTTTATATTAAAATTTATTTATTATGATTAAAAAATTTATTTATTTATTACTATTATTGTTGTTTTTCAAACTAGTATTATTTTGATCTTGATTTTAATTATTGTGCTTTTCACCTATTCTAGTGAGAGATTTGAAACCTGTGTAAATAAATTTCATTGGTTATAAATTAAAATGATGAATTAAAAATCATATATGATTAGTTATTGACTTCTTTTTATTTATTTCATTATATCATAATTTTTTTTTACCTTATTAAAAATTACAGTATTGTGGCTCAAAATTGAGACCCTCTAATATTTAGATAAGTTTCGCGATTCTCCAATAGGTTATAAGAACACCACAAGTAAGATCAATTCTGTGTGAATTGAGATAAATTGGTACTTGATTTCTTTCTCGATCTGAATTTGTGAGTACGACAGGTAAGTGACAAAAAGTGACACCTATCGATAATAATAAATTACCCGTTACAAGGTATTAAGATCAGGTCGTCATCCTTAGTTAGAGTTTCATATTAAATATTGTTTTTTACTTTTTTTATAATTCACTAATAATTATTATTCTAATTATTGCACTTTATAAATAAGTAGAAACAAAATATTTTTTCTCTAATTTATATGATACACACAACTGTATATGAGTCTCAATGCACTCCATATTTGAAGCAAACTCAAATAAAATAATTAACTACTTACAATCACCAGCACATAAAAATTCTTAAAAAAATAATAGTAAATAAATAAATTTTCATTATATTTTACATAAATTTTAATATTAACAATATTATTTTATTCATACACTCAATTATTTTCAATAAAATTATCAATTATATTTCACATTCTAAACCAAAATACATGATCCAAATATTTTCTTTTATAATGTGAAATAAAGTTGATAATTTTATTGAAAATAATTGAATATATAAAATAAAATAATATTTTTATACTAAAATTTATGTAAAATATAAAATATAATAAAAATTAAATTATCCATCATAACATTATATTCCTTTTTAATCTAACCCATTCAAATGACCATATACCACATAGACATTACCAAAATAAAATGAAGATGCACCATACAACATATTCAACATAAAAATATTTAAATAAATTTTCAAATAAAATAATATTTTTCATCTTATTTACTTAATTTATCATACAATTATAACCGCAATAACTCAAAGGAGATAACACAAAATTCACAACTAATGGTTATCACCTCAAAGTCCTAAACGAGATAGCTTTCTATATTCTTCAATAAATGCTATTAAATTAAAGAGAGAATTACATACATGGCTGTTAAATCATCTTGAATTACATATTAAATCCCAATTTTTTTAATTTTACAACTTAACCCCCTAAATCATCAAAAAAATAACATATTTAGGTCTTTTTCAGGGATATTTTTTGCTGATTTATAATTATTTGAATGCTTATTATCAATAATGTGTATATACAAATATTATAAATATATTTGCAAATACATGTATTCTACTAGTTTTTATTTTTGGATGATCTAGGGGGTTAAGTTGTAAAATTAAAAAATGAGAGATTTAATATGTAATTTAAGATGATTTAAAGGGTATGTATGTAAATGCCCCTAAATTAAAACTGTTAGAAGTCATCATAAACTAGGGGTGGCAAAATGCGTCGAATTCAACCCGTCCCGAATAGCCTCAATCCGAACCCGACCCGATTCATAAATAGGCTAAAATCAATGACCTGAACCCAACCCAATTAATAAATGAGTCGGGTTGGTGGGTCAATCTGATCGATTTATAAAGTATTTTTTGATAAATGCTTAACCTGAATCCTACCCAACCTGATTATGAATGGGTCAAAATTTATGACTCATACCCAAAATTTGTGAGTCAGATTCAGATGGGGTTCACGAGTCGGATCATATACTGTCACCCCTATCGTAAACTCTCAAAACTATAAATAGAAGAGAAAGTATATAGCAAACGATATTGAATTTAAAACTAAGCACAAGTGTTACGTTTCGAGCATTAACTCTATTTTTTTAAAGGCTGCGTCAATTCAATTGTGCCAAAGTCCTTTGATTAGGATGGTCCAAGTCAAGCCACCATTCTCTATCCTTTTAGTCTTGTCTCTTTTAAATTTTTTTTCTATTTATTATATAAATTATGTAGTATTTTTCACATAAATATTGCAATATCTGTTTGTAATTTTTCAATGTACTGAATCTTAAATATAACAAACACTAAATTAATATGCTACATGTAAAAAAAACTAATCTAGCAAAAAGAGTTGATTTATTGAATTTTTTTATATAAAATAAAAAAAAATTAAAAAGATATAATAAAAATTATAAAGAACGATCATTCATATTTAAAATTAAAGAAAAAAAAATATTTAACAAATTGTAAAAGAAGTAAAACTAAAGATTTGTGAGACTGAATTCACCTAATATATATAAGATATAATTTATCAAAAAAAAAACATAATTTCTATAAAATATTATCTGATTGATTTTATAGAAAATAAAATTCCCCATTTATTTTAAAAATCCGACCTGCCGGATTCGAACCAGCGACCTAAGGATTAATCTGCAGCACTACAGTCCTCCGCTCTACCAACTGAGCTAAGGTCGGTATTTTGGTGTGAGGAGACTTATGTTTCTATATCTATATATATATTGGCTTCTATTTATTTATTTATTTATTAGAATAAAAAATTAATTTTATTTAATATCCTTACATAATTTAAAATAGAACTAAAATAAGAGATAATTATTAATATATTATAATAACTTTGTCATTTTATATACTACATTTATCTATAATTAATAAATCATATTCTACACACCACAAAATATGTCAAAATTATCTTCATAGTATAATTAATCATGATGCATATAATTTAATATTTTTAATAATTTATAGCGTAATAAAGTGTTCATACTATAATTTTTTAAGTATGAATATGTAATATATAAAATAATAAGTTCATTAAAATAAATTTGATAAATAAACCCACAAACTACCGCCATTTTTTTGATCAAACTTGTCTTAGAAAGGCAAAATTGTTAGAATTAAGTTAATTTTATGAGTCATATCGTACATAAATTTTAATATTAAAGTTAAACAAATATTTTTATAATATATATCACATGATCCAAATATAAAGGTATTATTTGTTTTGATTTCTGGACATTATGTAACTTAAGTACTACTTCTCGAGAAGTCATTCATTCCAGTACTACTCTAGCTTAAGTATGTTTAGCTATAGAGTTTACCATCATTAGCATCACGATTTTGCCCCAAAAAGTATCTATACTGTTTGGGATCACATTATATACTTATATAGCTCAAGATCTTCCATCCATTTTCGATGCAGGATAATTTATTCTTATTCCTCTCTCTCCACTATTTATCGGCATAAAAGCATGCTAAAATCCGTACTTTACTCTAGTGATTTCTTCTCTTAAGACATAACTTTAGCGATCACTCCCCACCCTCTTCGATTACGGACGTCACAATTTCAAATCCTATATAAACTTACATTAAATATAATTTTATTTCTCCTTCTTACATACATTTTAAAATAAATAATTAACTTTATTTCACACCTAATTCCTATAAATATCTAAAAATAAAACTAATTTTATTTTAAATATTTTTTAAATCTTAAAACCAAAAAATCGAATTAAAAGTAACTTCACCAACAAACCCCATAGGGGCTGTTTGGTTGCCGCTTAGGTTGCCTTGAGGTTTTTTACCCAGGCCTTTTAGGCCTTTTGGTAAGAGAGAAAAAATTCAAGTTTAATTAAAAATACAAAATTTTCACCAACTCAATATTATAAGCCATTGTATTCAAATTAGTGTATGATCTAAGTAATTAAGTAAAATTAACTTTGATTCAAACCAATTAAGTTTAACTCATTCAAACAAAGGTTAACTAAACTCTTATTTCACATATATTCATAATTGTTATTACATATGTTTTAAATTATGTGAAAATATTTTTGAAAATATTTTTAATAGTCTAGTTCTTCATTTAAATTAGAACTATCATCAATCGTGCTATCATCATCTCTCTGTTCATCCTCATTTACTAAGATAAAGTTATATAATACTGCACAGAAAACAATAGCTTTCACTTGTGTATTAAATTTAAATTGTTTCATCTCTTTTAAAATTCTAAATTTTTTCTTTAAAACACTAAATGTACGCTCAATAATATTCTTGTACTGTGCATACTTATGGTTATACAACTCCTCTTTACTTAAGTATTGTCGTTGTATAGTGTGGCAGTAATTGCTTAAGTGGTATCGAAATCTTCGATATAGAGCTACAATCTTATCAGTATTTGCGTATCTAGAATCTACCAGGTAATATTTTCCTATAACAAAAAACAATAAACAATAATACAAATTTCAAGAATGATTTTAGCATATTTGTCAAATTAAACAGTACATACCACCATATGAAACAGTAAAATTACTCCTCTCTAAACTCTAACGTAACACAGACATGTTTGAAGCAGAACCACCCCAATCAGCTGCCACATATTGAATTATCCTATCAAATCCAACAGCCATCATGATATTCTATTACATATAACTCTTTCTATTAATGAACCTGTCGTGCAGTTCGGCTTGACAAAAGTGGGTATATGTATTCCGTCAATCGCACTGACTGCATTCTGTAATTTAAAAAGGATACCTTTACATGAGAAATTTTATGCAAATTTTATTAAATTATTACAAGCAAAACCAATTGGAGGTTATACCTTAAAATTGGCTATTGATAAAGTTACATTTTCATCTGGTAGTTTCAAGAATTCATCGACGAGTGAAAACATGGCATTCAGAAGGGTGTTGAAATATCGACTGATAGCCTCCAATGAGTGTTGTAAGAACTCTGCAGTATCTCGAGCACTTGCACTATGTATTATAACATAAAGAAAGATATCCACTTGCTCAGTAGTTATCATATTTTGAGTCTCTTATAAGATCTTGAGACACCAACAAGTCTCTAAGTCGTATGAAGGTCTCTGCGGACATGCGAAACGTTGAACGAAAACGCGTCCAGGGTGGCCAACTAGTAAATCATTAACGTATTCATGCCCTGAATAACTATGATTATACATAGATCGGTACAATCTTTGTTTATCCTTTAAGAACACCTCCTCTAAGAAGGCATCTTCAACTAAAGCATCATATTCACCATTGAAATTATCATTTGTACTACTTGACATGTTTGACTTATCTATCCTTTATACATATGCATTCAAAAAAGATAAATTAAAATATATAATAAATAATACAAAGCACAACATATACAATCAGTATACATAGAAATAAGTCAATTTAACATAACCAACTATAAAAGAAAATAAATTCAATTAATTAAGAAGTAGATATATTACGATCAGCAGCATAATTTGTTCCAAACTATATATTGAGTTCCACTAAAATCAACCATCACCTCACATTTCTCAAATTTGTAAACAATAACTAACGCAAACCAAAGTAGACAATAGATCCAAACCAAACATGACAATTAAGCATGAAACAACAACAAATTAAAGGCAATGAGCAATGCTAGTGGCGAGGGTTCTCAAGTCTGAAGGAAAATGTGTACAACAATATAACAAAGCCATCAATCATTCATTGGAGTATCGAATGCAAGCTGCCTATTGAAAAAAGAATCTCGCTCAACCACGTACTCCACCAACTTCCTCAACGAACATTCATCCATGTTCAATACGAAGAATTTAGCATCATCATCTTACTTGATGTATTGAGTCATGGCAACTATTCCATTATGGCTTATGTTTGGGATTGAACAAATCCACTCAAGACATTGTTTGTTTGCTTCACTTGAAATTCTATTTTTTTTGTCCATTTTCTGCTTCATCAAATCAACCTTTTTTTCGTACGCAGCCAACAAACGATCCTTCAATTCTAACGTATCCAATCCCACAGAGGAATAGGATTTACTTGAATATCTACTTCTCTTCCTACTTTTAGAAGAGCAAGTAGCCTTGCTGCTAGGGCCAATTGATGCATGACCAGCATGACTATTTTGCATATCACCCCTACAATTGAAACTTCTTGTGATTCACTCGCCTCAGCTCCTACAGCAAACTATTCATCCTCTCTGTTGTTCCCACAAATCTTAGTCAACACTTCATAGTATTTGAAAGAAGTCTTCTAGCTTACACGATATCCTTTCTTGTTTTGTATATTAAAAAGAGATCACAGTTTTCATTTTTTAACACTTGTCACTCTTTTAGAAAATTATAATGAATAGTAGGTTAATCAAACCATCCGAATGTCATCCCAGAATTCATGTGAAGCATCTATTGTACATTCTCGACTATTCCATGCCACACCACTGTAACTAAGAGTCTCATTGAATTTTCTCTATTTTTTCCTGTGCTTTTTCCATTTGTTTTTCACTTTATCAACCTCGAACTCTTTCTTAAACATTGCGTTCATCGATTTAATAATCAATAGTTACTTTGTACTAGTTGGGTTCCCCCTGATGTACCTTCGATTGTTGAAAGCTTGCTCAATGAGTATCACCAGCTTATCTAACTCGCTCTCACTAAGACCATCTTTTTGAACTTTCATATCTCCAGAATAATTTTCTGTTACCATCACCTCCGCATCAATCGCCTTACTGTTTCTTACCTCCTTTGAATCTTGACCCGAAAAATTTAAATTTATTATTATTATTATTATTATTATTATTTTTATAGTGCACATATCCATCCAAAAAGTTATCTACAACATGTAGGTAGAATTATTAATCAAATGCATATATAATCTGCGGCCATAGTCACATGATCATAAGAAATTATATATTCACCTAAGTAATTAGAGCTGAAATCATGCATGATTAATGTAGGCTATAGGAGTGCTAATGAAATTGAGTTCGAGTAAAGTAGGGGTGATTTCGAGTGAGCTAAGCTCAATTCAAAATTAACAAGTTTTAATTTCGAGTCGAGTTTAATTTGAGCCTTTAAATTATTTTTAATTTCGAATCAATTTTTGAGTTTAATTGAGTCTAATCTCATTTTCTTAAAAGAAATCTATAATATGTATTGAACATATAAAAATTTGTATATGTATACTTTTAATATCAATGTAAACTTTCTTAGTATATTTTCCTATAGAAATTTCAAAATAATGCGTTAAAAAGTGCTTAAATATATATACACACACACACACTTAATATCAAGTCGATTAATAGTTAAATCGATTTTTTTTGAGAAAGCAAATTAAGTTTGAACCTAAAGAACTTTGAATCGAGTAAAATATGACTAAAATTTTGATTTTGCATAAAATTACCAACCCTAGCCTAGATCAGTGAAGTGGTATTAAATGATTTTAAAAATTTAAATTTAGCTTATTTTGGCTTGAATTTGATTCAAATGCAAATAATTTCAAGTCGTGAAATCAAGCTAGCTCAACACAAGATCATTTGAGCTCAAGCCAAGATCTCAAAAAAAATTGAATGGTATTGCATTGAGAATATTTATATGCCTTTTAAATAATTATGTCCAAAGATATTTTGTTATACATATATTTATTTATTTTGAACCCATTAGAATAATTTATATGGAGCAAATCAACTTAACTTAATCTCAACTCTGAATAAAACTTAAGCAAAAAATGTGGCTCGAAGCTCAGCTCCAATTAGCTTGAGTTGATCTTGAATCAAGATAACATTTGATCGAAGTTCAAGCGACTTTCAAAGTTTAAGTTCTTTAATTCCTCTAATTAAATTTAAGGTATGTTTATTTATTATTATATTAATGTTATATTTAATTATTTTTTTAAATAATATGACATAATATTTAAGATAATATTAAATTAAATTAGTTAAATTAGAGAGTGCTGGACCTGCTTAATCTTAATTAATTATATTTAGCCATTCAGCATGCATTAGAGCATAACAAAAAAGAGCTTTAATTAATATGTTCAGAGTTTAATTGCCAAAGATGGGAGGGTTTGTTGGGTATTTCAAAATTTTGTTCATTTTTTTATCAAAAAAAATGGTCATTTTTAAACACTTATATGAACTTAATTTGAATATATATATATATATATATATATATATATTTATATTTGGCAAGGGTATGATTGAACCAAATTTGCAGCCTAGAAAATGAGAGAGTAAAATAGTGTGCAAATCAACATATAGCTCCTGTTTGTTTGATAGTTTAAAATTAACTTAGTTTAATTTTAAATAGGCATATCACATCACACATAAAATTTAATATTTAAAATTAATTTTACTTCACATCCTATACATTATCAAAATAATAACTAACTTATATCATATTTCTCATATATCCCAACATAATAACTAACTTTATATCACATCCTTCTCATATTTCAACATAATAACTAACTTTATTTTACATCATTCACAATTTTTAATAAAAAATATCTCTACTCAAATTTAATTTTAACTTTGTTAAATTTAAATCTTATAAACAAACAGGCTAAATCCTATAATATAAATTCTAAATGCTAAAGTTTTAGTTTCATGAAATAGTTATATATATATATAACTTAAACTAGTAAGATGAATTAAAGATTTTATTATAAACTTATAAATTATACATAATATATAGTAAGATCACTGAAAATACATCAGTAATTTGTTCCGTAACTATTTTCAAAAATATGACATGAAATATATAATTTTGTCAGATTTTAGTATGGTATATTTAATTATCCAATATATATTATATTGTATTTATATATATA
>KZ451950.1:1318689-1329619 GCA_002786265.1 Apostasia shenzhenica
ATATATAATTAAAATCGGCTAATGGCTATAGAATGACATGCATATTAGGAGCTATGTGTTCTCAATATTGAAATAAACTATGTAAAAATATTGCAATAAACCAAATTTAATTATGATTGGATAAATAAAAGGAATTAAATTGAAGTCAAACTGAGTTATTTGTGAAGATAATAATATTTCAAAGAGTCGTGTTTATTAATGTATCAAAATTTATGTGTAAATGTGGAGATTAAAAGAACATGCATGTGATAATCTCAGAGTTAATATAAAAACAAGCAGTTGCAGCAGTAGCAATAAGGTCTCGTTTGGTTTGAGCATTTTTTTTAACAAGAAAAAAAATATTTTTTTTAATATTTAATAGAAAAAAAATTATTTTATTAGTAAAAAATATGTAAAATATGAAATAAAGTTAATTAAATTTGTATTGGATTAAAAAAATGCTACGAATCAAATGAGGCCTAAGATTTTCACTAGCAAGAAGAGAGATCCTCCAATTGATGGTGATCATGAAATAAAATTTTTTATAATTAGCTTATTAATTCAATAAACTTTGAAAACATTAATGTGCTTGTGCATGAAATTTATATATTCTGAATATTAAAAACTGTCAATTTATGTATGATTTATACTGATATGTGATTGATTTATGAGGTTATATATATTAATGTTTTGGCTTTTGTATTTATAATGATGCGTATTCTCTTGTTAGTTGTGATTTATCGATGTATACGTCGAATGATGAGAATATATAGGTGAGAATTTGTGTTCGTTGTGTGTCACGATATGATCATGTATCGAAAGAAACTGGTCATCTTGTAATTTTTTTAAAATTTAATTAGTTTTCAAGTGCATGCAGTGATCACCTAATTAAAGAATTTTAAAAGATATAGACAAACTTGTAGTTAATTATGGATAAAGTTTAGGAGCTTATCATTAATTTATAGACATGACTAACAACACCATCAACAATTTAATATCATAAAAATTCTTTCATAAAAAATAAATATATATATATATATAAATTATGAAAAGTTTTTATAATTTTTTCAAGTTTTTTCTAGTCATGGTTAATTTAGTGATCATGGGCCAAATAGCATCATAGTTATTATTTTTAGCTATAACTATATATAAGACAAACTCTGATCAACTTAATATTTTAGCTTGCAATCAAGAAAATTAATGATCACAAGCTTGGCCTCTTGCTTGGCTTATGGTTAAATTAAATCACCATATATATATATATATATATCAATATATAATAATAAAAAACATTCAATATATAATAATAAAAAACATTCAAAATCTTTTCAATTAATAGCTAAAAATAATTTTGTAGCCATGTGCTAAACAGAAACTAGCTAGCTACATACATACGTACATATATATATATAATGCCATTGTTTCGAGAAATTTTTATATGCCACAAATTTTTCTATATTATATTATATATATTCATAGAAAGTAATTACACATAATGCATGTAAATTATTTTATAAAAATAGTATATGTTATGTAAGCCATATATGGCCAATCTTCAAGAAAAGAGTAAATGTAGTACTGTAATATGTCAGTATTTATATTATATCAATCACCAACATCCTGAGAGCAGTCAGAGAGCACACTAATCTAGTCATGAGATTTTTTGACCTTTTGAGTAGTTTCAGTGCTTATAAAATCACACATGTACATTGATCTGTCAATAAGATAGCGAATTTCATTACTTCTTATTCGATAGATCAAAATATAGTATAAGAGAAGAGAATGTGATCTTTTTCACATGACTTTTGCTCAGTACTTACTAAAAAACTGAAGATAAATTGCACTTAATTTTACTTTTTCTTTTTTAGTCATCTATATTCAACTATCTATACTATATAATTATATATGCTAACGTATGTAATATTCAGAAAAAAAAAAAGTATAGTAATATATCACTTATTAAGATTATATGATGAATATTTATAATATTAGCATTTTGGCTCATGGTCTTTTTCATAATTTAATTTGCTTAGCCTTGCTTGCATTTCATGAGCCTACTTATATGAATAAACAAAACACAGTACCTTTCACGTTATACACTTACAACATATACATATATATATATATATATTAAAGAATTATAGTTGTATATATATAATATAATATTTATATATAGTATATATATTTAATGCATGGCTGACATCCCTCTTTGTTCTAAGACAAAACATTTATCTTTTGGGATAATGCAATTAATATATAGATCTACAGAAGCAAGGCAGAATCTCACTTCAAAACCAAGAAAGCATATAATATATATAGAGTTTGACGTCAAGATTCCATCTAACCTCGTGATATGACAGTAATTAAAATAATGAAGACAGCTCAGTTGATCTCTCAGGAAAATCATGCATATAGGCTCAGTTGCCTTCAATTGTAGGGCATCCCATTTGTAGGGCTACTGTAGGCCAAATATTGTATATATGTAGGGGGCAACTTTCTATCAAAAAATAAATAAATAAATAAACTTTGTTATATATCCCAGTCAATTTATTTCATTCATTTCTAGATCATGATGCATATATATGGATATATAAAAGATAATTTGGAGATTTTCTATCTGTGCTCCCAACAGTAAGATACAGTACTTGAGCATGTTTTTCTTGTGGATTCTGCAGTCATCTCCTTGCTGCTCTCCTCTTTATATTTCCAAAGTTTTCATCATAAAAAACTTTCTTATAACTACAAGTGTTGAGATTCTCTCTATATGAGGATGTGAAGGGAGTTTATGGGAAACCTCAAACCATGCATGCTTTTTAAGGTTAATCTTCATTGATGTTTTCTTGGCCCCAAGTTTGGCAGCAAGTTGAAAAATCTTCGGACATGAGTTTGAGATATTGTCTGGCAGAGATTTAGAACAATTGAAACGAAGAAGACAAAGAGATATGAGGTTAGAGATGCAAGATTTAAAACCTTGGGAGTTTTGTAAAAACTTAATTGGAGTAAGATCCAGCCTATTTTCGATTCATAGTCACGCGGATCAAATAGACTGATTGTCAAACTAGTCAAATTGGTAAATCTATATTTTTTAAAAATTGATCAAGAAGGTAATAATATTTGTCAATGTAGATATATATGAATGTTTCAAATGACAAGCTTATTCATTCTTTTGATTCATTGCCATCACTAAGTAGTAAATATCATAAAAATAAATTAATTTATTATGATTTGATTGATAAATTGTACTCAGGCCCCTAAGGTTGTTGTAAATTGTTCTCAACTTTTGAAAAATTTAATTAATATTTGGTCCTTGAGACTGGAGAAGTGCTCTAGTTTTGATCTCTTTTTCATAATCTAGCCTTTTTTGTCGGCTTTTCCTAGTAGAAAATAAAAAAATTTGATCATTTTTATATATTGTTTTGAATAATTTACAAATATTAAAATTAACTTCTTTCATCCCTTGCTTTTTTCTCTCTAAAAATTTAAAACTAAAAGTTATAAATATTAATATTTCAAAATTATATTCTAAAAAATCAAAAAATTAATAAGACCCCATCTGTTTAGAAGTTAAAAATTAACTTGGTTTAATTTTAACCTGACATATCACATCACACATAAAATTTAATATTAAAAATTAATTTTATTTCACATCCTACACATATTACCAAAATAATAATTAACTTATATCACATCCCTCACATATCCCAATATAATAACTAACTTTATATCATATCTCTCACATATCCCAACATAATAACTAATTTTATTTCACATCATTCACAATTTTTAATAAAAAAAATCTCTATGATCTAAATTTAATTTTAATCTTGTTAAACTAAATCTTACAAACAAACATGCCCTTATGGATAATCCTATAGCATAATGATTAAAAAAAGTTAATAACTATGTAGTAATCGACAAAACTATCGTCCTTTTACAAGCTCATGAACTCAAATTGGAGTTTTTAAACAGTTGAAAATGATTTATAACACCTTTTTGACCTCAGGATCCTGCAGATGTTTGATTTTTTGTATTGAATCAGACCGAATGAGTGCCGGATCTTGGTCAGACCTAGCAAACCAATCCGATTCTTACACCATGCACCAACAGGTAAGGAAACCTCAAGCCTCCTACAGCAAGAGGTTACAGTACCCCTGACTAGCTGGTAGTAAGTTCACTTATGAAATTATGATTCATCACTATATATTCACATCTATCTATTTTCCACCAGATAATTTTCTCCTGTTAAATCAACTATAGGAGAGAAAGAGTTGTATGTAAAGAGAGAATAGAGATCATGCTTGGTCTTTTATATTTACTTTGGAGTGATGCCCTTTGATAGACTAACAAAATAAAGGTTTCCTTCTTGAACTTTGAGCTCAGAGAGAGAGAGAGAGAAGGCAGGTTGTGTTGAAAACAAGGAACATCAATCATGTCCAACACAGAAGGATTGAAACCCACACAAACTGGCAGAGCCCCACACGCTCATTATGAACCCCTTTTCTAGCCCATGTACTGTGCTCATGGTACCAGCTCCTTTCTCCATTAATCCTCCAAGCCGCAAAGGAAAACCCTAATTAATCTTCTTTTTTCATTACTCTTTTACCTCTCCTTAATGATCACATATATATATATATATATATATATATATATATATATCGTCTCTTTGATCATGCTGATTAGTAGTAGTAGATGGTGTTCTCTGTGTTAATCACCTGCATAATCCCCTCCAAAACTGAAGATTTGATCAGTGGAGCTCCTCCACCTAAAATTCCTCCGGAATACGATCCGAAGGTTTCCGGCTCAAACTCCGTGTTTCCGCCGAAGCTAATTTCGGTAGAGCTGGAGTAGTACTTCTGCTGGCTTCCTCCGAAGGCGAGGAGGTTGCCGTAGTTTTCTTTGATCTGACAGTGGTGATGCTGTGATGGATATATAGAGGGGAAATGCTGATGTTGTTGGGTTTCTATTAATGAATCAGGATTTGAGGGGAGTTGGAGCTGCTCATGATGTTTAATCTGCTGCTGCTGCTGCTGATGATGATGATGATGTAGTTTCCTTTGGGAAGGAGAGGAGAACCCGAAGATCTTCTTCTTCAGCTTCGTGTTCCAGTAGTTCTTGATATCGTTATCCGTTCTTCCAGGTAGATGGGAAGCTATAATTGACCATCTGCATTCCAAGTTTCAGTACACATAATGCTAAATCTGGCAAGCAGAATAAAGTGGCTTCAATTCTCTCGAATGTTTTCAATCGGATAAAGGATCAGGATCCAAAGAAAAAAGCATCAAATCATTTTAGAGCTATGGATCGAGCTGAAGTTGTCTACGGCAATTAGATGTAAGCGAAGCTGCTTCAAGTTCTGAATCGAGAAATAAAAGAGGGAGGTTTTCAACTAACCTGCTTCCAATGGCAGCAAAGAGGCTGCAGATAATCCTATCTTCTTCTTCAGAGAAGTTGCCGTGCTTTATGTTTGGCCTCAGATAGTTCAGCCATCTCAGCCTGCAGCTCTTGCCGCATCTCCTTAGCCCTGAAAACCAATTCCATTTGAAGCTATACTATCAAACAGAGAGAAACACACACACACACACAGAGAGAGAGAGAGAGTTGGTTGATATGCTTACCAGCTTTCTGTGGTAGAGCGATCCAATTTCCACCAATCCCATGGGTCTCTATGTACTGCTTGAGCTTATCGTCTTCCTCCGGTGACCAAGGTCCCTTCTTCACGTTTGCCTTATCGCAGCATGGAGCCCTACCCATCTCTCAGATCTCTTAGTTCCTTCTTCTTCCTTCCCTCAATCTCTTCTTAATCCTTTCAACAGTAAATCTTCATTTCCCTTGCAGCCCACACACACACACACACACAGAGAGAGAGAGAGAGAGAGAGATCTAGAGAGAGGGGAGGGAATAAGTGAAAAGTGAGGAAGAGGAGGGAGGGAAGTCAAAGCTTATGGCTGTCAGGTATCAATCAGCTGCAGACATAGTCTGGGTGGCACTATCATTTTATACAACCACTCACAGTATCTCTCTTGCAACCAAACATGAATATCATTCATGAAATATACATACATATATATATATATATATATATAGTTTTTTGAGGCCCTACTGACTACTGTACCTATATATGAATTAATTTTTGTGTTGCTCTCAGCTCTTTTTTAATTATTCCACTTTGGGAGGACAAAAAAGAAGTGGAAAAGGACATGAGCAAGTGAAAGTTGTGCTCATGGTCCCATGGCGGCTTTATTCTGCTTCCAAAGCCTGGCGCTCTAATGCTTGTGATTTGCATAGCCTACCCAAATCCCATCTCAGCCCTTATAATCTTCTTGATTGCAACGTTAAAAACATCAGGATATATCTGCAGTTTCCACAGTTTTGAAATTTTCAATTTAATTTGAACTCCATAAACTTTACGTTTTGAGCCAAAGATTCTAATTTGAATTTGGGACATTTATCCGAAAGATATTTTGATTACGAAAAATTATGTTTTTCATCTTCAAAAATGAAATATTATGTATATCACGTGAAATCTTAAATAAAATTATAATATATTTCAAATTCTAAGCCTTAAAATCAAAACTTATAATCCAAAATATTAAATTATATGTCATAAATTACTTTAATACTAAAAACTAAACTCTAAAATTTAAATTTTCATAAATTAGCTGTATAGAAATTTCATTTTAAACTCAATCTGATAAGAGGAAAAGAACCATACACATAATAATAATAATAATAATAATAATAATCGTGAAAATGCATTACTTATTTAACTCATGATTTTTTTAAATGTAATGTAAAATATATAATTTTATAATATTTCAGTGTAATATATGTTCATCTTTAATAGTGAAACACATAATTTTTCACAATATATGTATTTTAAAAATTGTACTAAAATTTATTTAAAATTTGAAATGTAGATGATTCTAACGTGATATATAAGATTAATTAATTACATAATTAATCTTATTAAAGATATATAATTAACTTGAGCAAATAAACATACCCTACTTGTTTTGGTTTTGACGAATAAGAGCAACTACTTAAACATAGATAACAATTTATGCTCAAACTCGTTTAATAATCCATTAGGATCTTCTCTTATGGGACATGTACAAAATATAAATTCGTGCTTATGTGACAGATTTATGTCAAAATATTATTACATGAGATTTTGTTATTCATACCGACCAACTAATGTATGTGTGTGTGTCTATATATATATATATATATAAACATAATGGATCTAGCATGTTCATATATACTTTTTTTAAATATTTCAATTATATTAATTAAACATCCTTGTTTACTAGTTCTAAACTATAGTTAAACGATATGTCATTAATTTGTGATGCTTTTATTACAATGTGAATTAATTTAATCATACTATTTTTTTATTTATGCAACGCAAGGTGGGTCAAACCCTTCCTATATTTAGTTAAAAGGATTGGGCCAAGGTGAACCTAGAAATAGATAGTGATCGAATTTGTATGAGTTTTATCTTTAAACCATTTTTATTATATTAATAGGAGTCTTAACTTTTATATATTTATATATATATATATAAATATATAGCCCGAGAGGATCGGGATAAAGAGTGCTTATGGGGCTTTAAGATATACAGCTTAAGGATTGTACCATTAAGTTCAATGTCTGAAAAATATCAATGGGATTTGAAAATTTAATGTAGATATTCATGGTTGAAAAAGAATTTAATAGGCTGATTTCATGTCTGAAAAGGCATTATCTGGAATGGGTGATTATTTACAAGATTTAAATGGATTTGTGCATTGTTTGCCATGGTGTCTCTGAATGTTACTCATGGCTAATTCCATATGTTTATTTTGGTTCTTTAAGGAGATATTTACAAGACTTTCTGCTATATTTAATTAACCACAGATTATTCCGTCTGGGAGAGGCTAAGGGGTAAGAATAGATAAGGGAGGGATATGTAAGCCATGGTTTTTCACTTAATTGCATCGTTCGGATTCTAAGTTTGCTAGTTTAATTTTTGTTTAAGGGCTCGAGATTTCAACGTTTGTTTTGCTTGTTTTTTTAATGATTTTTTTTGTCTAAATTTTAGTGAAAGTTGGGGGTGGGGGAAGTTTTTGGGGAAGTATTTTTTGTTATTTTTTTTTTTTTTTGTGGCTGGTTTTTGGGCGCCGCTTTCGCCTTATAATTATTAAACCGGGATTTGCCAACCCTTATAAATTTAGTGTATAAGTCCTGTGCATAGGATAGCTGAAATTGTTGTTGTCGCTATATATAGATACATTCTTATGTTCGATGAAAGATTGGCAAGTTTTATTTTAGATCTGTTCTAAGATTTACACTTCGAGCTTTAATATTAATCGAGAACGATAATTTTTAAGTGAAAGCGTCGGCTCAAGACGACCTGATTTTGAAGAGAAAAGAAGTAAGGAGGGATATGGTGAGGTGGTCATATGGTGCAATTGTTGGCATTTCATTTTTTTAGGAGTGTTGGGAAGTACTGTATAGAGCATCCTTAATGTTTGTTGGAGAAGTCAAAAGAGTGAAATCAATTGAGTGGGATCAATATGAAGACTAAAGCAGATTAGATATACATAGCATGCTAAATGCTTGGTAAAGTCCGAGTAAGAGATCGCCTGGTTATTTAAACTTTTGTAGAGATGCAATTGGTAAGGAAGTGTATGTCGTGTTGGGGAAAGCTCTGAAGTGTCACACTGAGAGGTGTCTATTGTTTCAGTCTAGAAGTAGGGTTGCGGAAGCTGCTAGTTGACAGTAGGTTTAGACCCGAGGTGGGCTTTAACTCTGATCTAGCAATTGAAGGGAATAGAACGTGTGAACTTGATTGGTCGGATTTAAGGCCTGTGTATATGTGCGACAGCGCTTAAAAGTCAAACGTTTTCAGACAATTATGAGCCAACATTGAGTCGACCGCGGATTACGGATTAATGCGTTGGAAGCATGCAATGGAAATATAATTTAGCTTTTGAATTGAGGTGCAACCTAGGCTTTGGCAAGTGAACAATATTGTTTTTTTTTTGATTGTTGTTCGTTTTGGTCGTTAACTAAAAGGTGGTTTTTGACGCTTTTCCCGAACGCATCTTTCATGATGCTTGTAAAGTAGTTGTGGTCTCAAAGATGTTGGAGTTGATGAAAAAGCAATGAAAAGTTTTTTTTTTTTTGCATTATTAAAGAGAGTCTAGAGAACTTATTAAAGGTTTCTGTGTTGGTAAAGAACAAAAGAAATTAAAAAGATGTATAGTGTTAGTAAAATTGTTTGGAGTGATTTTCTTACATTTGAAATATACATTGGGTTGTATGATAGTATTGTCAAATAAAATTTAAGGTTTTAGATTATCTTATATTTTTTTTTTTTAAATTATTTTGCAATTATAAAAAATTTTAAGGGCTTAAAATTATCCACCCCAGGTCCCTGAGTAGATTTAGTAGGTTTATTAAATTACGCATCATACACAAGGTGCCCTTGTTTTAGCAAGCTAGCGTTTTTTTCTAGAAAAAAATTAGCTATAGTAGTTGATAAAAATGACCTATCATCTGGGTGCCTAAGTATTCTGATCAAAATAGTATCATTCATGTGTGTCCCTATTTTTAAATTTTTGGTTTGATTGAAGTTTTTGTATTAGTGTCTTTTATATAAAATTTACAATATAAGAATTTAAAAGGATGATGTGATAGACTATGTATTATTAATTTATTTAATGCATTAATTATATTTACTTAATAACATCTTCTTCTTCTTATTAAACTCCTCCGCGCTGCTCTCTCCTGCGAACCGCGGGGCACTAAGAGGTCCGGCCTAGGCGCGCGGATGTCACCGAAGCCCGCTGTTTCGCTTTACTCATTGGCGCGCTGCCGGTAGTTATAACGAGCCACCGCGGCCGCCCCGACGCCGCCGCCGGCGCCGGCCGCAGCCCCGCCGCCGCCGCGCGCCCCCCGCGCCGCCGCCGGCCGCCGCGGCGCCCCCCACGGGGAGCTGTCTCGCCAGGGCCGCCCCATACACGGGCTCCGAGCCTAGAACATATGACTACCGTCGGCCCTGATTCCGCTGCGCTGGCGAGGCCGCGGGCAGCTGCTGGGTATCGGCAGGTTTTGTGTCGGTAGCCTCTGGTAAGCCGCGACGGGCGCGCGAGGCAAAGTCCGGGCCTTTGTATTATATTAAAGGAGTCTTGATAGCTTTTAAGTATAATTATATATTATAATTAGATGTTATAGTGTTATACAGATATATATTATATATCATAGTAGGTTTTAGGATATATAAGTATAGTAGTATATAATAAATATGATAGCTAGACATAGTCAGAGTTGTAAATGAACGCGGAGTGTTGCGAGTTGAACAGATAGCTTCATGTTCAATGTCATACAAGCTTGTTCGATTGTTTGGATTTGGACTGAAATATTTACAGGGATAAATTACGCTAATATGCGGCCAGTGTCTAGCAGCAATTTATTTTATTTATTGCGCAGTTTAGCTTCATAGCCATTCTTAATTATTATATTTGCAAGAGCACTCAAAGGCGCAGTTACAAATCTTTATATACACACACATTTGATGTTAAAGACTGTAGATTCAAGAATCTATTTGGAAAAAAATTAATCTGTTAGTATGCATGTAAATTAGATATTTTAACTCTAATAGTAAGTATGTTTTTTCTCTTCCTCAATTACCGGGACAGCTAAGAGCGTTAATTTATCGCTAAATGGTAATTTCATGGGTTGGTTTCGTGGAATGTCTTCTTGCTTTTGGCCGCCAACAGGTAAATGATTAAGGTTTTAGGGATTTTCAGCTGGCTAAAATATATGTTAAATGATCCTTAAGGAATAATAGTGATGAATCGGCTCAGATTTTTTGTAAATTTAATTAGTAGTTAGGTTATTGAAAATTTATGATTGCTCATGTATAAGAGAGAATAAGGTTAAAGATGTTGCTGTATTGTAAGATTTT
>KZ451950.1:1342027-1356298 GCA_002786265.1 Apostasia shenzhenica
TATGTATATATGTATGTATATATGTATGTATGTATATATATATATATATATATATATGTATATTATATATATATATATATGTATATATGTATATATATGTATATATATATACACAACACACACAAAGTTAAGAACTACATTGATTTGCAATAATTATTGGCTGCAGAGTTTTTTATTGATTGTAACCAATCATTACTACAGCATGAGCAATTTAATTAGTTATGTTTATTTGTGTAATTATATTATTAAATATGCATGAAATTAAGATTATAATATTGCTTGATTATTTTCTTATAACTCCAATCATGTGGGTTGATTGCACCAAAATATGGTTCATGATTGAACTTGAAGTGCTAGAGACAAAATTCTTAAAGGAACTTTCTACTAGTGTAGTTAACTTTTGCATAAAATTTATAATTATGCCAAGAAAAATTTGAAATTGGGTCAGAATTAATTTGAAAATATTGAAGCCTTCTTTTCTATATTACTTCATAAAATCTCTCTCTTTATGTCTTTATTGTTTCATTTATTTGCATACCATTTATTTTAGTAGATTTATTTTATAAATTATATCCAACATAAATTTTAATATTTGAAAGCATTATTTTAGGGTAAATTAATTGCACTTGAGCCTTTAAGGTCAAGTGGGATCGAGTTTCAAATTGACCCTAATTTTTAAAAAAATTGTGATTTTAATCCAAAAAATTGCAAAAATATTATAGTTTTGATCTCTCTTTCAGAATTTTATATTTTTTGCTAGTTTTTTTTTATCAGAAAATAAAAATTTAATTACATTTTAAATAGTTTGAATAATTTATATATTATTTCTATTTTCACTCTTTAAAAATTTAACAAAAAGCTAAAATTTAATTTCTCCTATCTCTTGCAATTTTCGTTTAAAAATTTTAAAACTAAAAAATATAAATATTAGTATTTCAAAATTATATCCTAAATAGTCAAAAATCAATGATTAAAAATAATCTTATATCATAATAATAAAAAAATTAATAATTATATCTTAATTGTAAATAGTATATTCATAACCTCAAGGATCTAAATTGAGGATTTTAAAATGTGAATACCAATTTACAATGACTTTCCGACCTCAAGACCTCAAATGCAATTTATCCTAAATTTTAATCCACAAAAATTTCAAAATAAAAAATAACTTTATTTTATTTAAAATAAAATTACATATATTTAAAATCTTTTATAAATCTTAAAATAAAAAATATCACATCAAAATTATCTTTTATCACATTTAAAAATAATTCTGAAAACATACAGCACACATACATTAACAAAAACAAAAATTTCTCAATTGATCTCCTTAAAAATTTGGATGTGTGCAATAAATTGGTAATTTTCTACTGTTGGGTTATCAATATTAACATTTTATGCTGATTAAGAAATTTGCATATATTCCATATAAATTTGAATAATTATACATTGTTGAATAAGTAATTAAATACTGATATTTTAATACTATGTATGCATACCTCTAATCAATAGTTGAAGTACAAATATTAAAAAGTTGACACATTAAAAAAGGAAGATAAATTTTGTTATTTAACAAAAATAAAGTACCTTTAAAATATAAAAACATGCTATACATTTGTAATACTTAATCAATAAATTAAGTAATTATGATTTAATTTTTTAATTTATTAAATTATTTAGTAATTAAAATTTTAAATTATAATTAATCAATTTATTAATCAGTTATTAATGATAAAATATTTTGAAGACTGACCAATAAGAGAGTGATGAAGAGTATAGGTAACTATGATAATGTAAATAGAGCATGAGTGCAAATTATAATAATATTAAGACAATGCACATAACTTGAAGTATATTGCTGGCATAAAAATGTAATAAAATTAATTTATTATTATTATTGAGATTTATGGAAAATTTAAAATAAGATTGATGAAAGAAAACTAACTTTTTATACTTGATTTCGTGAGATGTGAATAGAATTTTTTTTTATTATTGAGAGTTGTGCTACGTTATAAAAATTTATGATTTTATGATTTTGAAGTCATAATTATTTTAATCAAACAAGACTAAAAAGATATTTTACAAGAATAGCAAAGAAAATAAAATAGATAAATTGATGTACAGCTAGTATATAAGATTGTAAATGCATCTAGAAATAAATTTTAAAAACTATTAGTAATAACAAGATAATCTAGTTATCAAAAAAAAATCGAAATAATAATAAAAATTACACGGAGAGACGCTAGGAATTATGAGGTTCAAGGCATCGACATCCTCATCCCTATCTAGGAGACTCCTCGATAACATTTTACTATAAAACCTCGACTTGGCACGATAAATGGCAAAAACTCTAATGAGTTAGAAAATTCCTCTGTCTCATTAAAAAGTGACTTTTAATTCTTAGGCCCTATTTGGCAATGGACACAAAATCATGACTAAGATTACTCATGACTAAAATCTTAAATTTATTTTAATTAAAAAAATATTAAAAATTTATTTTATATCTCATTTCACACAAATTTCAACATTAAACAATCACTTTATTTCACATCCAACATAATTCTCAATAAATCAATCAACTTTATTTCACATCATACATAATTTTTAGGGCAAATTTCACTCAGGTCCCTGAGTTTAAGGGTTATTATCACACAGGTCCACATTTTTAAAATCCTATCATCTGGGTCCCTAAGTTTTCAAAAAATATCATCTGGGTCCCTATTTTAGTTTTTTATTATTAAAAAATATAAAAATTACCATTATACCCTTACCCTCCCTCTCTCCTCCAGATCCGGTCGCCGCGCACCCCGCGCCGCCGGCCCCGCCGCCGCGCGCCCCCCCGCGCTGTCCCCCGCCGCCGCGAGCCCCCCCGCGCCGCGCCCCGCCGCCGCGCCCCCCCCCCCCGCGCCGCCGCGCAGCCCCGAGCCGCCCCCGCGCCGCCACCTCCAGATCTGGCGAGGCAGCCGCGTCGATGGCGGCTGCTGCACGCGGCGGCGCCGCCAGGGCTCGCTGCGCGGCCGGCGAGGCAGCCGGCCGCTGCGGCTGCTGCGCCGGTGCGGCCGCCCGGAACGCAGCGGCCGCTGCGCACCGCGGGGCCTCGCGGCGGGCTGCAGCGGCTAGCGGCCCGGCTGCCTCGCCGGCCGCGCGGCCCGGCTGCCTTGCCGGCCGCGCCGGCGGCCTCGCCGCAGGCGGGTGGCGGCGCGGGGGGCGCGCGGGCGGCGGGGCGGCGGCGGGGGCGCGCGGCGGCGGCGGCGCTGCGGGGCGCGGCGCGGGGCGGCGCGCGTGGCGGCGGCAGCGGCGCGGCTGCGCGGCGGCCGGATCTGGAGGAGAGAGAGGGAGAGTAAGGGTATAATGGTAAATTTTTATATTTTTTAATAATAAAAAACTAAAAATAGGGACCCAGATGATATTTTTTGAAAACTTAGGGACCCAAGATGAAGGATTTTTAAAAACGTGGACCTGTGTGATAATAACCCTTAAACTCAGGGACCTGGGTGAAATTTGCCCTAATTTTTAATATAACTAACTTAATTTATTTCACATCATACACATTTTTCAAAAATCACTAAAAATTTCAACCAAATCTTTTTTTTTTTTCTTATTACCAAACAGAACCTTAATTTAGTTCTCTGCTCTCTTTAATAATGAAAAAAAAAACTTTTTCATTGCTTTTTCATCAATCTCACATCTTTGGACACAACTATTTTTACAAGCATCATGAAAGATGCGTTCGAAAAGGTCAAAAACACTTTTAGTTAGACGACAAAACCGAAAACAATCAAAAAAACAATATTTGTTCGACTTGCCAAAGCCTAGGTTGACCTAATTCAAAAGCTTAATTTCCATTGATGCTTCCAACGATTAATCGTAATCGGGTCGACTCAATGTTGGCTCAATGTTGGTTGACTTTAAGGGTCGACTTACACAGCCTTAAATCGACCAAGTTCACACGTTTATCCTTCATGCTAGATAGAGTTAAGCCCACACTGGGTCAACCTATGTCATCTTAGCAGCTTCGAACCGACTTAGACTTGAAACAATAGACACTTCAGTGTGCATTTAGAGCTCAAGACGACATACATTCCTTACAATTGCATCTAAAAGTTAAATTAACAAGATCTCTACTCGACTTTAACCAAGCATGCATGTATAATCTGTTTAGTCTTCAATTGATCACTTGTTGACTCTCCAACAACATGGATGCTCTAGTACTTCGTCCAACATCCCTAAAAATGAATGCAACAATGCACTCTACCTATCCTCCTACTTTTTCTCTTCAATTCAGGTCGTCTGAGCTCGAGCTTTCACTTAAAAATTATCGTCTCGATAATATTAAAGCTGAAGTGAATCTTTAGAACAGATTAAAATAACTTGCAATCTTCTCGACAAAGGGAAGTCAATCAACAAAGTTAGCTTTTGGGACTAATTATAAGGAAAGCGGCGCCAAAACCAGCAAAAAAAAAAAAAAACTCCCACAATTCACTAAAAGTTAGACAAAAAAAATTAAACTAGCAAACTTGAATCTCGAACGATGCATTAGTGAATAAACATGCTTACATACCCTTAGCCTCTCCAGATGAATAATCTGTGTTAAATATGCAAAGTCTAATTTCCTAAGAACAATACATATGAGTAGCCCAGGAGAACATTCAGGAGACACCATGCAACAATAATCCATGATATTTTTCAGACATGAATCTTAAGCCTCTTCTCTCAAATGATTCCAACGGTCATTAAATCCTTCTTATGATACTATATATTTAGATAAGATGATAGCTAAAGCAAGTTGGACATACCATTAACTTTGTTGTAATCAACAAATATATAGCACCTCCATATTTACCCCAAAAAAAAGTCTCTTCTTCTGCTAATTATTTGAATAGAGGGCGACTCTGCCATCACTATTGCGGACCTTCACCGAACAGCCAGAGGACACCCTCCCGACAAGACCATGGCCCAGATCGCCAATCTTTTTTGCGCCTTTAAGGCGTACAAGATATCTCATGTATACAGAGCCGCTAATAGAGCGGCAGATGTTGTAGCTTCCTTTTCTTGTTTAGATGATTTAGAGTGGCATAGGGGCATGTCCCTCCCACTCGATTTTTGTTCGATTCTTGACGAGGATCTAACTTTTTGTACCTGATGTATCTTTTTTTACTGTTACAGTATTATAGGCTACGGCCGAATTTCAAAAAAAAAAGTCTCTTCTTCCGCTAATTATTTCAAATCATTGGATAGTCTGTATGACCATCGACGAACCTTTTACTAACTTCTTCTAGTAGAATAAAATTTGAATGGTGTAGTTGGACTTTCTGCTATAGAAGGCTGAAAATGCTTACAGAGTTGCAGTCCACTCATATGTACCAACTACCAAAGGCCCGTATACCTTCTGGAACTGCTGCTCTTACTGCATCAGCATGCTACAGTAGAAATGATTCCTCTAAGCATCAAATACTCGTGGAGCTTTAACCCTAGCAACACAAGTAACATTATAAGACAGCTTTACATAAAATTGAAAGTCCCTTTGAACTATATATTATTTCCCCAAGTTTCATGCATGAAGATATTGAAGAAAATGTAAATTCGATACATTTCTAAAAATAGAAGCATGATACTAACAGTAGTATGACAGCATTTGATATAAGTTGTTGAACTTGTATAAAGTTTTCTAAATCATAACATGATAGTCTTTGAAAGTCGTTGAAACTAAACACAACAGAAACTCGAGGTTCTAAGAAATTACCACACGCTACATATCTAATGATTTCTTGTCTTAAAATATTAGAGAATTATAACTAACCTCTCATCATGCTTATGTCTAAATGAAAATTAACCCAAATGACCTTCAAAAATCAAATGATAGTCCTGAAAGAAAAGGCTAAATTAATGCTTAGAAGATAAAGTTAACATTTAAGTGATATCAAGGACGTTTTACCTATATTTACCATAACAGAAGTTCCAACCCTTGACTCTAGGTGTGGTTGTAAGTGAACCACACATGACAAGCTAGTTGTGGTTCACCACGACAAAATATATTCGTGTTGGCCTATTAAGCTTAGAAAATAAGGTTTTTGAGCACTTCTCTAAACAAGTAAGAAAATTTATGTTCACGAACAAACTCACTTGATAAAATGATCAATAAAATATATAGTTGCATATGCATATTATTGTTAAGTTTTATAAGGTTTGAAAATGACTTGCCAAAACATAACATTATAGAATTAAATTAAGTAATTATGTTTACAGTGAAATTTAATATGTTCTATGTCAGTTAAACTCACCACAGATTCGCTGAAAATCACTTATTTAGAGGGTAAACATTTAGGTACATCCATTGTAGAAAATAAAATCCACAAACTTTTTCATTTGTCATTATATGATTGGAGTCATCCCCAATAACTGCTTGTGTCTTTTAAAAAAGAATATTTTTTAAAATAAAATTGTTTTATCTGTAACTAACTATGCCATGTGTATAATCAAAATATTTTAGTTACATAATTCACTTTATGCAATAGATGCATGTAAGTTGAACCCTATTTTCAGATCTTTTTTTTTTTTTGATAGAGAAGTTGTGTGAGAAAGTAAATACAATCAGAAAGTAACACAAAAGAGCTCAACTTGAACATAATTTTAAACCGGAGTTCAAGTTCGAGCACGATAAGCAATAAATTAATGATTCTGGATACAACAATACCATCTTGGTTTGGTTTGCTTACAACCTAGCTCCATAATTACAAACTTAGATTTGTTACTAGTTATAAGCCTTACACATCCCCAAACCAACTATGTTACACATCCCCAAACTTAGATTTGTTACTAGTGGTTTGTCATGTGCCTTATGAGATCCACGTATAGGAAATTTTTTGACATTTCAATTGATTTCTAGTAGCAAAAATGTAGGACACATGCCCAAAATTATTAAAATAGTTATCCTTAGTTTTAGGCAAGACATGCACGAAATGTGTAACGTTATTAATAGTCAAGTAGTGTGCACTTATACATTTTATGGAGGAAATACCATGGTTTCTAAATAAAATTATGTGGTTGAGCCATCAACAGTAAATTTCAAATGAGCTGAATGATTTTAAAGCAGTAAGTTGTTAACAACACATGTAGTTCATATATGATGACAAGTGAAAAGTTGGTCATCTTACATAGATTTGTGTCCACAAAGATGTGGATATTTCGTAAACTAATCAAGAATGTGTAGTAAATTCCTGTTAAAGCTTGCAGTAAATATTGGGAGATACTACTGAAGTTTCTTCTAGTACCCATCACTGCTGGTATCATACATATCTGCAGCACTTTCATCGCCAATAACATCCTCCTCAATCTCCACCTGAAGTATATTCATCGGGTGATGGAGCACTTATCCTGTGTAAATTTCTCATCACACTAACAAATAGTTTAAGCCATTTACCCGCCTTTAGTACTCAATGCCCCCTTCAGTCCTCTTCCTTCACTGGACTAGCCCCTAACTTGTTGCTGCTAGAAGCTGTTAGAAGGAAGATGGGGAGAATATAATTGCACAACAAGAAATTTAAACGTTAATGGGGGTTGGATTCCCTTAATAACCTGCCAAAATGCTGATGTTGATCAATTTTATCAAGGGTAAAATAATTCTGTCGAACCCCCCCTTTGGAAGAACGCCTACTAACATAAATAGGCATTACCAAGAAATTTATTGTCATCCCTATCACATGCATTTTCCTCTCATAATAAAAGAACGCTCAACAATGGATAAAACTCCATGTCAAACAAAAGCTTATTCCCCTAGTGTCACCATCTTCCTCCTCTTATTTTCTTCTCCTTCTCTGCTTGATTATCAAACTTGAAGTACTTATACCCCAATTTCTTACCGAACTATTTCTAAATCCATAGAATGCAAAGTGCCATTTAAGTTAGCCTACACCCTATTCTCTTCTGGCTGTTCTTCACTTCTACCACACTGTTCCACCTTCTTACAGTAATTTCATTAGCTTCTGATTTCTGCATTCAGTAAAACACCGTTATCATCACTGACTGTTCGCATGTCTACATTAGATCATACTACTCACATAAAAGTCCTACCAATAAATTCCTTAAATCCAGAGAAGCTCCAAACCATTTGAAAGTAACCGCACTAGGCGATTTATCAAAAAGAGTAGATAGGCGTGATTTTGAGCAGGAAAAGCATAATAATTGTAGGTCACAGCATTTTAGCATCTGAAAGTTCATAACCTTCAGATCAAGAAGCTGCGCGCAGAAATCCACAAAAAAATTAAAATAGAATTTTGACGAAGATTCACAAAAGAAAATATCACCTGGTTCAGATCTAGGTTACGGGCTTACGTCTCGGCGGTAGCAAAATCATTTAGAAGCTGGACGAACAAATTCTCAAAAACGGAAGAAAAAAAAAAGAGATATGAAATAGGACAGATTCAGAGAAAATAACATCACCTGATTCAGATCTAGGTTATCTGGAAGAACAAATTCCCCAAAAACAAAAGCTAAGACAGCGGAAGCAGATTCTGAGGACGCAGAATTTCTCAAAAAAATTTGGACCATTTCTCGATTTGTGCGTGTCATCCTTGCGCAGGGGCCATGCTAATCTTCTCTGTATCGTTCCAATTTTATCGGATATCTCCGAAGAGACGATAACGTCGATACAAAAATGCCATAAAAACAAATATTACATATATTCAACAGCGATGTGGTACTAAACCTCATTTAAGAGATATTTACAAAACAATTTAATTATAAAAAATTATATACTTTATATGATATTTTAAAAAGAAAATTATAAATTAAATTAATGACTTATTTTTATAAATTTTATTTTATTTTGTATTATTCATAAGTTTATAATAAAAAGTTTCATTTTACTTAGATTGTATTTCTAGCAAATTTTATATATAACTTATCTATAAAATAAATAATATATGAAATATAGTGTTAAAATTTAAGGTTTAAACTTTAGGGTATTGTTTTTAGTATTAAAAAAATTTAGGGTATAATATTTAATATTTTAAATTATAAATTATAAAATTAAGTCGTGTGTTGAAGGGTTGATTATAGATAAGAGAGAGAAAATATTTAATATTATAGATTTAATGAGAATTATTTTAATATTGAGAGATATATGAGATATGAAATAAAATTAATTTTAATATTAAATTTTATATTAAATATAGTATAAAATAAAATTAATTTTTAAAATCAAAATTTAAGTTAGACCTCAAAAATGAGTGAACCAAACAAAGCCTTGGAGCTCAAAATTTGAAGCATAGTGTGATTTTATTCAAAACTATTATAAATTTATAATTTCATAAAACTTCAATATAATAAAACACGTAATTTTTCATAATTAAATTATCGTTCACGTAAATTTTCTCTCATATAAAAGATAAATTACTCTGATGTTCCTATAATTTGAAACTACTGATAAATTAGTCCCTATTTTAGAAAAAAAAAATTTTTTTGAAGATAAAAGAAATGGTTTTCTAAATTGTGGAGTAAATAGTCATACATTTTAGAAAAATCATACATTGCTCTCCATATAGTTTGACATACTGAGGAATTAGTTCATAGGCAAAAACATAACAAATTTATAAATATAACAAAGGAGGTCCTTTGATGACATTTTTCATAAGTTTTTTGTTATTAGTGATGTTCGGGAAGTACAAATTAAGTTGTATTAACATATCAAAAATCTCGCTCTAATTATTTCTCACTTTGTTTGAGAACTCATCAAATCACCTGTGACTCGGGCTAAAGAAGAGAGTCGATAAGTGTTAATTTATGATGCAAAAAATTGGCATATTTTCTTGCTCAAAACTCTCAATAAAAAGAAACTCCGTTTTATTATATCATTAAATAACGAGGTATAGCCAATATCAAAAATTAACGCTCTTCAAAATCACTTGTCTAATGTGTGATTTTTGTTAAATGTAGATTAGCTTTATACTTGGGTCAACTTATAAGAATATATGGTTATATATTTTATAAAAAAAAATCCTATAAAAATTTATTAGTTATTTGCCCAATTATATTAAAAAAATTTATTGCCTTTATCCCTAACTAAAAGTACATTTTATCAACATTATTGTGAATAGTTAATAAAATGTTATTTATAATTCTTTAATATTACCAATATTTATTAATGAATTTTTACGATTATCTCAAGTTGATTTGTATATTAACTATTAATTAAATATATAGTCTATTATTACATTTATTAAATTTAAAATTACAAAAATAAAATAATTGTTATTAAAAATTCTAATAACTGTTTTCTTTTTAGGGAGAATGGCGCTAACTAATTGACAATTTTTTTTACCTCTCTCATTATAAATTAAAATATTTAATTTAATATTCTCATGAAAAATTAATTAAATTCTGAATATTTATCAAATTTTTAAAATAAATAAAAATAAAAATTTTTAAATATTATTATAAATAATAATAATAAGGTTTTGTTTTTAGTACTGACTAAATAAATTTTAATGAGAAGTTATAATACAATGAAAAAAATAATATCAAATTTATCTCACGAGAAATGCGGTTAACAAAATCTAATAGCTTATATCATATATTACAATATAATTATAATTATGTATTTTATTTTATCTATAAGTCACATATCTAAGTCTTTACCTTACAAAAATAACTAGAATTTAATAGTAGGATTGTTTTTTGAACAAATTAATTTTATTAAATTAATTTGTTCAAAACTTCAAACAAAGCTATCTGTTTATGTGATTATTTTTACAAGAAAACAATTTAATATGATATTTTATTTTAAAATTCGTAAAATATTTAAAATAAAATTAGTTAGTTTTGGAGAAGTGCGTAGTATTGTGAAATAAATTTGATTTTATATTTTAAAATTTTTACAAAATGAGGAAAAAAAGTTAATTTTAATTTTAAAATTTGTATAGAATTTAAAATATTATTAGTTTAATATTGTTAAAATTGTTTAATATATAATTTATAAGATTAATTTTAACCTAGTTTAAAGTTGACCTAAAAAACAAACACACGTATTATACACAAATTTCAATATCATAATAATTTATAATATTTTAATTTATATTAAATCATTCTATTTGATATTTTATGTAAAAATTAAAATAAAAATATTAATTTTATTTCATATTATATATATTTAAAATAAAATTAATTTTATTTTTATTGGAGCATATTTTGAGGATACTTAAGGAGTTTTTGAGATAAAAAGAAAAAATATATTTTAATATTATAATGTAAAATAAAAAATATTTTATTATTGGGTATTGTATTGTATATGAAATAAAACTAAGCCTTTTACTAAAGTATGTATGGGGTGTGAAATAAAATTAATTTTTAAAATTTGAATTTATATAGGATGTGAATTAAAATTGATTTTTAATATTTAAATTTATGTATGGTATAAAATTAAATAATATAAAATATTAATAAAAATATTTTTATAGCTGTTTGAGTTTTTTTTATTCTCAATCAAATAAGGAAAGTCATCTAAAATTAAGTAACATGCATCTAAATATCACTTTTTATTGTAATAGAGAGAGGAGTGGTTAGTTCTATTATCATCTTAAATTTAACATATATATATTAAGAGTTAAAAATAATAATTTGTTATGTTTATTTGTAAAAATTAGTTTTAATATAATTAAAATTAAATTAACTTAGATAATAATTTTTTTATTGAGAATTATGAATAATATAAATTAATAAAGTTTAGTTTTTATTTTAAATAGATTAATAATGTGAAATATAGTTAAATAATAAAATTTTAATTTATATATGATGTGATATGTATGATTAAAATTAATATGATTAATTTTAACTTAATTAAATAAATACACTGGAATAGAATAAAAACTCTATATACTGTAGCTTATTTGACACCAAAAAAAAACTACATGTATTAAAAATAAAATTTCTGAAATTTCTCACCCTCATAAATCATAATATTATATAATTATTTTTTAAGGGATATAATAGTAATTTTCAGTTAGCTCATGATGAAGATATTAGATTTGTTTTTAATGAAAAAGATATTAGATTTTTGGGACGTGGAGGTGGAAAAATGCTAATATGTGCTCTCTGTGTACATGATTTTCAGCTGTTTATGTACGTAAAGATGCAGTAAAATGAGCCAAGATAGGGAGAGAGGGCTGAATGGGTTTTTCACAGGGCTATTAATAATCTAATTTTGGGCTGATATGATTTTAGCTTAAAATTGAATTAAAATATTTTTTATTTAATTTTGATTCGGTCTGAAATATGAGCGAAAATTATTCAATTCGAGCTAGGTCTGGCTCGCTTTTAATTAATTCAAATTTGATCCGAGTCTAATTAAGCTTGTGACGCCCATGGCTGAAGAGGGCGGAGAGTGATCGTCGGGTGATGTCCTAAGAGAAAGAAATCACTGAGGCAAAGTGCAACTCCTGGCAAGCTTCTAGGTCGAATAATGAGTGGTGAGAGGGTCACAGAAATGAATCATCCCACATTGGAAGGGGAGGGAGATCCTGAGCTGTATAAGTAAATAACGTGATCTCAAATAGTAAAGGAATTTTTTGGGGCAAAACCTTAAAGTTAGTAATCGAAAACTCTATAGTTGAGCGTGCTTAGGCTGGAGTAGCACTAGGATGGGTGACCTCCTGGGAAGTACTCAACCATGTAGTTTTCCTAAAGTCAGAGTGGACAATACCACTACATTGAGATCACGGGATGTTACAATATGATATCAGAGCCGACTTCTCACAATACGATGTGGTTCGAGGACGAACCAGACGGAAGCTGGTGGGCCTGTGAAGCTCGTGACCGAAGAGGGTGGGGAGTGCCGGGTGATGTCCTAAGAGAAAGAAATCACTGAGACAAAGTATGGCTCTTGGTAGGCTTCTAGACCGAGTAATGAATGGTGAGAGGGGCACAGAAATGAATCGTCCCACATCGGAAAAGGTCCAAAGCGGATAATACCTCTACAATGAGATCACGGGATATTACAAAGCTAGTCATGCAATCTGACTTTCGATTTAGTCAAATTAATGATAGGTACAAATGCCATTATTTATTCAATCAACTCAAGTCATACTGTCCATCTTGATCTAATGGTTGGAAATAAAAATAAAAAAACTTAATTTAAGTTAATAAGGTTAACAAAACTCATGAAGAAAATTCTAATGTAGTAATTCATTAGAGCAATCATGAAAAAATTAAGGGACATTTACATGATGGACATAGAAATTAGGCTAATTTACGGATTTCACAGTAAATTTTAAAATATCACAGATATCACATCTAAAACAGCTATTTTTTCGTTTTTCACATCCTGCAGTAAATTCTATCAGAAAATTTAACGATAGTTAAATCTCAACATGAAAATCTCAACTATTGATCGCATTGTTTAACCATTGATCCTCATGTTAGGGTATTGCGGAGCTGCATTGGTTCTGACAGTAGCGTATTCACGCGAGCATCACTCAGAGGGTAATGATGGATATGAAATTACCTCACTTGCACCTTTAGAATTCTGTCATCATCGGCTTCGAAAAGGTCTGATGCCCGCTTGCGATGCTTGTGTAAGAAAAAGATGCTAATAGCTTAGTGATGCTCTCGTGAATACGCTGTCGTCGGAACCAATGCAGCTTTGCGATGCCCTAGCATGAAGGTCGATGGTTAAATGATGCGATCAATGATGGAGATTTTGTTGAGATTTAACTATGGTTAAATCTTCTGATAGAATTTACTGCAGGATGTGAAAACCCAAAAAATAGTTATTTTAGATGTGATATCTGTGATATTTTAAAATTTACGGTGAAATCCGTAAATTAGCCAAATTTTTGTGTCCACCGTGTAAATGTCTCAAAAATTAATATGCAAAAACAAATTATATATAAATATTTATAAATAGTTTTTAAAAATTTTTAATTGATTCGATTTCAAGATGACTTGATTCAATTTAATGCCAACTTAAGATTGGATTAATAAAAATCTCGAATCATAAAAATTATTTATAAATCGACTCTCTTAAATCGAGTTGAATATATCTTTATTCGATTCATTTGGTATTCAAGCTAAGTTAACACCCAGAGAAAGAGAGAGAGAGAGAGAAGTGGTTGGCTGAGGGGCACATGCTTTAATGCAGAAGCTTTACCTGCAAGAATGTCCTTAGATTGGTCCACTTCGAAAGCAATAGAAAGCATGATGTACCTGATCAGAAGAGCTGACATATACATATATATATATATATATATATATATATATATATATATATTTATAGCTAAG
>KZ451950.1:1356442-1428997 GCA_002786265.1 Apostasia shenzhenica
ATATATATATATATATATATATATATATATATATATATATTTATAGCTAAGATACTTATATTTCCAGCAAGAATGTAAGCATAAAGAGAAAATGAGATCAAAACTGGCAATATATAGTTGCATCAGATGTGAAAAGATTCATTCTAGCTATTTTAAGCCTAAGTTCAAACATTTCAATATTGCTGCATTTCTGTTAATTTGTAATAGTACACACATATAACACATGATAATCATGAAAATGATGAGTTGAATTGAGTGATGACTTGCCCTTTGCTATTCTATGTCCTATTATTTGAGTTCTTAATTGTAGCTAACTGGATCATAATTTATAAGCTTTAACGTATAAAAAAATTTAGTTGTTGTGGTTACTAACAATTAATCTAAATATTAAAGTATAAGTTTTCAAGGTATATGGAGTTTAAGAATAACTTTTTTTGTACACGTATATATTTTTACGCACAAATTTATTTGCTTTATAGTGTAAACTTAATTTGGCAATGCTAAGTTTCTTCGGTATTAGTTTTGATTAGTAGCGAATTTGAGAAATGAGGTAGGCATTGTTTTAACTTTTTATTTGCTAGAGATATAGGTTTACCAAGATTCAAACTTATAATTTCTTTTAAGTGATGGATAAGAAAATGTTATATTCTTACAATATTATTTTTGAAGTGTTATATTCTAATTTTGAGTACTCTTAACAGTTTAATTTTTATCAGTTTTGTGCTTTAGGGAAAAGTAAATAAATAATGAACCAACAATAGTATAAAAAAATGGAAATGCAATTCATTAAGCACTTGGTCAACAATTTAAAGATATTATTATTATTATTATTTGTAATTTTCAGCACTTTATTGGTTAATTAATTCATACTTAAGGTGAAAAGTAGCCAATTACTGTCAAGTAACAGAATCATCATCATATGAAACTATAATCCTACTAATATAGTGTTAGGTCTATGCTTTATGATGGTAACATAGCTTTTTAGCCACTATTAATTGCATCAGTTAATTAATTGCCATTTTCCTTTTTAAAGAGAAAAATGATCATTTTCACCAATATTTTTATAGTACTAATTAAGATCTTCCAAAAGGTAGACTGGGCTTTTTGTATTAAATTAAAGAGATATCACACTCTCATGCATTAAAGAATGGTGTAAAAATCAACGAAAATGTGCATTCTGTTCTCTTAAATGAATGATCTTCAAATATATTAAAGACCATATATATATATATATATATATATGCATGCAATTTGTCAAAGTTTAAGAACATCATACATTAATGAATGAATGTAACAACATTATAATATTTTTCCTTCCTCTATTCACACAATATATATACATATATAAATAATATAAACACAGACCGGTGACTTAAAAGGTTATGTATGAGTTTTTAGATGTTGACGATAAACATATTCAAACCACTTTAAAAGTTTTATTCATCTAATTACGTTTCACAGATGACATGCCCTTTTTCTCTTATATTAATTATTTTTAATTATGTGACACTAATAATTAAGTGAGATCACTTATAAAAATATAGTTAATTTATATCTTATGACAGCTAATCTAATGTGAATATATATGTGTGTGTGTTTGTGTGTTTCATTTAATACTAGCATTTTTATAATTTTTTTTTGATAAATGTTTTCTTATTGCATAAAATTCATGTCAAAGTCGTTCGATTCAACCATTCTTCTTTGGATATGTGATTTAATATCATCGTCAAGTAGATATATATTAACGTTAAGTTTTTTTTAGTTTTCTACAAGTATGACGAGTCTTGGTTTTAGCTAATTTCCATCACATGCAAATTTTTTTTCTTAAGATCATTAGCTATAGCCAATATATATAACTCAAAGCAAGAAAGTAAAAATTAAGTACATCTCAATGTCAGATTTTCATAGAGAATCAAGTAAAATTAATAGTGAGGGCCAAGGCCTGCAAATTCCCCTCTCCCATGATTCATTATAATCGATAGAAAACTAAAAAGGGACTAAGAAAATTAACAAATCGACTTTTTTTTACCTCACCAAAACTAATAATATATATAACATGTCTCAAAAAATCAATAAACATCAAAACTTTCACATAGTTGGCATAACTATTTAAGAGAAGTGACTTCTAATATTAACTTAAAACTATCAAATAAATCTAAAATTTGTAGTTCAAAATTACTACATAATCTTTCACCTCGAACTCAAATTAACTTATGCATGCATGGGAGCTGATGATAGTCCATCCTACCTAGACAAAGTTTTCTTTATAACTAATTAAGAAATTCTCATATTTGAAAACCATAAAACATGGAGAATAAAAATAAAAGAATTATTTTCAACTAATTAGGAGAAGTACTCATGTGTGTACATATATATTCTAAAATTTATTTCTGATTTAAAGGTTGTGATCTAGATAAAAACATGAACCAACAAGATAAATACATTGTCTAGCTAACAATCTTCTTGGACTGATTTATTTATTTTGATTCACACTTCCTTTAGAATTCTCCAGTATTTTTTTATGAGTTCATGCATCCTCACTAGTTTTTAAATTAGACGTATAAGTTTGCAGTAGTTTCGACAGTACTTTCGATGGTTTCGATTTCGATAATCTCGACATAATTCATGCTTTCATTTTCGATTCTTCAGGCAAAAAATTATGAAAGTTTCGACTGAAATGAAACCGACTATCAAGCTTTAGATTGATCTCGACTGAAACTAAACTGACTAATTATCAGCTTAGGTGAAACATAAAATCATGATGCATGCAGTTAAACAGCCTTATGTTCATGATCAGTCTGAAAAGGGCAAATCTCAGAAGAAAAAACTAAAGAAATGGAGTCCAGGTTCTGAAACTGGCAGTCTCCAGCAATGATTTTCACACCTAAGCAGAAGATACCATGGGGAAATCTTCAAAAGATTTAGAGCTAAAGAAGGAAAAATTTGTAAAATTTTACTCTAAATAGATATAGAACAGAAAGGTACAGATCAATATATATGTAAAGTCATACCCAACACTCAGGTAGGGGCAATCTAGCAGTTCGCGATCCGATCTCGAGTCTCTTCAACATTGATCGGCTCAAAATCAGAAAGCTTTCGATTATTGGGTTTCGATCTTTCAATATTCGAAAACTTAAGTACCCATACGTTTATATATTTATTTAATTAAACATTTTAAATCTTAGACAATATTATTCATCTTAATCAACATTCGATTAGAAATACAACTAAAAATATAATAGAAAGTAATAGGTCTGTTTCAACAATGGTGATTGTAAAAGGAAATAGTATGCCATGTAACGCTAGCTAGATAATAATTATTACTCGAGCACGCTCTATTCAATACTATGTTAACTCAAATTATACAACAACAACCAAGCCTTAATATATATATATGCATATAAATAATATTTTATATATTAAGGAACTAAGTAATTAACAAATTTAATGAATTAATTAATTACCTGTGTGCATGAGATCAAACAGTGTAGACCGGGGATTCACTATTCAGAGGTATATGCATAGCCGGTAATTGCCGATGCAGCATCATCAAGATTCTCTACCGAGAAATGGCCACCGCCGGCCGGTGGCCGGTGGCCGGTTGCCGGCGGCCACCTGCGCTTTGTGAATCTTGATGATGCCACAGCCGCAAACAACGGCTGTTAATCCAATCTCTCATTCAGAGGAAAGTAAAGAGGGCGAAGGAAAGTGGAGAGTGAGAGAGAGAGAGAGGGATGAGTTCTGCAGAAAGGGAACTGAGATCTGTGATATTATAGAGGGATGGAGGAGAGGGGGAGGGAGAGAGAGAGAGAGAGAGAGAGAGAGAGAGAGAAGTGTAGAAAGGGAGAGGGAGAGGAGAGAGAAAGGGGGGAGGCAGTTGTCAATCGGTAGTCAACATGGGGGTTTGAGTGCTGACCGACGTGGCCGGTGACCGGTAGCAGTGTCCGTACAGTAATGGAGGTAAGTGGGCCAGGCCACCGACGAGCCAGATTTTGGGGCAGCCTCTCGCGCGGGACCGCCGGAGCGGCCGCCGCCGCAAAACCGCTCTACCCCGCCCACCGGAAACAGAAAACTGCAATACCCTCTAAAAATCAACGATTTTTTTTTTTTACACTAAAAACAGTTCTCCTCTCCTCTTCTCTTGATCTCCTTGAATTCAGCAGAAAAGAAGGAAAAAAAGAATCAACTGATTCCTTCTCTCCTCCATTAAAGGAGAAGGGATCCATAGTACTACGGAGTGAATCGGAGAAGAAAGAAAACACACAGAGAGAGAGAGAGAGAGAGAGAGAGAGAGAGAGAGAGAGAGAGAGAGAGAGAAGGAGGGAAGGAGAAGGAAGGGAGAGACGCAAGATGGGAGACTAGGGTTGGGGAGCGGGTGGTAGTAGTACATGACCAATAATAGTAAGGGGAAATTATTTTTTGGACCTGGGATTTTAGCGTTGTTTTAATATTAGTTTAAGGTTTAGGAATTTTAAATAATTTGGGGGCAAAGTAAATAAAATCTAATTATTTTACTATTTGATATTCAAATCTTTAATATTATATATTAGTCATAAAATTATATAAAAATTATAATTTATGTACACTTATACCACAATATTATAGCATACATATACATAATAATATTATAAATTTTATATAATTTTTATGGCTATTAAGTAATATTAAACTTTGAGTGTCAAATATGTAATTGTCCCAAACATTTTATATTATCTTTTCATTGCATTGTCATTTGATATTTTTTTATATCAATTATTTTGCAAAATAATAGTAAAATAAATAATAATGTCATTTGTAGGATCTAAAGTATGATCGATAAAATAGAAAATGCATCTTCTGTATTATATTAGAGAAAAATTTTACTCAAACTTAAGATAAATTTTATAGAATGATCAGTATAAGATTAGTAATGTTATATAATATTGAATGCTGGCTTATAAAATAGAAATACATAAATAAGATCAATGTCACAAAAATAAAAATATTAAGGTGAATTAGTAGGCACATGTAAACGAATAAAATGAAAAATGAGTATGTTACCGAGAAAATTGGGTAGAAAAAAGTTGAATTATTTGATCTTGCAGATGTAAAAATTAGACAAACAGAAAGGTCAAAAAATACAAAACAAAAAATTATAAGAAATAACCTTATATATTTGGAGCTAAATGAGAATTTATTATTTAATAGAGTTTAATCAAAACAAATGATTCGTGTAGCCTACGATGGCATTTAGTGGGATAAAGACTTGCGTGGTGGTTGTTATTATTGTATTAGCTATTTGACAAAGTTACTAGGGGGATTGGTTTAATATTATATATGATTATTTAGATAAAATTATTAATTGATTTGATGATATATATACATAATTTTATTAAAAATTATAAAATTTCACTCAAAAGATAATATATAAATATCCGAACATCTAAATAATATGACATAATGTTAAGATAACTTTAAATGAAATAATCCTTAAGTTGAAACTAATATTATATAAGCTCAGTATCTACCTATGTATGAGAAATGCAATACACATGTAATACGAGAAAGTGTGATTAATAAATGTGTCACAAAGAAAATAAATCAAAAAATAGTTAATGCTTAAATAGGGAATATATATAGTATATATATATATATATATATATTATATATATATATATCTTGGCTCTAAGTTATTCTTATTTGTTTAATATTAATTTTTTATTTATTTTGAGTGATATATATCCATTAGAACATGGTAAGAGTAATATTAAAACTTTATACCATGGTTTTTACTCTTAGCAAATCAGATTTATTGTTACACTTAACTAATTTACAATATAAACAATTACTCCAACGTGAAGAACTACAAGAATATAACATATATATATATATATGGGATGATCTTCATATTCTCAACATAAATTCTAAACATTTAGACAAGATAATAAAATAGAAAAAAAAATCATATATATGTTGCTATAATAACTGACTAATATTACATTGATAAATTTATAGTTTTGAATTATCTAATAAATTAAATGTAATTTACAGAATAATCTAATATATTGATAGCCAAAATTACAAATATTAGTTATAATTATATTAGTTAGCTACCAGAGATATCGATCCAACACCACTCAATAAAATATTCTTTTGTTTTTATGAACTCAATAAAATATTGGGCAAATTAGGCCCAAGTCACTGAGTTTAATGCTTAATATCGCACAAGTTCACGTTCTGAGTTTTAATGAACTATCAAATGTCTTTTTTCTATTATTAAAATATTTTAAATTTACCGGATCGGGAGGAGAGAGAGAGAATAGCAAAGGTAAAACTGTAATTTTAAAAAAATTTAATAATAAAAAAAGACTCATTTGATAATTTATTAAAACTCAGGGACCCCAATGTTAATTTTAAAAACGTGAACTTGTGCGATATTAAGCGTTAAATTCAAGAATCTGGGCATAATTTGCCCTAAAATATTCTATTTTATAATGCTTAATAAAATATTTTTGGTAAAGCTAAAAAGTCACAAAAGTTAGTTTGTTAGCCCAAGATTGGTAGACTAATATTAATCTTTTTAAAAAATTTATATTTATTTTCATAATAAATATTTAAATATTTAAAATTATTTTTACTTCATATCTTACTTATTAATATTAAAAAATAATTATATTTCATATTTTTCACATATTTTAATAATAAAAATATTTTTTTATGTTTTAAAAAATTTAAATTTTTTTTAATACTTGCTTCAACTAATGCAATTATTATGCCCTCACTAGATTAAATTAAGTTTTTTTTCTACTGCCGGCATATTGACGATTATGCCCTTGAATGTGAAGAGTGAATTCCCTTCTAGCGGTGGTCCAACGAGGCTAATAAAGGAATTGACAAGGCTATGGGCCTTATGATGAATATAGTACTCACTACTCAGTACTCGGCGGTCGGCTGGGGCAGAGATATAATTATTATTTAAGGTAAATTGCATCTAAGTCCATAATTTTAGATTCTTATTTCATGAACATCTTAATTTTTGCTATCATTTCATGTAGGTCCTCTTTTCATTTTGCATCGAAATTTTTGAAATTAGCTCACGTATGAAATCATCGCATCGGCCTGTTTGCCTCCGTGTCTCAAATGAACATTTGTCGAGCTTGTGTGCCTGATGTTACAATAATTCTATTGCAAAACTGATACATGATCAAATATTTTGTGCTTTCTTCTGCTCCGATCATAAATTTACAATTAAAATCCACTTTCTAGAGATCGTAAGTCCATGTATAGTATTAGTCGACTTTAAATGCAAAATTAACTTAGGTTACAAATTATGATCGTCTATTTTGACCATACTACTAAGCATTTATTTAGGACATTACACAAGAATAGGAACAAATTTTATTTATGCTTTACCCATCTATTCTTAGTTAATTACGCTATGCGTATTCAAAACATTATAAAATCTTACATACACACACTTGAGTTAAAACTTAATCAAAATCTATTTGGAAAAAAATTATTCTGTTAATAAATCATTAAAAATATATTTTTACTTTTAATGGTATATATTTTTCTCTTCCTCAATATCACACTAAAGCGCTGATTTGTCCTAAAATTAATTCACGTTGCGGATGTCACATTCTTTTGCCGCCACACCTAAACATTAAGGTTTTAGGATTTTCACTCAGAGACTTGGCCCTTGAAATTTTATTTCTTGAAAAAAAATTTCCCTTTATGGATATTTTTATTTTTGAGATTTACATTCATACTACAACAAACTTTGAATATTATTTGCATATTATTTTTTCATCAAATTTTAATTATATTATGGCATATTTTAAATTCAAAGTATAATATTTAAAGTTTTTTTTAGTATGCATGTAAATACTCAAATTTTTTTGGTAAATTGCATCTAGCTCCTGATATTAGAAAGGCATTGTAAATTGGTCTTTAACATTTTAAAATCTTGATTTGAGTGTTGTTTAGTCTCAATTAAGATATGATTGTTAATTTTTAATCATTACTTTGTAAGATTATTTTTGATTGTTATCTTTTTGGCTTTTTAGAATATAATTTTGAACTTTAATATTTATATTTTTCATTTTAAATTTTTAGAGTAGAGTAAATAAAAGATGAGAGAAACTAAATTTTAGATTTTTATTAAATTTTTTAAAAAATGTGAGTATAAAAGAGTATAATGGTAATTTAAAATATGTAAACAGCTCAAACTAGTTAAAAAATAATTGAATTTGATATTATTTATTAAAAAAAGTCAACAAAAATATGAAATTCTGAAAGAGTTACTAAAAATGCAGCACTTCTACGAAATTCACACAACATTCAACTTAGCTTATTATATTGAAATATATAAGAGATATAATATAAGTTAGTCATTATTTTATTATATGTGTAGGATATGAAATAAAATTATGTTTAATTTTAATTTATGTGTATGATGTGAAATATAATTATTTTTTAATATTAAATTTTATGAATGATTTAGTAATTAAAATTATAAATAGGCTAAACAAACATAAGATTGGGGCAAATTAACCTTTTAATTCAATTAATTAAAAACTCCATTTTATTGATGAAAAAAATGGAATTTTCAAAAATAGAAATGAAGGAAAAGAAGCATGTAATTTTATTTACATATTTTTCCAATATATTTAGCTTGCATTTGATAAGTGCATGTCATTATTTTAATTTCCTTCCTTTAAAGTTCTAGAACATTTAGAAAATACATTTATCAATTAGATAAGTGTATTATTTAATAGATAATATTATAATAAAAATATTTTTCAAGAATTTTACATCTCTTTTAGAGTATTTTTTTGTCATATAATATTTTTCAAATTTCTATTTTTTTGAAAATTATTATCGATTACGAACGATATCATATCATATTATTGAAATATATATTAGTTAATAAATTCAAAAAATATAAAAAATATGTAGAGTCAATCAATGAATGGGCTGGGCCTGACATGGGCTGGTCCCTGACATGGGCTGGGCCATATATCGGGCTTTTGTTGGGCCGCCAAATCCACCTAAATAAGCAGTAAGCCCGATGGGCTGTTACGCTAACCAACTACTGATAACTACTAACTAATAACTACTTTAATTTTTTTTGGTAGTAATATTATTTTTTGATTTTAACAATATGCAAGCACACAATAATTTCTCCCATGTCTTATATAAAAATAGGGATAACTACCTATATATACTTATATATATATCTAAATATTTAATATTATAAATAAATTATTAAAGTTATATAAAAATTATATATCATGTGTAACACATGTGATAAAATTATTGGATATATGTAATATAAATTATAATTTTTTATATAATTTTGGTGTTATATATATAATATTGAAAATTTAAATATTAAATATATAAAATAATTAAATTTTAATGGCATATATAATATTTACCTAATGGCTGATAGTTTAAGTTAGTTGCTTTGTGAAAGGCAGGTTTTTTTTTTTTCTTATTATGTGATCTAGATTGGTAAACAATATTTTTTTTTACTATAATTCGTGAATCGTGATTAACATAATTTTAGCTCAAGATAGTGAATCCTGCGCATAGGCTCGTGGTCATGAATCCTATATGTAAGCCCAAAGTCATGAATCCCTTGCATAAGTCATGAAGCTCAACACATCAGCCACTGCACAATATAATATTACATCACTTGTGCTTGTGCGAAGTAAGCCGTGAGGACTGACGACTTACTCTATGCAAATAAGTTGTGAAGTCACATGACTTACGCTAGCAAAATGTAAGTCGTGAGCAAGCATGACTTACCTTGCTGTGTAAATTGTTAGCCCTCGCGACTTATGATTGCATGGCGTAAGTTGTGAGCTGCACAACTTATCCTGAACGGAGTAAGTCGTGAGACTGCACGATTTACTCGCACAAACAGAGTAAGCTGTGAGCACGGATTTGATGCAAAAGGTTTAAGTTATGAGCTTGCGTAAGTTGTGAGCTCACATGACTTACCTTGAGTTGAGTAAGTTGTGACCCTGCATGGCATACCTGTGGGAGTAATTGTGAGCCCGCATGACGTATTCGCGTTAACAAAGTAAGTCATGAGCGCAAAATGTGTAAGTCGTATGCCCACACGATTTACCATATATGCGGGTATAAGTCATGAGCTTGCACTACTTATTGCAAACGACTTAAGTTATGAGCTTGCATGGCTTACCGCAACGGCGTAAATCGTGATCCTACAAAACTTACCGCAACGGAGTAAGTCGTGATCCTGCACGACTTACCCCTAGCGATGTAAGTCATGCGTGCTTCATGATTTATGCTAATAAGTAAGTCGTACATAGCGCATTACTTAACCGATCCATCGCCGCATCCGTCGTCATTTTGAATTGATGGTTGCATTGGGATCAAGATAGAGTTTGGTGGAAGAAGGCTGAGCCACCTCTAAAAACAAGGGTTTTTTTGAGGAAAAAAAAGTTGATATTCGATACATAAAGCTGATAACAAATAAAATTTGAGTGAATTTACTTTGACTCAAACTTGATTTTTTTTAAATTCGAATCAACTAAAATTGATTCTATTTTAAGTTTGTCTCAACTTTTAATTTTATTTTTTATTTAAATATCTATTTTACATATAATGCATATTAAATATAATTTTTTGAATTGAGCATCATAAAATTCTAAATATGTATTATTATATAAATATTGAATCAATCGTAAGTTGATTGATTTAATGTCTGATTTTGAGTTATAAAAATATTTAATTTTATTTAAATTAAGTAAATTATAAGCAAATTTTGAGCAAGTTTTTAATATAAATATATAGATCATTAAAATTATAAAAAAAATTATATTTTATGTATAATTTATATTATAAAATTATGATATATATATATATATAATAAAAATTATAATTTTTATATAATTTTAGTGAACAATTGTTACTCTAATAACAATAATAATAATAATAATAAATTTTCCTCTTTTTTATTATCAATTTCTACCAATTTTGAGAAGCTATTTCTTGACTCCTCACCGTCGTCTTCGAGCAGCAGGCCGCGGCGGAGGACCGCGGTGGGATCGCTCGTTCCCGGTCGTAATGGCTAACGCCCTGCCCTCAGCCTCGCTCCCGCAGCCAAATCGTAGTCTTCCTCAAATTTCCTCGCCGCAGATTGCTGACCGTGGAAGTTTCCATCTTCTTCGCCTCCACCACCGCCTCGATCCGGCGATGCTGCCTCCAGTCTCCGCTTCGTTCGTAAGCGTCCCGATCCCATCGGCTCCTCAGACTCGACGGACAGGCGTCGCTTTGGCTTTTTCCAGTGGCTTGGAGGAGACTCGGCTGCCTGACGGTCAGCTGGATGACGATGCGCTTGAATCGATAGAGCTCCTCAACATCGCCAGCGAAGAGCAGTTCGATTGCATTATCTCCGAGGCGCAGCAGCTCGGCGATTCATTGATCATCATCTGGTTTGTTCAAGTTCCCCTCTTCTAGTAGTTCAATGTTTCAGAATATTATCTGATCAATGGTAGCATCTGTTTGCTTATGATTAAAAACTTGGAATTGGTGAAGTCTATGAGCTTCTGTTATAGAATCCTAGATAACTGGAGTTTTATGTTGTCTGTGACTGCTTCGCCTTTCAATCTTTGAGCTTACATTTTAATGTAGGATGGCAAATTGGTGCAGAAAATGTATATATTTGAAGCCAAAGTTGGAGAAATTGGCTGCCCATTACTATCCAAGGTTAGAGAATTACTTCCTTTAGTTTATCTTCTATTTATTAGAGACTTATTGATCATTATTACAAACTTTTTCAAAATTAATTATAGAACCATTTTTTATGATCCTTAATGGAATGCTTTGGGATTCTATGTGAAAACTAATAATGTCCTTTGCTTCTATAAAGCTTGATTTACTTGTGTTAACACTTGAAAACTAGTGTTCTACTCTTATATGGGTGTTGTTCTGTCAAATTTTTTTGTCATGCAGAATTCACTTCTATTGTGTTGATGTCAACAGTGTTCCACAGAGACTTGTTACTCGTGCAGAAATCTCGGTAAGACTGTACATATTGTTATGATGTAAGAACTGCATTGTCTTCATAAGTAATTGCTTTCACAAACATAAAAAAAAATTGCTTTCATGCTTTATGTTCATAATGTGGCTAAGACCTGTATATTTTATAATCTGTATACAAACAGCATTCTTTAGTTTTTCATGGATAAACCTTATGTTATCCATTTTTCCTTATGGTATTTGCATTTGTATATTTGAAATACTGGGATGCAGAATGTTGACGGCTGATTTTGTCAGGCAATTATCTTGTCCTATCATGTAGTAAGCCTTCTCTTGTCGATGCTCCGAGATCATTATAATGTAGGAAAGGAAAAAGCAAAATGCAGTAAAAAATGGTGAAAAACCACTAGCAGGAGTATTACAGAGCTTTAAGAATAGAGTATGCTTCAGCTCTAGGACTTATTTTCTTTGTAGAGGTGAGGAATTACAGGCTATTTATAGGCTAAAATTTTGAAGAGGCTTGTGGAGTAGAGCTTTTCCGGATCATCTGGGTCAGGGAGTCAATAGTTTGGTGGGCATTGTTGTGTTAGGAGGATGAGGGGGTGGAGGCTTCTTGTCAAGCAGAGCGATTCTTTTCTCATCATGGGCTGCATTATTGTTGGCAGCTTTTGACTTCACGAGTTCGCCGACATGTTAGTACGAGAGTTTTCTCCAATCACTGGAAATTAATCTCAACAGGAGCACCAAAATATTGACATGTGATTTCGTAAGCTAAAGCCTTGACCTATTGCAATGGTAGGCCTACTCTTGTTGCTTAAGGGCACTGTGAGATCGTGAAAACCAAGGAAATGAAATAGTAAATGCAGTAAAAAAAGAGGCATGGGATTTTTTTGTGGAAACCTAAATAGCAGAGGAAAAACAGAATAGCGGATGAAAAACCATGATATCTTGATAAGGCAGCTTGAAATAAGTCCTATTTGTTAAAGTATTACAAAGTTTTGAGTATAGAGTAGCCTTCAGAGTTTCAAGACATATTGTTTGTCTAGAGGTAAGGAATTACATACTATTTATAGGCATAGTCTAATTGCCTTAGCTGAGATAGTTCTCCAATCTGTGAGATGGGAGGAGAGGTTTGTGGCGTTGGAGTCGACATGGTAGTCATTTAGAAGGAGATGCTTAGATAGCTAAGTGGAAATGATGCAATTAGGGTGATAATTAGCAATGTTGTGGATTAGCTCCATAAACGTAGGTGTTATCTACATGTGGTCGAGTCTATCAACGGAGTATGGACTCTTGACCGATGATGGATACGAGACCATCGAGTTTGGAATTGTGGATATCCTGTCTTCACTCTGCATCTGTTGGACTATTTTGATTGGATATTGTGTCAAGGACACATTTGTGATTTAAATTGGAGCACAAATTTCAAGAATTAACATAGAAATACCAAATTTGATAAGCAGGAATGGGCTAACGCCTTCTGGTTAAGGGATCAAGCGGCTAAATTTATTTTGACATTTACATGCATAAACATCTAGAACTGTCTAGTTACAGACTGAATACGAAATCAATTACAATTCTGCAACTAAAAGGAAAATTTGGTTTAGTATGAGCACTCCAGTTCTTGAAAGAAAGGATTCTTGTCTTCCTGGCTAAGTCTAAGAATAGTTAAAATACAAATTTGAGATGAGCTCAAAGCAGAGAGAATGCTGATGCTTGACTGCAAGAATGAAACAGCATAAAACTGAGAAAATTTATGACAAAACTTTCCTTCCATCAATGAAACACATGCTTAAATTGCTTTGCACTTCAAATAGGAAGTAGAAATTGCTTCCTTTGTTTTGTGCATGTTTCCAATCCTCATATATGATGCCAGACCGAGGAAATATTTGTGATCCATATTTTCTATGTTTATTCCTGGTCTTGATATGATAGTTTTCATTGCAAATGTTATGTGTGGAAGTGATGTTGATGCATGACGGAAATGCAGATGAAAATATTCGAGTTAGTAACTAACAATTTAAATGATGAATTCTCAAATTTGAATTTCCAGCAATAATGGATCTCAATTGACATCCAAGTCTCTCAGTTAAAATCAAATCAAATAATCCAAATGAATGATATTGATCCGTCAGCATCAAGTCTCCAAAGCCAGGACCTGAGAGAAGATCCTCAAAGACTAGTGCATTGATGAATTCCCTCAAGAAACCACCACAAAGGTTGAGACGAATTGGAGACCAAATGTCTCTTGAAAGAGATCTTGAATTTGACCTCCCAACTCAGTCTCGAGAACAAGACCTGAGAACAGCTCTTGCAAAATCTACCTTGACATAGAGATGTTGATCTCAAGAGAACTAAGCCTTGAACTAAAGTTCTATCTCAAGAGAAGACCTAGCCTCAACATGAGAAAATGAGAAAAACAATGGCCTCAACGACATGTTGAGATAAAGAACTCAATAAGCCTCGGTATTTTTAAGGACTTGACACTGCAAACTCAACCAAACTCAAATTATCCCGAGATAAAAGTGCAAGTCCTACGGGATCTTATGAGTTAGTAATAAAGACAAATTGGCGCAAGCCAAATGCTGAAAGAACCGATAAACTTTAACTAGTCACTAATGTATCTCGGGATGATTATAAAGGGGGAAGGGAAAACATATAATTTGAGAATCAAACCAACCAATCTTCTGTAAAGAGGAGAGAGAGAGATAAAAACAAGTGAAAATCAGTAGAATTTGAGGAGTTTTTCAAATTTTCTTAGTTCTTCCAAGTGAATCGAGTGAGCGAGAACCTCACAGTCGATTCCATTGATGAGTAGCCCTTGCCTTAGAGAACCTATCGAAGGGAGAGCTAACCTCCAACCTCAAGCTCAAGTCGGAGAAAGAGGATGGATTCATCTTAGCTAAACAGATTAATATCAACGGAGAACAAAAATCTTGGTTACTAAAACTATGGTTTTCACAAGGATGATGATCAAGAAAGAGGTTGGATTCATCTTAACTTCATTGGCTTTCACCACTACTCCCAACTATGAATAGTTTCGACTTATTTGAATGCTGACTCTTGGTTTCCTTCTCATGTCTAAACATGAAACCTGATTTTGAGCAGAAGATGCCAACCATACAGGTATTATTTTAAAATCTCTCTTGATGTTAGTCTGTTAATTAAATCTATACTTCTTCTCCATCATGATCTCTGCTTATTCTGCAGCTCTGGAAGGATTCTCAAAGAAAAGCTGAGCTAATTGGCGGGCACAAGGCATGGTTGGTGGTCAATGATGTTCGTAAAATGATTGAGAATGAGGATTAATCTTAAGCCTTTTTCATGGTAAGTGCTCTATTCGAGGAGAATATATATAAATAAATGTTATGTTTCTGAGGGCAAAAAGAAAGATGTTATTATTCTGAGTACTAAACTGTAAATCAAGGAAATCAAAGAGTGCTCACTTTGCTTATTTGCACTCATATTTGGCTCTTCATCCCAAAATGGGTTTACCAGTCATTATTCTAGTAAAAAAAAATATTTAGCTTATTTGGTCTCCAGATCATTTTGATTTTGCCCAAGATCAAAGTAATTCGTTCAATATAAAAAAATTAAAAAATTATTAAATTAATTTATATCACATTTATACAACGTTCAATATAAAAAAAATACTACAATCAAATAAAACTTGTTAAGATGACTAAATTTTGAAAAAAATAATTATAAGTAAATATAATGAATATAGAGTAAATTTGATTAGATTATTTTTAATCAAATCATGTCTTTTCTTTTAGGAAGACTCTAAATGGGGCCTAAGGCCCTGTTTAATGTGAGGACTAAAATTAAAATTAAAATAGTATTAATTAAAAAAATTAATAATAATAATAAATAATTTTTTTTTAATTATTTTACACAAATTTTAATATAAAAAAATTTATTTTATTTCACATACTCAATAAGTTTTAATAAAAATATCAATTTTATTTTACATTCTAGGCTAAAATACTAAAATCTAGCCAAAACCCTTTAGTTAAAATTACATCACATTTTTTTCATTTTATTTTAATAATAAATTATTGATGAAATTACATGCATGTAACTCTAAGTTTGCCTGGTTCAATGTAAAATAGATATTAGTAATATTTAAATATTAATATTATTTAGAAATATTATTTATCAATTTCACCTCGGTTCAATTCACTATATTTTATTAAGGATAAAAAATGATGATTATGAAACTTCAATGATTTAAAAATAATTTATTTTTGAAATAATTATTTTTTTACTTGCTTTCCCTTAAGTTTGTTGGGACCTAATAGGGCCTACTGTTGAGGTGGCAGCCTCCTATTAGCCGGCCGCACCTAATAATTATTCAATTTTAATAGGGTAAATTCGTGCGCTCCTCTATCTCCCTAGACTTACTTTTATGTCATTTTGAGAAGAAATTAATTGTAATAATTTTTAATTCAACATGTAAATAATTTCAAGCCAAACTATGGATCAAACTTACAAAAGCATAAGTCATAAATGAGTTAATCTAATTATGACAAACTAATGATCTATTTATTAAAATTTATATTAATTATAATATTATTTATTAGATGTAATTACATAAATTAGTGGTGCTTTCAATGTGTTTAATTAAATTTTTTGAAATTATTGAATTCATTAAATTTAATACCAAAAAAATTATAATAATTAGATTAACAGGTCAAGTAACTAGCTTATTAAATGAGCCAAGTGCGAATCTGATGCTTAAACTGTTTAATAAATGAATTGAATTTAAGTCAACTTAAATGAGTTGGATCAAATAACAAGTTGACTTACCATATCTAGATAAAAATCTGAATTCTCGACTCTAGAATAGTAATTTTGTGAAATTTTCAATACTATTTCTATCAATTTTGGCCTTGTTTTGCATGAGCCAAAAAATGGGCAAAAAAATATTTTAATAATATTTTAAATTTATTATAAATTTTAATAACTTTATTTCACATCCAACACAAATTCCAACCTTAAAAATCAACTTTATTTTACATCCAACACAAATTCCAATCTTAAAATCAACTTTATTTCACATCCTACACACCTCCCAATATTAAAATAAATTTCTTTTCCATCAACTCTATAAAATAAATTATTTTCTCTTTCCTTACCCAAATTCATCCTCCAAAATCAAAATGAGAAATATATATGATTAAAAAAGCTCATATCTCTTGCTTTAAAAAAAAAAAAAAAAAAAAACTCAAATCTTAGGGAAAAAGTACCATGCCTAAAGACAAGAGACTAATCAGCATCTAAATCAACATGCTAATGAAATCTCCCAATTCATAAGATGACAAAACTTGGGCAAGCAGTAGTAAATCAATGATCTCCATATACACACATCCCAATTCATGAAAATGTGATTAGGTACAGATTTTTCTCTGAACTTAGAAAATTTAAAATAAAAAAGTTTATCTGCAATAATCAAAATACAAAGAATTTTCATACATTTTTTTTTTGGAATTTTTGAACTAGAATCTTACTCAAGGGACTTGGATTAAACTGCTAGCTGCTACCATGTGCTCAGCACATTAAAGCTACAGTAACCAGATATGGCAGGTCGAAGAGGTTAAGTCCAGATAACGCGCAATTAGTAAGAAAATAAGATGGGATTCCTACGATTAAAGAAAAAAAATTCTCATTTCTGCGAGAATCATTTAATTTATTAACATCGTTGAAAAGAATGGCTAATGCTTATTTCCAAAGTGCCACCACCTTTTCTTCTTCTTGATTTCAGCAGCTGGAAGATCTAAACAAAAAAGGATTGAGAGGCATTTTAAAACTGTTGCACCATTTCTTGTAGCATTCTTACAATTTGAGGTGAGGTTAGAGGAGAGATGAACTTACCTCCTTCTGGATAGATAGAATTATAGTGAACTTCAGCCCAGAAGCTCAGGAAGATAACTGTAAAACATATTTATGCAATGCATCAGAGCTGCTCAAGAGGTAGTGATAATGGCGCGGCCACATGGATTTCTTTTCTCCATTTAATTTTAGGTTTTGTTATTTTTTTCTTTTATTTTTTGTTTCTTATACTTATATAATAAAACTATTATTATAATTTGACTTGCAAGTTAACAAAAAATGGGCAGAATCTATTAGCATAATCTGTTATACTTTAGGGATCTAAGTATAATGTTTCAAAACTATGGACCCCAGTTCATTGATTGCCTACCGTCTCGAATCTCTAGTATATGAGATTTCTCATAACCGGATTGGGCGTGGGTCAACTCGGACACTGTTAGATCTATTTTCAGGTTAAGTAACAGGTTCATGTTTTTAAGCCTTTCCATAAATATCTACTGAGGTCGAAGAATGGCCCAAGAACTCTGGTTCTATCAAACCATTATGTAGCCATACCAACTTGTGGAGTGAAGACTTTAATCGATGTACAAATTGTATTGTTGATGAATGGTATTGCTTGGATTCTCAAAACAATTATTAATCTCTCGAATATACCGATTAGCACATAGAATTGTAAAACAATATAACCCTGCTCGATAATCATGTAGAATTTTGGAAAATTTTTTGCTTGGAAATAGAATTAAGGGATAATTACATTCATGCCGTTAAAATCTAATTACTGTACATATTTGAGACCTAAATATTTAATATTACGTATTAGCTACTAAAATTGTATGAATATTACACCTAATACCACAAAGTTTTGGCATATACATAATAAAGATTGTAATTTTTATATGATTTTAGTGGTCAATATATAATATAACTGAGTGTTAAAGTGGAATGTATGTAATTGCCTTTGTATTTTTTACTTTCATTTTTCTCTTTTTACATTTGGATATAATTTTGAAGTATTACAAAAAAGGTAGGGCAGGATAGTAATTTGACAAGAAGCTTAAAGGAAAAAACATTGATGGAAGGAACTCTCGGCTTAATGTTACACCTCATGGACCAAAGTGCAAGTCTCACAATTGCGGATGAGCGTATAAACACCACCCATCACAGGGGCCACAGCCATTTACTCTATTTTATAATGAAACTAACTATTATGATGCTACACAGGTTGTAGGTAGACATCTAAGTGAGCCATTAGTTGTGATTTATTTACTAACCTAATCTAGTTCTGTAGAACATTATGCAATTATTTTGACTAGCTATGGATAACAAGTTTGTGTATGAAATATAATATATAATATTGAATAAAGCCCAATGATTAATATTCTAAATGTAGTGGTTAAAGGAATATCTCCTTCACTATTTATTCAAGTACAAGATGAAATGTTACACCACTTTAAATAGTCACAGACCTCACACTCGCCAACTTCTCTGACACACTAACTTGAGGACTTCCTTCTCACTTGCTTCTTGGGATTGTTTACAGGTGAAGGGGCTAGGCCCTAGGTATAGCCATCACCAACTTGATTGGACGGTTGAGATTTAATTTCATCAAAAGCATACACCCACTAGAATTCTTTTATCAAAATCTAAAATATTTTCAGGGAACCTTCTAGACAAAAAGATCCAAAAGAAAGATCTAGTGGGCACCTTGAAATATCTAGATTTTTATAGGCTAGGTAGAAATTTTGAGAGGGGGAGGTAGGGCTGCAAAACCAGTCCGGACTGGTTCTGCACGTGCAGAACCGGTTATCCGGTTCAGAACCGGTTATCCGGTTCAGAACCGGTTATCCGGTTCAGAACCGGTTATCCGGTTCAGAACCGGATCGGTTCAATTTTTTTTTTTAAAATCTAAATCTAAAATATTTTCAAGGAACCTTCTAGACAAAAAATCCAAAAGGAAGATATAGTGGGCTCCTTGAAATATCTAGATTTTTATAAGCTAGGTAGAAATTTCGAGAGGGGGAGGTAGGGCTGCAGAACCGGTCCGGACTGGTTCTATATGTGCAGAACCGGTTATCTGGTTCGGAATCGGACCGGTTCAATTTTTTTTTATAGGCTAGGTAGAGTTCAATTTATTTTTTTATAGGCTAGGTAGAAAGAACCGGTCCGGACTGGTTCTGCATGTGCAAAACCGGTTATCCTGTTCGGAACCAGACCGGTTCAATTTTTAAAAAAAAAAAATAAAAATTGGAGCCAGTGCACAACGCACGCGGGAGCTGCCTCTGCCCCCATGCAGTCTGCAGCCGGCAGCATTAATGCTGCCACCGGCAGATATTATAAAAAATATTTTTTTTTAATTGAAAGGTTATTTGACCGTTGCAATTTGCAAACGATCAAATGACTGTTTTAAATTCTAAAATGACCATTTTAAGGTTATTTTAGACTTTTTAACATGTATTGAACTTTTTATAAATAGTACAATTTTTGTGATGATAATTCCTATAATTTTCATCAATTTTTTCTGTTCTTCTGCTCTGTCAAAAAATTTGCAAACACATTTTAATGGCTTCCCAACGTCGATTCTCTGGCGTTTCTTCCTCAAGTCACCAAGGGAATGTTGATCGGAAGTATGTTCCGCAATTCGATCGTCTTCCTGCACTCGGTGAGAACTTTGACGAAACTTCAGAACCTGATCTCGATCTATCTGCTGAACATGATCCTGAGGCAAGTGGAGATGTTGGCACTGGCACTGGCCCATCAACTCAATCTTCAAGTATTTCTAACAAGTCTCGGACGAAACGCAGTAAGGTATGAGAGTTTTTTGATTTACAAATTAAATCAAATAGCAATTCGGAGAGACCTGAATATGTTATTTATAAAATTTGTAAAAATCAATATTCATACAAACACGGTGGTACCGGTGGTGGGACTGATACATTTAAGAAACACCTAGTTAGATTTCATAAGTTTGATGAAAAAACTTGTCAACCTACTACTATAGAGCCAACCCAAACACAACTCAATTCACAGAGTGGATCTATGCCGTGGGCTTTCAGAAATGATAAAACACGTCTCGATTTAATTCGATTTGTAGTACGAATCGAACAACCATTTACTATATGTGAAAAAGAGAGATTTTTAGAATCTATTGTTCAATATTTACAGCCTCAATATACCCATATTTCTAGGCATACACTTAAAAAAGATTGTATATTAATATACGAAGAATATAGAAAATCTTTTATTCAACACCTCAGTAATATTAGTTATAGGGTTAGTTTAACATCCAATATTTGGACTAGTATTAATGGCACGAGTTATTTAATTGTTACTTGTCATTGAATCGATGAACAGTGGGGAATGCAGAAACATATATTATCTTTAGATGTATTAGATGAGACTCATACGAGTTTAACCATTTTTTCTTACATTCGCAATATTTGTAAAATTTATAGTATAGAAAATAAAATTTTTAGTATTACTTTGGATAATGCCTCGAATAATAATTCTGCAGTTAATTTTTTACAGCAATTTTTTAGGCCTTCGCTTTATGGTTCTCTTTTTCATGTTAGATGTGCATGTCATATCATTAATTTAAGTGTTTCTAGTGCTTTTAATTTCGAACATTTAATTATCGATAAATTTAAGCAAGTTGCAAAATGGATTCGTTTAAATTCAAATGTTAGGCGTGAATGAAAATGTGTTTGCGTAAGTACCGGAATAAATTGTGTAAAATTTCCATTACCTGTAGAAACTAGATGGAATTCACTTTATCGTTTATTCGAATCACTTTTACCGTAAGAAGATTTGCTAACTGCTTTTTACAATTCATATACACTTAATCATGACCATCAATTATGTTCTTATGATTAAATTTTTTTAAAAAAGATTTTTGAATTATTGTCTATTTTTAAGGAGTCTACTGAAAGCTTTTCAGGTTATTATCCAACTTCACCTATTTTTTTGCCTTATGTTTTTCAAATGTTTCAAAAAATTTTAGAGTTTAGATCAAATCTAATTCTGAAAACTTTTATTGCTGACATGGAATTAAAATTTAGAAAATATTGAGAAAAAATTCCACTTTTATATTCAATAGCTGCTATGCTTGATCCTCGTCAAGGAACCGAAGCTATTGAAACTTTTTACGCGGAATATTCTGATTTCTTAGGGAGTAATACTGATGCCGAAAAAGCATCAGTTTTTATAACTCTCCAAGAGTTGTTTTCTCTTTATTACAGTGAGCAGGTTGCAAGCAGGAATGTGCACAGTGTGGAAATTCAAACAGGAACACAGAAAAGCCCGATATTTTCAACGTTCTTAGGTCGGTGGCGGCAAAAAGATCTGTTGCTACAGATAAAGGAAAAATAACTGTTGGAAAGCAATGTACACCACAGAGTCAAGCTCCTACAAATTTGAACGAGTTACAGTTCTATTTACATCTCGGGGAGAAATTTGATGATGATATGAGCTTATTGGAGTGGTGGAAAAGCTCATCAAAACAATATCCCGTTCTATCTGCTTTGGCACGAGATGTACTAGCAGCACAAGCTTCAACTGTAGTTTCTGAATCAGCATTTTCCACCACAGGAAGAATAGTAGAAGATTATAGAAGTAGTTTGTTTCCTGCAACCCTTTGCATGCTTACCTGTCTACGGAATTAGTTTGCTGGTGAGTCCCGAAATCAACAATATAATTTCGTGGACGAATTTAAGGATAATAGTTCAGAAGAAGAGGAGTACTCGAGAAGAATTCTTTGTAATTACGACGAATAATTTTTTTTATGTGAAATATTTGTACAAACTGTAATTATTTTTTATAAATATTTTCGTTAATATTAATAAAATTTCTTAGAATTTTTTTATATTAATTTTGTCAGAAATATTACAAAATATATAATTTTTTTTATAAAATACATAATTTTTTTTAAAATTAATTTACCCAATTGACCCGACCCGACCCAAATATATGGATCCGAACCAGACTCGGACCGGACTCGGACTGGATCCAAGGTAAGCTAACCGGTTCCGGACCGGATCCGGAATCGGACCGGTTCTAGGTCCAACTGGACTTGGAACCGAAAGAACCGGACCGGAACCGGTCCGGTAACCAGGCCTAGGGGGAGAGGGGCGGGGGAGAGAGAAAGAGAGGGCGCTCCACAACACCCCCCTTCCTTGGCTCTACCAAGTACCATAGAACTTGTGGTCATGCTCATGCAAAGTTGCTTTCAAGCTCCAAAAATTTCATAGTGCAGTCCTTTTATGAATATGTCCACAACTTGATTACCAGCCTTGATATGCTACATTTCAATCTCACCCCTGTAGTACCTTCTATTGTGTAAAGTGATAGTGAACTTCTACATGTTTCATTTTTGCATGAAAGAATTTTCTTCAAGGCATATTGTTGATTGATTGTCACTATGTAATCGTGTCAACTTCTCTACTGGTTGATAAGGATACTCCAAACATTGCACCAACCAATTACTCTCTAGGGTTGCCATTACTGCAACTCTATAATCAGCCTCTATTGTGAATAGTGAAGCTATAGGTTGACGCTTACTGTAGCACGAACTCCTGACCAAATATAAACACATGCCCATAGTTGATCGTCTTGTGTCATGATCTCCAACGAAGTCGGCATCACAATACCAACTCGTCACATGATGCTTCTTTCTTATACAAAATTCCAAAGTGCGCCTAACTGCATTTAATTGAGGCTTGTGCAGCTTCTCCATCAATCAACTTACTACTCCCTCCTACTGCGAATGTAATATTTGTTCATGTTATTGTGAGATAGAGGGTGCCAACAAGTTGCCTGAACATGGTCACATCTTCTAGCTTTCCAGCTTCCACGGCACAACTTCGCATTTCCAGCCATAGGTGCTTGCAATCTAGCAAAGGCTGGTACAAAAATATCCCACTCACTGCCTCGTGGATCTCCTAAGCTGAGGTACCTGGCTTGTTAATAGGAGTTTTAGAAATATCCTGACACACATGATTAAATTTGAATATAAACTCGACCCAACCCCAACTGACAACTCTTGTATCAAATCCAGAGCAAGTTTCAGGTCCAACTTGATGCATTTGCAAGCCTGTATCTTGGCAGGTTCACGTAATCACACTACCCATATACCTATAGACCACTTTGGATAAATATTGGAGGTGAACGCTAATAATAACAAACAGAATGATAACCTGTTTATTTTCTAATTTACTGTTCTCAAATTTATAGTTAATCTGGAAAAATGAAAGATTAAGGCAATGTTCTACGAGCAATAAATTAACTAGGAAGTTTAATAATAAGAATAGAGATTGTAATTGATACTGTGACATCCAGATTTTTGAAATTTAATATCGATATAATGTTTTGTTCAAATATCATTTTAAGCTTATAAATGAAATATTTTTATAGTTGTTGGTAACTCAAAATATGTCGTCGAGCCCAGAAGAAGCAGATAGAAGAAGAGGAAGAAGAAGAAGAAGACCTCTTGTCCAATTCTCTCCAAATATTTTTCTGTTTTTCATCAAGTCTTCAATATGACATATAAGAGGTAGGCAAGAGTTCTAAATTATTTATTAAATTAAATCTCTAAATTAATTAATTAATTTGATTTATATGATATTATGTGATATGGTCGAATTAAAAAGGGATGTTTAATTGGATGTTTATTTTAATATCTATTGCAATTGTTATTCTACAAAATATGATGTTATATATATGTTTTCTGACTACATTATATGATTGAGAATCCGTAGAATAGAATACATGATTTCTATTCGTTATGCTGAATTAAATCAAATGTACGTTAAAGAGTATAATGTTGTGAATTTAATGAATTATTGAGTTGTTTACCAAGTTAAAAGACAAGTTAAGACTTGTGGACTTAGAATAACTAAGTGAATTAATATGATATTTTTAAGTTTGACAATGAATTAAAAAGTTTTTTTGTCATGTTTATGTTCCTTCCTATGCTCGAGCTATCTATTATGGTAACTTGCCAAATTCAGGGATGGTTGCCAACATATGTAAACAACATGCCAAATTCAGGGATGGTTGTATGTGCGACACTCTTCCATTTGCAGGGTATCGGAGTTGCCAAAGATCTTATGTATATATGATGATGAAAAAAGGCAGTTAAAACATATACCAAGAAACCAGGGCCCAAAAGATAAAATAAAGGGTAAATAGCATCTGGGTCCCTCTAGTTTGGTCGTATGTGCAAATAGGTCCCTCGAATATTTAAATGTAGCAAACTGGTCCCCTAGTTTGATGAAATATGCATATAGGTCCTTGGCCGTAACAAACGTTAGAAATTATTTTCTCTCTCCTCCCTCTCTCTCCTCTCTTCCACACAAGAGGGACCACTTTCTCTTTCTTCCTCTCTGAAACCGCCGCGCGTTGCCCGCTGCCGCTCCGTCGCCCTCCCTCGCCTCACCTGTCGGCCTCCCGGCCGCCCGCCGGCCACCGGCCACCGGAAAGCGTCGACGTCGCCCGCGCGCCCGCCTGAGAGCCGCCCGCGCGAGCCGCACCCACGCGCGCCTCGCCCGCCTGTGCGCGCCGCCTCGCTCGCCCGCCTGCGCGCGCCGCGCTCGCCGCTCCGCCCACCCGCGCCGCACCGGCCTGCCCGCGTGCCCCGCACGCCCTCCCCACCCCCGCAGCGCCCGCGCACCAGCGCCGCGCGCAGGCCCCGCGCCGCTGCCCCGCCTGCGCTGGCGCTCCCGCAGCCCGCGCGGCAGAGCGCCTGCGCCCACGCCGCTCGCCCGCTTGCGCCGGCGCTCCCGCAGCCCGCGTGCCAGAGCGCCTGCGCCGCGCTCCGCCCCGGCGCCGGCGCTCCCGCCGCCCCCCGCCCTCACAGCGCGCCCTGCCCTTTGCGCTCGCCCCTCGCGCGCCACCGCACCAGCGCGCGCGTGCGCCGCCACCAGCGCGCACGTGAGCCCGCGCGCCGCGCGCCATCCTCCGCAGGGCCGCCCGCCTGCCTGACCGCCATCGCAGCCCGCTGCTTGCCAGCCTCCGCGCTCGCCTGCGTATAGAGAGAGATGCAGGGAGGAGAGAGAGGGAGAAGAGAGAAAATAATTTCTAACATCTGTTACGGCCAAGGACCTATATGCATATTTCATTAAATTAGAGGACCAGTTTGCTACATTTAAATATTCGAGGGACCTATTTGCACATACGACCAAACTAGAGGGACCCAGATGCTATTTACCCTAAAATAAATAAAGAATAAAAAGGTCTACAATGTATTATTAATTGCATGTTTATTTAACAAGGGCATTTATATTTCTAACTGTTAATTGTCATGTTTATATGATATCGATACTGTTGGGAAAAAATAATACATATTTGCATGCAAATATTTTATTTAACAAATTAGTACTTATTATCTACTCAGTATTGGGGTCGATGGACTGATTGATGTCTTTATTGACAAGTACTGGTGGTGGAAGGGTCAAGGGACACACAAGGGGACGATGAACATTAAAGTTAGGAACTCTAAAATGTTCAGTTTGACCAGTAATATTTATATAAATCAAAATGTATATATGAGACTTGAGACTATTGTATATAGTTTGTATATAAATAAACTTGTGTTTAGACATGTTCTCTGTAATTTAGTTTCGAATTTTAATTATATTGCTTCTATTACAAGTTTTAAATTATCTGATATTATTAAACTTATTTGATTCAATTTATAACCTCCCCGACAAAATAAGTTTGTATTCATGGTATCTTGAAAGGGGGATGCCACAGATACCTTCTGTTGCATTATCTTAGGTAAAAGCAAATATTAATCACCACTAATAACAATAATAATTAAGCCTTCATCCCACTATCTTCCTTACAATAACAACCAAGTCTTAATCCTACTAGATAGGGTCGGCTACAAGAATCCTTTGTTTTCATTGCGCTCTATCAATTAACAAATTCTTATCTAGGTCTAAGTAACTAAGATCACTTCTTATAGTTTCTTATCATATCTTCTTTGATCTCCCTCTTTCTCTTTGTACATGAGCAAGATCCAATAACTAGATTTTTCTAACTAAAACTTTAATTGGCCCACGATTTATATGTCCAAACCATCTAAGCCGATTTTCTCTAAATTTATCCTCAATTGGTGCAACACCATCTTTCTTTCGGATATACTCATTTCTTATTCTATTCTTTCGTGTATATCTACACATCTATCTTAGCATCCTCATTTCTGCAACATTTATTTTATTTGTATGTTTTCTCTTTATAGGTCGACCCCACCTAGTGGGATTAAGGCTTGGTTGTTGTTGTTGTTGTTGTTGTTGTTTTCTCTTTATAGGCTAGCATTCAGCATTATATATCATTGCTAGTCTTACTACAGTTTTATAAAATTTACTCTTAGGTCTGGATGAAACTTTTCTATCGCACAACACACCAGAAATATTTCTCTATTTTACCCATCCTGCTTGAAGCCTGCTAATAACATTATTATTTATTTCACCATCATTTTGTAAAATTGATCCAAGGTATCTAAAGCGCTCACTCTTCTTAACAATTTAATCATCAATTATTATATTACCAATATAAGTGTTTCCTTCTTGAATAAATGTATACTCCATCAAATACAATCAATCATTAGTAAAAAAAATCAAAAGAAGAACAGATTGTCTAGATTAATGTGGTGTTGGATTTAACAAAAGAAGCAAACTGATGTTTGTATATATATATGTATATGTATATGTATGTATGTATGTATGTATGTATGTATGTATATATTGATAGCACAACCACCACAAACCCTTAATCCAAAACTAGTTGTGGCCAGCAACATGAATTCAACTTCTCCATGCAGCCTTATTCAAGGCAGCACTCTCTCTAAGCATGAGTTAAGGCCTCCCTATTGGCCATATCCCAAATTATTAAGGTCTTCCCTTTGTACTTGTTTTCACCATGCAGCCTTATTTAAAGCAGCACTCTCTTTAAAGCAGAGTTAAAGTCCTTCCCTATTGGCAATATCCCAAATTATTATCCTCCCTTCCTTTTCCTTAAAATAGTAAGTTGACACCTCAAACTTATGTATAGAAGCCTCAAGATGTTAACAATAAATATGGTCAAAAAATCTTAAATGTCACACACTCATCTGATCTCACATAATTATATACCCAACAACTCCTTGACATAATCACTTCTAATGTGTTTCACACCACTTGCATCTCTGCAATACTAATCATATGCCCAACACCCTCCCATATTATATAGCTACTCGAATAGAAGTTATTAACAATCATTACTATCATCATTTTATAGTTACCAGTATTATACAAATTTGTTTTATGTAAATTGAGTAGATAACTTAATTAGATTAGATTAAATATTAGATCGTATGAAACTAGCCGGAAATGAAGCAAGAAAGTATGGGCATACCTCGTTTGGACCTTTGAATATTTGGCAAAATTTCAATGTAGCAAGTGTCCTTGAAAGATGTTATCACAAATATCTTAACACCATACTGCAAGAATAGATAAGATGGAGAGGCATCAGACCACCGTTAAAGTAATTTTATTTACATAATTAGAATGACTCAATACAAAATCCTCCAATAAGTTGATAACCTTGGCAATAATTACTGGGAAGACAACTATGATAGTAAGGGAAAGATCTATAGCTTACACAATGTCTATCTAGACGTCATTCAACTGATATCTATACATGCATCAAACACAAAAGTGTTTATCTAACACATTCTAGATCTTAATATGGCTATAATCAATAAGCATCGAAAATTTCTAAAATGTCTAAAATGCTATCAATTACCATGATGAACAACAACATTTAATAGTAGCTTAAAGTGGATATTAATAAACGGAAAAGATATAAGATTTCTATTACTAGATATGCACATGCACCAGGTGGAATCAACAGTGATCGAGTGAGAATGTTTTCAAAGATAAAGGAAAAAAATATTCTATCATTCTGATAATGAGGTCAGCAAAAATGACATTGTAAACAACATAGACTACTCTAGAAAATCATTTCATATATATATAGAATGTTCAAAAGGTGAGTTGGATAGCTTTGAAGGAAGAGAAGCCATCAACTGCTCATTCGCTTAAAAGAGACTGTTATCCTGTATAACTCCAAATATACTAGTCCAATTGACGGTCATCAGCAGGGAACATAGCACCAAAGGAATCAAACAAGAACTCAAATTCTCAAGAATCAAATGAGTAATTTTTTTCCTTTTTGAAATAAGAATCAAATGAGTAATTTGATCATATCAAACGTTTACAATTCATAACTCAATTAAACTGTGTATACCATATACTCCCACAAACATCATTGGACTAGTCCAATATTATGTACAAATGAATCAGTTTCAAGAAGTCAACATGGTAAAATAAACTATTAAAATGATCCAAACTTCTGCCAGATAAATTCCAAAAAAAAAATCTTATCATACTGAATCAGCAGCAGCTTGTAAGGTCACGTGATCGCCCCACTCACCATTCCTAATTTTAATGGTACAATTCAGAAAAGAAAACTCATATTAATACTTGTTCTCAAAAATGGAACAGCATGTTAGTTTTCTTAAGCTTTTAAGTAAAAAACATACTTCGAAAGCTTTTTTAGGTAGTCACAATAGGTCATGGGAACATATCCCTCGTAAATCTCTGGATGGGATTTGAGCTGACACGATTGTAAGAGAAGCATTTAAAACCAAATTATATTTTAAGATAAATTTCATAGACCTGTATTATGATCATATATATCAACTAAAAGATTGGCTAAATGTTATGAGCTAATTACTTGCAGTCACTGATAAAAGATGGAAACAACTATCGAATAGACAAACCTGATTAATGACTTGCTGCCTTACAAACTCGTGGTGTTCAGGAGTACGGTAAAATTGATCAGATAGTGCTCGAAACTGGATTGCAATGCAAATACAGACTCAAATGGTTAGATGGAACAATGTTAAAGACAGTATCAGCAAATAAAAACGAAACTGCATTCTGAGTAAACATTTTTAGCCAAATTCTTTAATACATTATGAGTGATTAAAGAAGTTTGTCACATAATATATCAAAGTTTGAAACAGAAACACTGGTTAGTGATTGATTCTTTGAAATTAGGACCATATAACCAATAGATGGTACAACTAATGCAAAGACTTCAAATTCACAACGGCAGAGCTTGCAATGAATTGACAAACTTGATGAGACATCAAGATTATTATTCTTGTGTGCGATTTGGATGATATCCATTGCTTGCAGAAAAAATTTAAACAAATAAGCATTTTTAAATGCAAGTTTAATATTTATTTGGTTATAAATATTTTCATCTTATGAAATAGGAAAACGTTTATTGCCAGTTAAACCATGGTACTGCTAAAAAATAAATCATTAACAAATACAAATAAGAAACACACAGATATTCTTGTGTATGTATGTGTATTAACTGTGGATGTTGTTAGATTACAGAATTAGCCCTTGTATAAGTGCGTAGGTTTCATCTTTGGAGGATACGTTGATGGAAGGAAATCTGGACACTCAACTCAAGCTTCAGAGGAGTCCATGGAGGAAAAACAAGTTGCTTGGTTTATTTCCTTCGTTTTTTTTTTTTAATTCCTAGGGTCTATTAAACGTACTTTAGAGTTGCCAAAAGTCACATGTTTTATAACTTATTAGAAACACTTAGGAAACCCTTCCGTTACTTTAGAAGATCTTTCCTAGAATTTTCCAAACAATTCCAATATTCTAGGTTTGTCCACATTAGATAATCACATTCAATGTGATTGAGTGGATCTTAGTTTTCATCATCTTAAAAAATCTGTTTCTATCATCACTCAAATTTTTTTGCTGTTATCAAGACATGCTTATTCACATTTGAAATCTAGTGGTTGTGCCCAAACCCGGAGTCTCCACATTCAATTTGCTAAGCTTCTGTTTTCAACCACATTGGGCAGTTAGATTCAACTAAGCTGAAACTGAGATTGTCTTGGGAACCATAGAGATTGGCTCATCATGATATGTAGAGCCTTCCGAGATTTCATCCGCTACTTCGTGAGTTGTCCGAGATGTCTCCAGGTCTTCACGAGATCTCGTGAGAGTTGACGAGGTGTTACCCTATACAGTTCATCTTTCATTTCTTATGCTATAGGATATGAGGATCTTTCTTTATTTCACGAGTGGTCTTTCAACTCCGAGGAGTGCTTTCAATTTGTTGAGGTTGTTCCCCGACGTATTCTGATTATTCTTAGGTTCGCAAATTAATCTCTTGATCGTGCATCTTAAATGGCTAGTTTATCAGAACCTCTTATTCAATTTCTCCCCAGTGGAGGGTGTTTTCACTACACAATTAAAAGAATGGTTAAGGGTTGAGCCTTGAGCCCAATAAAAGGTTTGGTGGCAGTTTCGAACTAGCGCCAAAAAGGTTAGGTGTGCGTTGGATAAGCCCAAAGAAGTTGTGTTTTGCTCCTTTGTCTTGAAAGGAGAGCAGCAAGGGATTTTGACTTTCTTCCTATGTGAACATAACCTCTAAGTATCTACCATCTTTATATCTTTGCCGTCGCCACAATTAAAAGCTGAAACTTTATTCTAGACATGATGAAAACTTCTTACACATATTAAATTTATCAATAGATCATTTCATATTTTAAGTGTTAATTTCTTGAGGAAATAGTCGAGTTATGCTAAATAACATTTATGTATGAGATTGAATGCTTATGTTGTATTAGGTAGTTGAGATTTCTAATATAAATAAGTGTTGTTGTCCATATTAAATTTGTACAGAAATCTTTGATAATTCCAAAAGCATTTTAACATCACCAACATCATAATAAAACAAACCCCTTGCTTAAATCATAATATGAAGTAAAAGATAAATATATGGTTATATGATCATACAAATCTTAATTTTGACGGAGTTAGAGGGAAAATAGTTTAGACACTGTAATATTTTTTAACCTTTAAGGCAATAAGAATGTGAATAGAAAATGAAATTGGAAATGATTATTACATATGACCTTGACTCATTTGCTAATAAAAAGATTAGTCTCAAACCTCAAGCCATTGTGGGAGGTGTCGGGGAACAACCCCGACAACTCAAAAGAAACCCATGAGCTAGAAGATAACTTCAGAGGCAAGAAGAAAACCTCATGGCAAAATGGACGAGGAATTGAGTTTAGACTCCAAGTGAGTAACACCTTTAAAATTCCCAGAAGATCTCATGAAGATTTGGAGACAACCCAAAGGATCTCGACACTTTATTATGTCTTTTTTCTCCATTGTTTGTGCAGTTCTACTTAGTTTCAAATCGAACACGAAGAATCCCTCATTCTCCATTCTATACATGAAACCCCCAATTAAAAAAGGCTAGTTGTGGAAGAAACTTGTTGGCAATATAAATCATTTGCACCTAGAAACCATTGCTTTATTGAGTAAATTACAAGTAGGTCCCTGTTGTTTGACCGTATGTGCAAATAGGTCATACTTTTTGAAAATTACTCAATTTGGTCCATTAGTTTTAAGTAATATGCAAATAGATTCAAAATTTAGATTTGACAATAAAAAAAATTATGAAATGACATTTTTATGACATTTTTACCCTTAGGATTTTTCTCTCTTCTCTCTCTCTCTCTCTCTCTCTCTCTCTCTCTCTCTCTCTCCGTCATGGAATCTCAAGAAGAAGCCTTGGGATCCAACAGTTGCAGTAGCAGCAGCAGCGACGACTCCTACCCATCCTTCACGAGGCGCAAGCGCACCGTCTGCCAGCGCGCCGCACTCCTTCCTTTGGCAGCCGCTGCCGCAGCTGCCTCATCATCAGCTTCCTCAGCGGAGGATTCCGGCATCACCGACCAGAAGGAGGACATGGCCAACTGCCTCATCCTCCTTGCCCAAGGTCGCAACCTCCCCACAGACGAATTCGAAGGTGCCGCCTCAGGGAGATTCACTAACAAAAGGTTCACCAAGGTGGCGACGTTCATCGCTGGTGGATGGGTTGGGTTCTATCTCTACTAGTGCAAAACCTGCTTCAAGTGCTACCCCACCTTCCAGGCCCGCGGCGGCCACCGGACAAGCCACAAGAAGCCCAAAGCATCATCCACGGTACTAGAGGCTATCTGCGACCTATAAGCTCGAAGCCTCCGCCACCGGCAACACTGGCCGATAAAGACAGCGCCGGCAGGGCGAAGATTCACGAGTGTTCGGTATGTGGGTTGGAATTCTCCTCCGGGCAAGCCCTCGGCAGCCACATGTGAGAGAGAGAGAGAGAGAAATCTTAAGGATAAAAATATCATTTCATAAATTATTTTTACTGTCAAATCTAAATTTTGGACCAAGTTGCACATTACTTAAAACTAATGAACCAATTTGAGCAATTTTCAAAAAGTAGGACCTACTTGCTATGATCAAACAATAGGGGCCTACTTGCAATTTACCTTTATTATATAAAGCTGAATAGAGAAGATAAAACCAAGCAACCAAACCCAACTTGTTTGGGATTAAGGCATTGCTGTTCATGCTTATCTATCAAAGAACATTCTGTAAATATTTTGAATTTGTAGCTTGGCTTTTCTATGGGACAATGTCAAGTACTATAAGGAACAAAATTTTAGATGATACAAAGATCACATTAAATATCTGCACATCTATATTACTTAGTTCACTTCAAGTTAGATAAAGGGGCTGTTCGGTTTGGAGGTAAATCTAGGACATTATGTTTGCAAACAGCATAACTTTAAACAAATTCAAAAATTAAGGAACGCAAAATTTTATAATATACTGTAAATAAAAATATCTTCTTTTGAATGGAGGACTATGTGACCAGCGAACTTATAAGTTTAATATGCATTGCAATCTGCTTCTGAATCCTTCAACAGTAACAAACTATTAAAAGTATCTTGTACAAGCTGTAGCTAAATTGTTAGTAAAACTAGCATAAAAAACCAGGCTTTATTTCTGAAGGATTTCACCAACATGTAGAGAAACAAAAATAAATATGGAAAAAGAAAGGATAAAATAGTATTGAAGGTAAATGGTTGAGATTAAGATATAGGTAGGGCTGTAAATGAAACGAACCAAACCAAGTTTTTTGTTGTTCAAGCTCATTCATTTATTCTCTATTGAGCTTGAGCAATGGAAACTGAGGATTCATGTGGCTGACTTGTTATTTGATGGAGCACAATGAAAATAAATGATTCATATAGCTGACCCCATCTAGTGGGATAAAGGCTTAGTTGTTGTTGTAAGGAAGATAGTAGATACATCATTTCATCTGCTTTCAAACAAAAAAACAATACAATTGATGAAGGATGAAACCCCAGTTTAAGTACCTGACAGTTTCCATCTCCTTGAACCTTAAGTTCAATCAAGTCATATAACTGCAATCTACAAGAATTTTTTGTTTAGAAAAGAGTCTTGATTCTCTTGAAAACAGAAATACAAACAATTAAAATCTCCCTAACAGTGTAATGCATCATTTGAGAAACAGAGGCATGATTGGTAGATATCTGTACGAAGCATTTTTTGACAAAGCCACACAGATTAGTAATGCAATTTCAAGAGCATAACCAAGAAAAGCTAGCTAAAGAAAAAAAAAGGAAATGAAATAGCAGCAGTTACTTTGTTAATGATGGGTACAACCACACATTGTCGCCACTACTTAAGATGCAAATTCAATCACTTTTATATGACTACATGAAATGTATAGGTAGGACGCACTCTGAAAAGTCTACAGTAGATGCCCACTATTCTACGCAACATACCTATCTATACCTTGCACAGGGCAGGGGCATAGCAAACAGAGAGTTTATTTTTTTTAAAATTTTTTTTGAAAGGATTGCTAAAATAATAAATAAAGTCTGATTCAGCTTGATAAGTCACATGTAACTTCATAGAATACCAGTTATAGCCATAGCAACCAGATTTGTTTTCTGAACGGATAGCTGAAATAGTAAATAAAGTCTGGTCCAGCCTGATATGTCACATGTAACTTAGTAGAATACCAGTCATATTATTATAACAGGAATTCTCCACATGAAATAACCAAGGTCAAGAAAGAAAACTCGATCATCAGAAGCATCAATTTCAAGAGGAATATGGCAATTATTCATAATAACAACAGAATTCGTGCAACCCTTCCAAGAACATAGGCCTGTTCCATTCCCTAACGCTATATTTACTTGGATAGAATGGAGTAAGGTTGAAATGAAATTGTTGTTCCATAGGAATGAAATTATCATTTTATTCTTATAGAATGACAATTCCTTTATTTACTTGGATGGAATAGAATAAAAATAAAAAGTGAATAGAAAAGAAAAAGTACTAGAACCCCAATAAATAAAACTTAATTAAAATTTTATATTATGTATTAACATTAAATTTGATTTTACACATTAAATTAGATGTGTATACATATATGCATACATATACATATATGAATATGTAAGCGTATATATATGTACATGCATACGTGTGTGCGTGTATATATACATATATAATGTGTATAAACAAGGGAATTTTTGGAATAATATTTCCATTCCACAAGAAATAGCTATTCCTTAGGTGGGGAAAAAGAATGACTATTCTATAAAATGTGAAATAGAGATCCTTAAAGAATAGCTATTCCACCAAAGTAAACATGAGAATAACTATTGCATATAGAATAAGGGTGGAATGAAATAGTCATTTCATTCAAATAAACACACCCTAAAGTGTTCTTCCATAAGAATCCAGCCTCGCTGATAAGTAAATACTTAATCTTCTATCTGCATTTGTCAAACTGTCTCAATTTCTTTTAGATCAATATTTGATAACCTTATATATAGCCATATAATCTGTGATAACCAAAAATGAGTCAAGCATGTATCTTGAGTTGGTGCTACTAAATCAAGTTGGTTTACTAAAATAAATTAAGAAGTTGAGAATTTGAATCAACAAAAATAATTTACTTCATTTACTTGTTAGAATTAAAATTTTTAGAGCATATTGTTACAATCCTCCAACCCTGGAAGAATTAAAATTTTCTAACTACGCTAAAGTGTCAATTATCTATGCTTGGGTGAATACCATGAGTTAACCTAATGTAGTACCATTTTACAAATATAATTTGAAATGAGACATAAAACCTCTTTAATAGCATTTAATCCTAAAAGTACTTATGTTAGGCTGGTCAAACCAAACTATGTGGTTGTTTTGATTTCACACTTGGAAAAACTAGTCAGCCAAGTGTGATGTGGGTATGGAGACAAGACCTTAGCTAGCAATTTCCCTAATTTTAATTCTTTTCCTTCCCCATTTTCACCTTCTCTAGCTGCTGGTGGAGAAAAGGAGGGCTGCTTCTTAGCTGGACTTGCATGCATTAGAAGAACCAAGGAGGCTGCTTCCGTTTTCTTTTCCTAGAAGTACTTCTCCATTCCATCTTCTTCACCTCAAGATAGTATTTGAAGCAGGATTTGGAGAAAAAAGGGGAAGAGAACTCCTTCACTTGTTCTACTTGCATGGCTAATTTAAAGTAGACAGTGATACTAATAGGTGGTGTATTAAATCTAAATCTTGCTAACTAACATATTAATTTGAGCAATTTTGATGTAGTTAGTATGAATTATTTAGTGCTATGCATGTTGTAGTTTTGTTTAAATCTTGTGTGCTAAATATTGCATTATTTAATATATCAATTGATCTTTGCTTTTAACAAAATTTTGGTTGAGAATTAACTTATGACATTAGCTACAAATTCGATTTTGAGATTTTCTATTAATTCTAATTTTAAAGTTATATGTGAAGCTCTTCAATTAAATATAGTAAAATTTATTTTTTTCCGTTTAGTTTTGCTTATATGAGAATTTTCTCTGTTATATGAATTTGGATTTTTATTAAAATTGGCAGGAAGTTAGAGTACTTGTAATGCTACAAATTTGATGTTTAAAGTTTCCTTAAATGAGTTCATTTTATATATGTTTAAGCTGATTAAACTAAACATAAAAAAATTTATTTAAGGAATCCTAGTGTAAGTGCTATTTAAGTGATGAATTCCTATACCAAATAAGACCCCCATTAAGGTGAAACTTGGCATGCTGATAGTTCACTTGATTTTCTTTAACTTTTATGTTTGTAATTTTATTTTATTTGGTCGTAAAATCCAAAAGTTTATTGCATAAATCTCTTATTTTGAGTTTACTTTAAATATAATGTTAGATTTCATTTTTACATAAAATTGGCTTATCAAATGAGTTTCAAATGCTAAGTGTTATGCCCCTGTCTTAGCTCAAGCTATGATATGGTTTTGGTGACTATGATTTAGCGTAGCTATGGTCTACTTAATTTAGCAACCATGTTTCGCAATGAAATTTAAGACGTGATAATGTGCCGACTATATTTCGCTGTGACTACGGTTCACATGAACAGTATAAAAGGTAATTGAGGCATAACTGAAGAAACTAGGGCCCTAAAAAATAAAAAGTAATATAAGTAAATTAGTAGAAGTTACGTACAATAATTTTTCATGCATTACTAATATAAATTTAATATGAAAATAACACCTATTTTGTGAATGCAGTAGGATATTTTATCCGTTCTTATTATGGTCATTTAACGTTAGTAAGTACTATATGATTTCATCATTATTTTCATTGTTGATGTTGGCTGCTTTATTTATTTTTCAATATATGTTGGTGAGACATGTTGAGTTAACAGCTCCGTGTTTGTATAATAAAGCATTATATTAGCCTACTAGTATCACTGTTTACTCAGCCTAGGTCGGATGACTGATGCCTTTTGTGGCAGGTACTGCCGCACCATCACAGGAAAAAGAAAAGAGCGTGGAGGAGTGATTGTGCTAGAAGACCACTTTTACTTTTAGGATGTTCTTAGATTTTGAGATCTAATTTTCATGTGCTAAGTTCAATGTTGTTATTTGAAACTCTTTTGTTGGTATTCTATCATGCATGAAAGAAACCATTTCAAACTTAGATAGGAATTCATGTGATTATGTGTTCAGCTTTATCATTGTGCCATTATAGAACAAATAAAATATTCCTAGCAAAAAATTTAAAAAAACAAGGGAAAAGAAAGATGAACTGAAATTTCAAGCACTTGATAAATAGTTAGTAATGCACAAAACCAATAGCCTTCATAAGCTTTCAAAGTTTTAAGTTTTAGTGTTGAATATATGATGAAATAAATAATCTGTAAATGCGAGATAGACATAATGTTGGTCAATTTATAGGGGCTTTCCAATTTCTTTGAAAAAGACTTGTAATTGTTATTCTAGCATTACATGCCTTAACTACAAAAAAAAAGAAAGACATTACATGCCTTAAAGCATTTAATTGCTTCTGCAGCACCATCTCTGTAGTCCACTATACTCCCAAACCCTATCCCATTTATAATTCACTCGACCTCCTGACCAACTTCTACCAAAAGCTAGAACTTGACAGCATTCTCACAGAACACTTATTTCCAGCCTTTCAAGATCTCCACATCTTTAATAACATGCATAACTTTCGGTTATTCCATGGCTTTCACCAACTCATAAAACTCAAATGCTACAGAGTAGCAAAACAAAGATTACATATAAAATTGTTGTGTTCTTCTGGCCTAATAGGGAAGGAATTTGTCTAGGTACCCGAGGGTCTCAAGTACCACACTACCATCATAATTTTCACGTGAGATGGAGAAAATTGTGGTGTCTAGGGTTGAAATATAAAAAAAGATTACATATAAAATTAAATTTCCATATATAATAGGAAATTTGATTGATGGGTCATGGGACAATGGGGGGAAAAAGTGGCCCAAAGTAGCTGAAGTAGCTAAAAGATCAATAAATGAAACCTTCAAGAAATACCTGTCCAGAAGCCTTTGATGATCGGATGTCGCTTCATCAACAGAAGGAATTTCACCATTAATTCTAGGAACATGCTGCATAATCCATCAATATTCACATGAGCTGGTTTCTATATATTATTATACATAAAGAACAAATAGAGCCCGAGAAGATAAATAACAAATATGTTTGTACATAAACTGAAGCAAACAAAAATAAAAATAAAATAAAACAAAGAATGATCTCTACAGCAATGCCCTAAGTCCCCTAAATCCCTATCAATCATTTTCACTCCACAAAATCTTTTTATATCCTTCTGTAGATCCTAAATGCTAGGACTCTTTATGCTCTAAGTTATTGCATAATTCCAAGCGTGCAACTCTTATACCAGTTGTTGTATATCGAACAATTATCATCAATAGTAAATAGAGTCATGACTCATCATCTACAACACCTTATATGAGTTACAAGTCAAAAAAGATGTACATGTTAAAAAGAAAGAAAAAAACTTGTATACTTTTCATAAGACAACAAAAGGAAAAGCAAACACAAACGACTCGAATAACTATGCAAATATGACTAAGACACCAAATGGCCCAAAAAAAATTCACCTCCACCACGATACCTTCAAAAGAGATAATTGACATGATCTTCTTTGAGAATGATACCGGCTTGGTTCACGCTTCTCCTTTTTGGACAAACTATCATTTGTTCCTTCTTTTCAATTAAATCGTTTTCCCTATAATGATCTTTTTTTCTTGCATTAACTACAACAAACCTATTGTTTGATTGATTGTCAGTCCCCTTTTTTCTCTTGATAAGAGCCCTTTTTCGACGTTACTCATCTAGCAAAAAGAGCTTTAGGATGAGCATTCTTTAGTTTGGATAGATACTTTGACAACAATGAATGGCATATGTCCTCCAACATATAAACTCTCTTCCATGCAACATGAAGTTTGAAATTTCTATAAGTTGATGGAAGTGGACATAAAAGAAGCAGAGCTAAGTATTTGTCCTTGTATTTCTCCTCTAACAAGTCCAAATCTATGACAATATTTCTAAACTCATCCATGTGAGCCATGATATTGTTGTCAACATCCATACAATGAGAATGCTTGAGATAGAGCTTGTTTGACAATCTCTTCATTATACATCGTCACTCTAACCTTAGTCAATTTTATTGTACAAATGTAGATTAATCTAAGAGAGGGCGGCCTTGTGATCCTACTTGTCCAACTCTTGAATAGTCGTTGATGCAACCTTTTTCCTTGTCGTCCAAGTCCATCTGGAAATGAAAACACATATCTTGATTTACCATAGAGCAAACCTTGTGTCCCCGCTCAACTTCTTAATGTCATAGTACTTCACAGAGACCATGGCTCCGATACCACTTGTGAAATTCTAGGCACACAGCTCTAATACCACTTGTTGAAGATGCTTGAAATACTGCACCACCTTCTTCAAAGTGGGAGCATGATTTTTGAATGGTTCGTTGACAATGACAATCATCGATGGCCAAAAAACAAACAAAGAGCTAACTGAAACAGGATCAACAAAAGAAAGTAATAACTAAAAGTGAAGGAAAAAAAACAGCAAAATATTATGTGGAAATCCTTATTGGGAAAACCACAAGAAGCAAAAGGAGGTCGAACCCAACTATGAGCTCACCATTTCAAACAAGAAATACAGAGAGTACAATACAAAAAGTGGAGGTCAAAACCAGCCATGAGCTCACCATTTCTCAACTCAAGTCCCTTCTCTATAGCTGCAGGATTGAGAAGATGGATAATAAAATCACAGTGTGACATTCCCTTAATAACTGTAGATGTGTCAATAGGTGACATTCCCTTAGTTAACCCACCCATGAGATAGGAATGGATCTCAAAATTGTACCCGAGACGCGTAACCTTCCCTGACTCATCATGAGACGATTTAGTTTGGGTATAACGTAATTATATCAACCCCAATCTGTGACCTGCTATTTTAACTTGAGCTGAATTTTGAGATGTTAGCAAATTTCACAATATACACTTTTAGATTATTATTAACTAATTCAACTTAAATTACTATGCGAGTTATTATGGATCATTCAACTCCTGCAAAAATCTATAAATTATTGACTTTATTGATCAAATTGCTTAACTAATTCACTGTATGAGTTTACTATTGTAAATGCTATTTAAAAGTCTCATGCATGAGTTTATTGCTGATTTGCTATTTTCTGATTAATGAACACTTGGCTTTCACTAGTTTAGTTATTTAAGTTATGTAAAAGGTTTAGATAAGTTCAATTATTTAAGTTTAACTAAAATTTTGATTTGAAGAATGGATGTTTATGATCATTTAGATTTAGTTCTGATATTTAGTAAAAGTAATTTAGTGCTACAAAGATTTGAATAGATATTATCTTCTTATTTTGACACAAAACAATTCATTAATGGGGAGGGAGAGGGTGGGACAAGTACGCAGCAACATAAAGGAAGAGGGGTAAGGTGAAAGCGGGTACAAGGCAAATATGGATAAGGTTAATCAAAAGCAGGGCAAATATGTGTTTTGTTCAACCCCACCCAAACTCGCCATGTTATCATTTCTACGTGCAGACGGTTATATGCCTTTACACATGATCTCCACCTATGTCATCTAAGGAGTCAACAAGTGTGAACGAAAAAGTGCTTGTTAAAGAAATCAAGGCTTAGATATTTTCGAGTACCTTTCGAACAATATAATTTCAATCATTTCACTTATCGTCGAAAAAATTGAACCTGCCACCCCAAAGATACCTTCTAAAAAATATGGAATATTTAAATAATTCAAGTCACAACACTATTATATAAATAAGCCAAGTCACAACACTAACTTTAATGAGCAAGTGATGTACTTTGAATTAAAAGAAAACTAAATATCTATACTATATTATTAAGGTCGGTACAACAACTGAAATTTTGACGTTCCCGAAATACCTTTATTAATTTTACTTAATAACATCAATGTTGTGCTCAAGCACTCAGCCACCAAGTGTAATTATCTACTTAATGCAGAACAATAATAATAACAAATAATTGCCATAAAAAATAGTTAATAACTGGCACCGGTGAACAACAATAACTTTTATTTTTTAAAATTTTGCATTTAATTTTGAGCCGAGTGTAGGCCTATTATTTGGCTAGACGAGTTGTAGGTCTCGCTTAAGTTGTCATTATTCTCTTTCCTCCCTGTTTACTCCACGCCCAAGCAGTGACTGCCCAAAATAAAGAATAATTACAAATTAGTCTTCAACTTTGTCAACTTCTTGCATTTGAGTCTAAATTTCTCAATTTTAAAATGGCTAAACTTTAGAAATTACAATTTAAATCTCAATTTTTCTTAATCAATGATGTTGAAGTAGGAGGCATTGAACAGAGTCCCACGTGCGCTCTTGGTGCGATCGAAGGCCTCTTCAACTGAGACCGTCACCAACTCCTCGATGGTCATCTTTCCTTTCGAAAGAAGCATAGAGCCGAAGTAGTTCTATTCCAGTGCGATGGACTCCTTCAGGGAGTACACATACTTAGTACTCCACCTGAAGTTGTCCATCGCTGGCTGGCCGCTTGACGCACCAGCGTGAAGATCCTGGATCTCCTTCTCTGTTGACTCTAGCTGAATGTGAAGTTCGGCCCTCTCCTTTTCCTCCACTCCTAGACAAACATGGAGTTCAGCTTTCTCCTTCTTTGCCTCCTTGAGTCGTTGTCAACATTCAGTGAGAACAGCCCCCTGCCTCGTCACATCTAACTTTAAAGTGGAGACCAACTAGTTTAGCCCATTGGCACGACGCGAACACGGTTGTACCGGTCGTCAATCTCTTTTGCCAAATCAAGGGCGGGAAGGAAATGGCTAAGAGCCTACAAGAGATCAATTCTCCTATAAGCGGGCATGTTAGTACTAAAGACTTAATGAAATTTCTTTATACTTACATTTTCCATTTGCTTTATTCCCTTGCGAATAAGGTACTCCAATGAAATTTCTTTATACTTACATTTTCCACTTGGTGTATTCCCTCGCGAATAAGGTCCCCCACTGCGGCCCTGAAGATTCTTCACCCGCGGACACGACTGCCACTTGAAAAGGGTGAATGGTTTCCTATTCGAGCAGCACCTCCAATTCGTCCAGCCACTACTGGAGCTCACTGTCAAGGACCTATACTTCCTCCTCCTCTACGACACCACCAGCGACAAACAAAGAATCGCATCTTCCGCGAGCAAGAGGTAAAGTGGGAGCTTCTTCGTCGACTCTCGCCTTCTTTGCGCGACGCCCTTTCGGTGCTACACCCTCCTCTTCGTCTGGATTCTCTCCCTGTACCATCGGGGAGGAGCAATAAGGCCTACAGAAAGGCAAAATCATAACCGAACAAGAAAGGGGCAAAAAGAAGGGAAGGTCGCAAGTGAAGCATACCTTTTAGCCTCATCATTTGTTGGCCGAGATGCACCAAGTACACTTCGGTGCTTCTTTTCAATGCAACGAGGAGGCGAAGGCATGATCCCCATGATTACTGGCCAATGGTGCCACGTCGAAATGGTTGGTGTTGATGGTGCAAAGGGCATTGTGTCAGAGAACCCTCTGGGAGATGAACACCCACTTTTTCTTCCAGTTGCTTAAAAAAGAATCTTCCAGTTTGAAGACTGTATTACCCTTAGCTCCACTAAGTGTAAAGCAACATTCCAGTTAGCGTGCTTCTTCCACGCGAACAGGGAGCCGACTGCGTCCCGGCTCCACTACTTTTCGGCGTCCTTGAACGCCACAGAAAGACAGTAGAGCAGGGTCACCGTGTTTGGCGACTATTGTGCAGGCACCATGTCATAATGATGACAGGTGTTAACAAAAAATTGTTGAAAAGACAGGAACATACCCTACCAAAAAAAATGTTGGTAGATGGTGATGATACCTGGCGAAGGACAATACAATCGGTCCTCTGACGGGTGAAGGATGAGGACTTTGCCCCTTCGTTCGAAATTCACAACCTGGGGCCCCTCAATATAGAAGAACTCATCTCCTTAATTGTACTAGAATTGCTAGATCTCATACTACTTATTCGATAACTTGCTCGCCTCGAGAATAGCAAAGTCGAATAGCTGTCACTGGTATAATTAAGGAGAGGGAAAAAGCAAAGTAAAAGCTCAAAGAGAAATGTGGACTGCTGGAGTGCTGACCACACTCCTTCTATAAAAGGCGAAGCACTCCGACGACCACCTTTCTCTAAGAATTGAGGCGTCACTCATGCATGATGAAATCATAATAGTGTCTGTCATGTCAATTGACATCGACAGGATGTGTCGCGACCCCTTGGCTTCCACGAATCTTCCTTAGCACGCTAACCTGCTTCACGAAGTTTCCACAATTCGACATATAGTGTAGTACTATACTACTACAAGTATTCACAGACAGGCGAATTGAGGAACTTAGAAAGTTTTTCATTCATGAAGTTCTTTCAGTACAAGAAAAAATGATTACAGTGAGAGTCGAATTACATAGTTTCGACTATACTAGAAGAACAAAGAAAATTAACAAAAGACTCATCCAACCGCCAAATTAGAAGAGAACACAAAAAGGCTAAGGAAGGAGGAGATGCGTTTGAGGCACAGCTAAAGGTAGTGTTAGCTCCTTCTATTTGAAGACCTCAACAATGTGGGGGATGGCATGCAACCACTTCAGTGATGTGGTCAGCAAATTGCAATGGTTTGTCCCGCTCGACCCAAACAGTCTCCAACTCCTCCTCCCTTGCTGTTCGACAATGCGCAACACTGTCATCACTTCATTTATGCGAGCCTGGACACCAAGGAGCTCTTTAGAATCCTTCTTTGCTAGAGCCAATTCAGTCTCCAACATCAAAATCTTCTTCTTCGATAACCTTCGGGTCGCACTGGCAAGCAAGTTAGAGGATCTCCTGGGTCCAGCCACCCAGCCACTCCACCCAAGCAAGGTCTTTGGTGACAATGGTTTGTTCAATCAATGCTTGAATTACCTCGATCGCGTAACACTCCGGTGAACGAATAGACTAATGCCGACGAACTGGCTGACAGCACATCCCCCATCGGCCTCTTGAGCCGAAGCTCGAGGGGCACCTCCCTTTCATCCCCGGAGGATGACAAATCAACAAAGACGAATCCCCTAACATCAATAAGCTGTGGCGGTGGCGGCGGCAACAACTGCTTTTGGAGTTGCCAGGTGACATGGGCAGAACTTATAGTCTCGTAAGCCGTTTAGCCGTTTTAGCATTAATGGGAGCCACCTAACCCCACCAAACTCCATTTGCTACCCTTTCACCATAAATAGCCACATTTATGGTAAGAAAGGGGCCGACTCCCTTTCTCTCTTTTCTAAAGCTTTGCTATTAGCTCTCTAGATGGTTGACACTGTTCACCTACTGTTTGGTTCTAGTTTACTCCAATTGTTCGGATAGCCCATCTCAGCAAAGCCTTCCTTGGACAATCAGCAGCTTGCTTGGATCCTTCTCCCCTCCTTGATTGGACACCTAGGAGAGTCCGAGAGGCGCTCTCTTTTTCTCTCTCCCCCCCTTTATACTATACCTCATTAGCTCTAAAACCTCTTTCTAATCCACCTTTTTGCTTCTTATTCTAGTCTAAAAACTTTTAGCCAAACATATACTAATGCGTTACTTGCTATGAACTAAAAGTACAAAGTTTGCACAATAAGTGAGGTTACAAACATAATTTTATTTAACAAATATGCAGAAACAATCTTACATCAACCTCTAGAAATAACAAAGCAAACAATTCAGAAGGTTATAAAATAATTCAATAAAAAAATATTTATTTTCTTTTTTGAATGTAATTAACATAAATATTTATTTATAGAAAAATAAGATTCAAATATTCCAACATGTTTAGACATATTTGTCATTGAGTTATACATTTCATATCCAAATTACAAAGGAAAATTTCAAATTCCTCAAATATGATGGCTACTCAATTGTTGGAGCTACAAGAATTGTAAGAGATTACAAAACAAGTGCATCAACAATGTCAACATCTCAAGATCTGAACTCAAATATTGAAAGCTCAAACAACTCTAACAGTCATGACTCCACAGAAGTAACAAACTCAGAAGATACTTCTGATGAAATTGCCAATAACTAATATCGATTAACAAATACTTTGGCTCCTTTTGCTTTTTGCTACAAACAATTGTTTTTGTATAAAGTTAGCTTTCCTACAAACAAACATTTTTGGTTTTGCTACAAACCACTATTTTTCTTATATTCCTACATCTTTTTTGTATGTACAACACTTGTACAAACAACTAGATTTGTATATTATTTCTTCTTCTTGTTGTATATTTTTTTTGTTATTGTATATTATTTAATTAGTGGGATTAAGGCTTGGTTGTTGTTATTGTATATTATTTAATTGTTCTTTCTTTCTATTTCAACTTTGGTGCAGTTCACGGGCCACACACTGGTAACACAGTAAAAGAAGTTATGGATAATTTCAAAAGAAGTTATGGATAAAAATCTAAATCAAAAGTAGAGATGGTTTACATTTTTTATAATGTAGGATTAATAATCTTAATAAATGTCGCATGAAGCTCATACACTTATGAAATATATACACAAGATTAATGTAGGTTATCCTATCTTAATTAGCAAAGAGGTGCATATAAAGAAACGTGACTCACAAACTATAATGAAAGAAATAAATTTGCACCAAGGCCCCAAAATAGGAGAGAATTACACACATAACCCAGAAAATATACATATTGAACAACCAAATCTTGTTATATACATATATACATACATACATACATACATATATATCAAATATATATATATATATTATATATATATATAATATATATATATTATATATATATTATAATATAGCACATGACAACTAGAATTCATTGTATAATAGATATTCATTTGAAGTTGCTTTGAAAATATTCCATTTGGGTTCAATTAATACCTTCTAGTTACTAACAACCTTTTTGTTGTTCTCTTGCAAAATCTTGTCTTTAAATACAAATGAATCTCAAAAGGTGTACTTAAATTTTTTTCTGTAAATTTAATAAATTAAACTTGAACGATTATTTCAAGCATCTTTATGCCATTTATATTTATGAAACTCGTTTATTTACTACTTAAGTTTTCAAAATTATGTTCAAGCTTGTTCGCTAAATTTGATGAACCGAACATGAACGAGCTCTTATCAAATAACGTATCGAGTAATTCATGGAATGCTCAATTCATTTACAATCCTAGCTGGAGGTTTCATTAGTTCTCACATCGAGCTGAAGTGTGAAGAAGACTCTAGAAGATGAACAAGCGTACATTTAAGGACATGTTTTGCTACGAGTTCCATCTTGTCCACTCAAGGGTCATGGATAATTTCTTGAAGGCCACCAAAATATGGACCATTTGTTTAATCTTGTTGCCTATATGGAAGGGATGGGATTCATTCAGTCATTATGTACAACAACACCATGAATAGTTTTAACATGCTCAGTGGAGCTTCTTTATCCCAGTGTGTAAATGCAAGCTTTGAGTGTTTGATAATGTCATCATTTTTTAAGCTAGGTATACAATTATCCCAAAAAAAGAGTTAAGAAAGAATTAGATAACAAAAAAGCTACAGAAAAGTGGACTCTTTAAGAGAAAATTTTAAAGTTACAGAAATATGTAAATAAAGATTTTAACTTACAGGAATTGGAACCAATAGATTCAACCTTTTCCCTAGTTCACCATCAATATTTGAATAATCATCAGTTAGTTCTAAAGACCACTCATGCCCATCATAAGGTATTTCTCCTGCACTAGAACATGAGGTGGAGGGCTCTGTATCATCTGAATCGCCATCATCTACATGCCCTTGTATGGTAATTGGACATGGTGTTAGAAGAATGACAACACATGCATAAGTCTAAAAAAAGAACAGTTTTACGTTCTTCATACTAATACCTGAAGGAAAGTTTCTCATGGATGGAACAAACCAATCTTGCGCAAGAACAGATGCCTGAAAATGCTCGTCACCTGTATTTGCAGCACCAGTTGCTTCTGCAACAGCAAGTTGTGAAAATTCCTCCTGAAGAGCATGTGCTAAAATCTCATCACTCTCGAGAGAAGTATGGTCTGCCCCAAAATTTCCTTCTCTGACATAGATGTCATCATAAAAGTTGTCATCATTCTGTGAATTGACACCACAATACCCAGTAGTTGAGAATGGGTCACCATTAAGTAGATCGAAGCCCCATCTGAGCACATCAGGATCTTGCTCATACATAATCATCAGTTTCAGATCTAACCTTCACCAAATGTTTTGCATAGTCAAATATTAACCTGACATTAAGCCCAAAAAAATAAATAATGTCAACGGTGCTCAATAGTTCTGCACCAAAACTTCTAAAAGCTGGGACAAATCTCAAATGGAGTAGTAATCTTAATATGCACAAATAATAGATACTAACTCCCTGAACAGTAGTAAAAAGCCACATCATAAACGGCAGAAGCTTGCTGAGAAGCATGGAAACCACGTCAACAGAATCAAGTAACAGAGTCCTTCAAAATTATATCTAGCATATAGTGGCATTACTTGGTTAGAAGAACGGACTATAATTTTTGGCTCACCCACCTCTGCAATGGATTCCAAATAATGCTTGTTAAGAAAATATTCAAGCTTCTCATTCATGATCAAAATAAATTTTGAGGAGCAGTTCAGCATTCAGATATTTGAGGTTTTCACAGATATTGGTCATAGACCATGCAGAGAATAATGGCAAGCACTAAAACGAATCAACAATGTTAAGGCTACCCGCTACAGGAATGAGCAGAGAAAAAGGTTGGCCAAAAGTAACTTATTTTCATTAAAGATTTTGATAAAAGTTAGAGCTAACATTACATACAAATTGCAGCTGGTGATGATGATGACCTTTAAAGATATCGATTAATTGATGTCACATTTTACCAACAAACTTCCATGGAGACGGATTTATATGATCCCTAGATTCAAGAAAAAGCATAAGCATCTAACTTTACATATTTTCCATATGCTAATGCAATTAATATGAATGGTTCCCAAAGTTTCATGAGTTTTTAAACCGGTGGAACAGCTTCAAGGAAAAGTGGAACTCGGGGAGCCCCTTCTTCTCTATAAGCCATAACCACTTTTGTATTACATATAAATGGCAACAGTACTTTATAGTTGGCTTGAATGTTTCTCCATGTTTTATGTGTTGAGGGGGTGACATGATAATATTTTTCAAAGGCATGACCAGAGGTAAAATTTCCGTACATGATACTAATTTTCCCTCATAGAATGTTACTGTTCAACAACAATGTTTTCTTTAACAAGTTTGTTCAAATCTGCCGTTCGTGAGGTTGTTCGGCAAGCTGTTTAATGATATGGGTTGATGCAAGAAGTGTAGGCTCGATCAAATTCATAAACAGGAGGTCTATCAAAAGACAAAAGATGGAACACACGCCTAATAAACAGGAGGTATAACTAGGAAGTGCTCATATAAGAGGAAGTATTGTAGCTTGTGAGTAATTGCTCCAAGGACCGGGTCATGTTTGAGTCATCCATGCCTCCATGTCAATTTCAGCTAAATCTTTCAACTAGTTGACAAGATAAAAGTTATGATCTTCCTTTATTGGAATGCAGACAACTTTATATGTGCACAAGTTTGGAGGAAGTCAACTTTCAGCACCTGCACCAAAAGGTGGAGTACAGGCAATTATCCTATTAGGAAGAAGGGTGTTATAACTTATCTATAATTGATCTTCTCTCTCTTCCTCTATATTAAGGAGGGCTTGAGATGAATAAGTGTCACTTTTGTTGTTCCTTCCATCTAGCCTGCCTTTATCCCTTGTGACCATTGTACCATTGTTCATTGAAGTAGTAAAGCCCCCCCACCCCGCCCTCCCTCTCTCTCATAGAGGTTTTTTCCAACAAGAGCTTCCATCTTAAATCTTATGCTTTGTTTGTATTAATGTTTCTCTACTTCTCTCTCATTGCTTATATGCACTTTTACTTATGACGATCCTTCCACCAACACAAGGATCACGCTTCCATTGTGTTTTTGGCCATCTTTGAATGTATGGTGGGAGTCAAGGATCATGCTTCCATTAACACAAAGGAAGTAGGGTATCCAGAGATCTTTGACAAGTGTGCCAAAGTCTAAACGCGAAATCATGCAAGGAGGTGCAAGTCAAACATCCAAGTCTTTCCACACCCTAGTCTCAATCCCCATTAATTGTATCAGAGCTAAGCTTTTATGAGTATTGAGTTCAGGAAGTTTAGCAGAGATACCAACTTTGCTCTATGGAAGGTCAAGATGAAAATCATCCTTGTCCAGATGGATTTGGATGATGTTCTGTTCAGTGAGAAGTAGCTGACATTGATGGTTGTTGAGAAGTTCGATAGGAGAGATCGAAAAACATTTTCTCAAATTCCATCTGCATTTGTCCAATGAGATACTTCAGGATTGCTGAAGGAAACAACTAAAGCTAGAGTGACTGTGCATGATAAAGAGCTTGTCGAACAAGCTCTATCTAAAGCAACGACTATATTCTCATCATATGGATTTCGGTGGCAATATCAAGGATCACTTGAATGAGTTCAAAGGTATTGTCATGGATCTAGAGATGTCATAGGAAAAATACAAGGATGTAAATTTGGCTATACTTCTTCGTTAGCATCTGTCAACTTGCAAGAACCTCGGAGAGTCCATGTTGTAAGGATAGCAGTTCATCTCGGTGGACAATACATGCTAACACTGATGTTGAAGACTCCACTGGATGATGTCAAAGATAGGTAAGGAAGCTTAGTCTCGAATTCTTTATGCTAAAAGTGGGAAGCTGAGAAAAAGATCCAAAGAAAAGTATGAAGTCCAGCAACCAGTCAAGCACCAAGTCTTCTACAGGTTTTGCAAGAAGGATGGTGGCACCATAGCAAACTGCTTCAAGCTGAAGGATAAGGAGCAGGTTGTTTGTAACTAAAGGGAGAGAGCTCATATCAAGCTAGTATTATTCGTAAAAATCATGGCAATGATCTTCTATAAGAGTACCTCATTGGAGGCGCAACACCTTTTTTGAGCCTCTTACTGCCTTTAGTCGTCCAACTTTATGTATGAGGAGATGCACAATATTGGAGTGTTTTGTATCATCTCTCCTCCCTTCAACTTCAGGTTATTTATACAAGTTTTGGCAAGTTTTTTTGCTATATAAATCATGTAAGATGACATAATTGATAACTCCACTAGCAACGAGCATGTTATTCAACTATTGAGCGGGTCTCTACACAGTGTCATTGAGCTAGATTCAAGCTCTTTTACTGCAAGCCTAACCCAGAAGCATTTCCATTGTCAAGTTGTTTGGAACCACTCATCTTCAACAACCAACAAATCATTTACACATTAGGAGGTTTTTGGTTATCTTCCTAATTCAATGTTGTTCATCTGTCAAGTACGACTAACTCGAAGGGAAAGATTGCTAGATCTTAATAAGTGTTGATATGCACCATATATAGACCTATCAATGGATCGGATCATAACATGATCCAATCCGAGTTTTGATCTGATTAATTCCAAAATATATCCTTTTTTGACTCGTTAATCCGCCTCATTTATTTTTCCGATCCATTTACAAATAAACAAATTGAATATAGATCACCATTGACCTAACCCGTTTGACCTGTTTATATAATCTAATTTATAATTCATATAAGTATATGCTATTGCTAATAATCTTTTTATATGAAAGCTTAAATAAAGAGTGTCACTATTATTGAAAAAATCTTACAAATTATATCAGTAGACTATAGCATATAGTACATCTATTTTCATAATTTACTCTTATAAATTTAATTTTTGCAATATATATATATATATCATAAATACTTATTTTTATATTTAAAAACTCAATTAATTTATAAAAATATAATATTTTTCTTATTTTATTTGCAATAAATTCAATATTATTCTAAAATTGACTATAAAAAATACTTCAAATAACGAATTTTATTGTAAATGAATCAAATTCGAAAATTTGAGTTTCGACCCGATCTAATTTTTGACCCGAGAGGATCTAAATCGGCCATAACCTGATCCTATGGCCCTGTTTGGCGCGAGAACTAAATCAGGACCAAATGAGGACCAAAATAATATTAATTTAAAAAATAATAACAATAATAATAAATAAAATTTTGTAATCATTCTACAAAAATTCTAATATAAAAAAATATTATTTTACTTCACATACTCCATAATTTACAATAAAAAAATTAATTTTATTTTACATCCTACATCAAAATTCTCGATTAGAATATTTTGATCTAGAATGTGAAATAAAATATATATTTTTATTAAAAATTATTGAGTATATGGGGTAAAATAATATTTTTTTATATTAAAATTTGTATAGAATGATTAAAATTTTTTATTTATTATTATTGTTGTTGTTTTTTAAATTAGTATCCCTTTGGTCCTGATTTGGTCCTCGCACCAAACAGGGATATGTATAGATTCGCATCCAGGTTTGGGTCAACCTGACCCAAATTTGATCTATTAACAGGCCTAACCATATACTAAGATATGGAAGATGAAACGATCTATAGGTTTTAGACTTCAAACTCTTACAAGTCTATGCCAAATGGTTTTCTTCTAGCTGTAAGTTGTTCTTCAAGAAGAAAAGTCGAAGATTCCGTTATTACACCGCAACATTAATATGAAGTGTAGCTAAAGTTCTTCAACAAACTCGCATTCTCAAAGTTGAAAATCGGATCCAATCGACCAATTTAACCATGAACTGGCTATCCAACCAGCCCGGTTGAGTCTCAAACCCGCTTCTTAGTAAGAATCGCTTTGAACCGGAGTCACACCAAAAAGCCAGTTGACTGGTAGGGTTAAAATGATATATTTTTGAGAAAAAAATATGCATTATCAGAATTCGAACTTGACTCTTTTAAGATGGATGCAATATTTTATCCAATTGAGCTAGAATTAGCTGTGACATGTATAGCTAATATTTAAATATAATAATATTTAAGTAATTATATGCAATATTTGTTATTTTTTATTAGTATTATTTTTAAATTATTAGACTATCAAGCTATATATATTATTAATTATATTTTATGAATAATATTTTCAAAATTATTATATTCACAATCCAACCCTAATTTGACCCTAATTGAACCTTGAAATCTTGAACCTTTCGTTCTACCGATTTTGAAATTGCTTTAGTTTTAAAACATTGGTTTATACTGAGGAGTTGTATTGCTAAAGGCAAACTTCCCGGGTCGCACTTGAAGTGGGCCTCATATTGTGAAAGGTTAAAGTGGTGATTCATGCGAAACAGATACTCTAATACCAAAACTGATGTCAAACATTAGTGGAACAGAAAAGTCATGAAATTAAGTGCATGATTAAAAGCCTGTTTGGTTTTCATACCATTTTGGCCATACCAAAGACCAAAATAGTTCGTTTATTATAAAAATTTTAAAAATAATATTAAATTAATTTTTATAACATCATACATAATTTTTAATATAAAAAAAATATTTCATTTCATATCTTACATCATTTTCAATACATCAATCAACTTTATTTTACATTCTACACAATTTTTGGCATAACTTTATTTTTTATCATACATATATCAAGGCAAGACCATAAAGTGTATCGTAAAACCAAATTGGTCTTATTGCCAAAAAGGCCAAAGTTTCAATGATTCTAATCTAAGCTCTCCTTGTCCTTCTTTTCTAAAATCCCTCATTCTGAATTATTCCAAAGTTAGATTGCACGCAAATGCAAATTTTTTACCATCCAAATGTCTAAGTGCATGATCAAATTTAAAAAGGACTAATCTTATCCTAAAATAAACAAAAAATCATGAGGGAATAAACAAATCCACTAATAGGAAAAAATAATAAATTTTACTAATTCAAACTCAAAACAAACTCCTAAATAAAAAATAAAATCGAGATAATCCACATCATTCATCAAATGTCATGACACTTGATCTGATATAAACTGTCGATTAAAGTTGTGAATGAATTGAGCATTCAGTAAATAGCTCGACACTCAGGTTAATAATAACTTGTTCATTTTTGTTCATGAAGCACTCGTTCATGTTCGTTCAAGCTTCATGAACAAAAATGAATATAATTTTAAAAGCTTGAGTAATGAATGAATAAGTTTAAACAAATTTCTGCTCAACTCGTTAATGTTCACAAACAAACTCGTTTCGAGCTCGATAAATAGTTCAATTACAAGCTCGATCTTAGGCTTGTTTAGAGCAGAAGTAGATCCACTTTTTATATTTATTTGTTTACTTATTGAGATTTAATTAAAAATATGATCTTTTAAAGTTTAAATATTGATTTAATATTCTAATATACTTTTTTCTAAAACCGATCAATATAATTGTTAATGAATTATCTATTAAATAAATTAATTATTTAGCTTTATATGAGCTCAATTAGATAGTTCAAAAACTGGTTCAATTTGAAGTTCAAAAGAAGGCTCAATAATCATGAACAAGCTCGACTCAAGCTTGTTCATTTATAAATGAACCAAGCTTGAACAAAGTGGTCAAAAGCTCAATTCATTTATAAATGACTTGAACAGGGAAAGTTGGAATGAGCTTGAACATGAACACATTTAAGTTCGATTCTGCTCAATTCATTTATAGCCCTACCATCAATCAATAAGATGTCACCATCAACAAAGTTCGGTACATATTTTTTTTATTGTGATTGTGATACTTATAAAACCAAACTATGCCAAAGAAGGTGGAAGAAAGTACGTGTTGGTGTCCTTGGATGTTAAAGGTCATCAACAGTAGTTGAGGACTACATAGTTGGCCACAATTGCTTTTCTTCAACAAGGAACTTTAGTTACATTTGGGTTTCTTCGTCTTCAAACTCTGTAACAAACATATTGTGGCCTTAGCATATGTTACATGAAGTCTATTAATGTGGGTTCTTCATTCAATTCGTGAAGCACAACTTTATGAAGAGTACAAGATGTATAGCAGGAGGTCTGTCATTTTCATCTATTCCGTGCATAGATTATACTTTTTAAACGAAAAAGGTATGTTCAGTTAGAAAGTTGAACGGTGCAAGTCATTTAGCAAAGGCTTCAATTATTTTCTACCTATTTCCTTACATGGTTCTTAGGCAAATATGGAATTTGGAGACCGAAAAGAGACACATAAGAGTTTGTAAAACAAGGCCATTTCTACTGCATGTCGCTTGACATTGAGTTTTGTCTATTAGCACTCAGAGTTCGTTTGCTATACTTAAACCATGGTGACATGCAGCGGTATCTGCGATTTGCATGTGATTTATGTGGCTTCATTCTCTAATTATTAGTTGGAGAGTTTTGTTCAGCAGGATGCTCTTTTGGCTTCTTAAGATTTGGTCAGCATTCTAGGCGGTTTCTTCGATGAATGCTTGTGAGACGAAAGAGAGGGCTTATTATTCACTAGTCATGCGAATCGAGAGTCAAGATGGAGATTGCTGAGGCTGCAACTTGAATTCTTCAATAATATATGAAAAGTATTGTTTGAGATAGCGTCTAAACTCTAAAGTGAGATGCTCAATAGTGAAGAGTTTACAAGCATGACCAAAGGTCTAGCTTCTTGACATAATACTATTTTTCCCAAAGAAAGTGTTGTCCAACAATAGTATTTGACATTGTTTGACAATGTTGTTTGACTCCATTGTTTGATAAGGATGTTCATTGATGCTGTTCGACAACATGGGTTGATGCAAGAAGTACAGGCTTGATCAAATTCATGAGATGGAGGTCAATCGAAAGACAAAAGATGAACACATGCCTTATGAGGAAGTGCTAAGTGCTAACAAGTGCTTGAATAAGATGAAGTGCTTGTGGCTTATAAGTAACTGCTCAGGGGACCACCTCATGTTTGAGTAATACACACTTCTATCATCTTCGATTAAAGATTTTGATCAACAGACGAGATAAAGATTATCCCCTTCCTTTATGGGAATGTGAGCAATTTCATTTTTGCATAGCTTAAAGGAAGACAACTTTAGCCATATGTGCCAAAAAGTATAGGAGCAATTATCCTGTTGGGATTACGATTATTGTTGTAATTTATCTTGTAATTGACCTTCTCACTCCTACTGTACAAAGAGGGACTTGAGATGAACTAGTGTTGTTATTACTTCTAACCAACCAGACTTCTATAGTGCTATTAGTTAGAGCAGTGAAGCCTCCCTCTCTTTCACAGTGGTTTAATCCCACAAGGGTGTCCGCCTTAAAATTTTGTGGCTTGTTTGTTCTACTTTTTTCTTACTTCTCTCTCATTACTTCTATGCACTTGTGTTTGTGACGATCCTTTTGCTTCCTCCACTATGTTTTTTTTGGCTGTCCTCAACTATTTGGTAGGATTTGAAGATCATGCTTTCACTCACACAAAGGTAGTATGGTATCTAACGATCTTCAACAAGAAAATTAGGGACTGGATGCAAAATCTTATGAGGAGGAACTAGTCAAAACATACAGGTCGCCCTAATCTCCCTCCACACACACACACACACACACTTATGAATTAAAATCTTAGTGTATTATTTAACTATCCATCAAAAATAAAGAAGAAGAAAAACGACAAATCAAATGAATACACACACATACACATACATTTATGATTTAAAATCCATGTGTATTGTTTAGCTATCCATCAAAAATGAATAAGAAAAAAAGGACATATCAAATGAAGAATAGAGCCCTATGTATTAAAAAAAATCTTATTTATTTCAACAGCCAGTATCATTTTTGGCTTAACGAAGTGACCACACAGTTTAAGGCATCCCTTACTCCCTTAAGAGCTAAAAACAATCACTTACAACAATCAGAAATAAAAGAAAATTAGCTTCATAAAGCCTACCCTGTCACAAGTAAAATCTATGGATGATGACCATGATCATGATCAAGATCATTGAGGAATAAAAAAATGGCATAATGCATTCTCCCAAAGATTTAGCTTGCCATGAAAATCTTACGGAGCTTCAGCTAAAGCAGTAGTTATTCTATGTAAAAGAGCATGTTCTAAACTCCTTGCAGAATGCAAACCTTCCTACTGCGATTGGTTCCCAAACTAAGAAGTGCAAGCTATTATCACTAAGTAATATAGGACTACGGATATGGAATCTGGGGATGATTGGCTATAATCAGCAGGTTTTAAAAAATTGGCATAAAAAGTTGTGACCCCCTACTAATCCGTATTTCTGCAAAAGTTGATCAAAAATAGGCGTGGAAGAGAATTGCACATAAACAAGAAAGAGGAATAGGACATAAACATTAAACACATCAAACTCCGTATCATAAACCTAAAACAATCGAAAGCCCCCTGTGGATGCTCAGGGTCGTAATTATTCTTTTTCCGGAATAATATTTCTGAAAATTTTGATCCGAAATAGTGGTGGAGAAGATTGTGAAAAGAAGAAAAACTACTGTACGTAAGAGTAGGAAATGGGCACATCAAACTCCATATCACAAATCGAAACCAACCAAAAGGCCCTGTCGATGATTTCCGACTAAGAACGCATCTTTCTAAGCTTATCTAAATCCACCTATACTTTTTGTGGTGGAGGAAGCACTGAATTTCTCCAAAAGTAAAAAGTCAAAATTAGATTGAAAAAACTCACCGGGAATAAAATGATAGACATACCAAAAATGGTACGGAATTCGAGCAAATAAAAAACAATCTACGAATCTGCCAATCCAAGAAACATCAGCAATTCGATGCATCAAGTTCTACTTCACAAAATCATGCACCGGTATATATCCTAACGTCATGAAAAAGGATTGGCGAACAAAATTGAGAGCATTCCCAAAATCGTGATCCCGTTTTCAATCACCTAATCAAACTTAAACCCAACGCAGACAACGCCTCGCCAACAGAACAGAAAAGGAAGCAAGATCCGGCACTCCGACACAGATACTCCCCCAAAACACGAATAAATCCGACAAAATATCACCGATCGACTAGATGACTTACTTGCGATCGGAGCAAGCTTGTAACCAAACTTCTGACACGCAGAGACGATGAATGCTTCATTAAAATAGCCAGCGGAAGGTTTATAGAGGAGGTGAGCGGCTTCGAGACGCCACAGAGAGAGAGAGAGAGAGAGAGAGAGAGAGAGAGACGGGAAGAGAACGGAAACTCGCGGGCGTGACGGGCGAGATAGGCGATTTAATCGGCGCGGCCCCCCGACTTTTTGAACGAGATTTTTTATTTTTTTTATTATTTTTTCCTTAGTTTAAATATATAATTTATTTAATTATTAAAGGTTTGATTTTCTGTATCATTTAATATAGTTTGTACGGCATAATTATGACAAATCTTATATAAAAATAAAGATTTGTGCTAAAAAATAAATTTTATTTTTGGATTTTCAAATTTAAATTTATTGTACTGTTGCTTTCAATACATTTATATTTTATATTTTTTTAAATCCTTAACACACGTCCCTAAATTAACATAATAAGAACTATAGACATTTTAATAAAAGTATCACGAGCAAATTATTAATAAGTTTTTATATTTTATTTATAATTATATTTTAATTTAATTTTTTAATTCTTCACTCGGTCCCTAAATTAATATTATAAAAATTTATTAATTCCATTTTTGCTTTAGTTTTAGTTTTTTATTTTAAATTTTGTCTACTTTTATTTTAGGAAACTAGTTACTTAAACTGGAATTGTACTGAAATGAATGACACTCCTAAATAGTACTTAAGTCCATAGTTCTTTAATGTCAAAACAAATGATACTTCTATATTTCGATCATAGGATATTACAATATGACATTAGAGCTGACATACTATAGTACAATGCGATTTAAAGAATAATAATGCAGAAGCTGGTGGGCTTGTGGTTATCTAGGATCGAAGAGGGTGAGAGAGTAGTCACCAATGTAATGTTTATATGATTGAATTAGATTCACTTAGACAATGAGTGACTTCTAATAAGTTTCTAAATGGAGAGATAAATGAATGACTTGTTTCATATTGAAAAGGGAAGGAATTTCCTAAACTATATATATATAAATAAAATGATATGATTCCACGTATTAAAAGCATTTTTTAAGGTAAATTTGTGAGGTTGATAATGAGAAACTTTATAGTTAAGTATATTTGAGCTGAAATAGTACTGAGATGAGTGACTATCCTAAAAAATACTTAAGTCATGTTGTTCTCTAAAATTAAAATAGATAATACTTTTATATTTGAATCATAAGATGTTACGCATTACAATTATATATAAAAAAATTAGATTATATATATAAATATAAATGATGTATGAACGTTATATGATTATCTCAATATAATTTTATATGTTAAACTTTCTTTAAAATCCTAATCACTGAGCAAAATAAAAAATTTATGCTTATGCATATTATTTATAATTTAAGATTAAATGTGACAAGCTCAGGACTGAAGAGAGCAGGGAGTGACCGTCGAGGAGATGTTTATATGAGAAAATTAAATTTACTTAGTAAGGAGTAATTTCTAGTAGTTTTTAGGTAGAGTAATAATAGAATGAGTGATTTCTTGGGAAGCACTCAAGTTGTATAATTTAAAAATTAAAGTGAATAACATCTTTATATTTAGATCACAGAATATTACATTTAAATACTTTAAAAAAATTTATATAAAATTTATATAAAATTTATAATTAAATATTATTGCAATCATATTTTTGCTAAATTATATACGTAAAATATATTTTTTGAATATTATTATAATATGGTATCATTTTTTTATCTTTCATAAAAAAAAAGTTTTTTATCAAATATAATATGGTAACTTTATTTTTTTTTGGAGAAATATATTATGGTAACTTTTGTTTTTTTGATAGTATATATATATATATATATATTATTTTATTATTATTATATTATGGTACCAAGAGAGGTATGGACCGTCAGATAGAATCGGACGCGTGTACGGTCGAGATGCTTAGAATTGCAGGCCACTGGGAGATCTCTGTTTGTTTATATCACGGGAGGAATCTCGGCCATCCGGATGCATCCGACGGTTGTCAGTTGAGGGCCCCGAGCTCAGTCCTTCTAGACCGTACGATGGACCCGGGGGCGTGTCCTGGCATCAAGGTGTAGGATTACTTGTATCCGTCTGATTGGGATCGGACGGCCAGCAGTCCATGGCAAAAGCGTCAAAATGACGGACGAATTCATGGTACGGACCGCGTTTTAAATAAATGATATATTCCTGACGACGAAACCTTGGCAGGATGGCCGCTTAGTCAAATATTCAGGCGCTAGCGCTAGCTGGGCGCTGGAGGTTTAGCACGACTCCAAGGCTTGCCGTACAAACTTATACGAGATGACTGGTACCGTTAGATCTGCTTGGAGATTCGAGCAAGATAGTACAATTATGACTCAAACGTCAAAGCCCACTCCAAACTCTGAGTTAAAGTTTGAGCTTAAATTAACTTCATATAAACTCAAATCTACTTGAAACATTTTAATATTTAATAAATATATAAATATTTATTTATGTATATATTTAAACTAAATTTTATTTAAATTTTTTCCATAAATTTTGAATTATAATACTTAAATTTTTAAGGCCTTACAATTTTAACACGTTAATTTTTAAATTTTGAATTGTTACATTTAAGTTTCTTAATTTGCAACTTTTTATCCTTTAATCCCTTTATTTTAACATTTTGTATGCATGACTCATGTTAAATGTAATATAATAGACGGAAAAAAAAACTGCATTGCAATAAATTAATCTCAAGAACTTAAATTTTATTATTCAAAATTCATGCACGAGCATGCAAAAACTCTAAAACCTCAAAAACATAAGTACCATGATTCAAAATTTATGTATTAGCACATAAAATTTCTGAGATTTTAAGAACCTTATATGTAATTTTATATTATTATACATCGTACATATTATTTAAAAAAATGTGCAAATATAATTTCGGGTTAAGCTAACTCGACTTGAAATTAGTTGAACAGGTTAATTAGCAATTGGTTATAATTATAATTTTAAATGCAAAATTAAGATGACATTTATGACATCAAGATCACAAGATGGCATTCTTACATATTTTGAGAAAAATACTATACAGTCATAATAATTAATTAATTAATTATAATTTAAGGTTTTTAATTCACTAAATTATTCAGTCGATTAATATTTAATCTACTGAATAATTTAGTTAAATAAAACTTAAATTATAATTAATCAATTTATTGATCAGTCATGAGAGATGCTAAAAGATTACCAACAGTAATTAGAACAAGTACTTGGGAAACACCAGAAAGGTAAATTATTAAAAATAAGAAAAGGTAATATAGTTTTCATGTAAAATTAATTATAATTATGCAAGGACTCAATTGCAATTTACGTCAGGGCTTAGGGGCTCAATTTGCCAAATTAAACAATTGGGATTAACTTGCAAGTGTTACCCAACTTGAAGAGCCCGTTTGCAATTTACCCTTTTTTCAATTATTTATTTTACCTCCATCTCCATCTTAAATTCTTAATTTTAAATTTAAAATGATGAAATGGTCAAACCATGATTAAATGCAAAATAATAAATACTACAAATTAAAGCACAATAAGATAATTTAAGATATTATAATTTAATTAATTTTAAGAATAAATTACCAGATATGGAGGCATTTCACAATAATTTCACCACCTAAAAATTGTAACATACTTAAATATTTCAAAATTTTGAATGCTATATAAGTAATTATTCCATTGAAGAATTTCATATATGTGACTCAAATCTCTTAAATAGAACCAAATGACTCCCTACATAAAACATGATTGCTAATGAATATTACTATTTTTAAATTTTAGTCTTTATTTAATTCAAAAGGTTAAATTTTAGGGGGGGAAAAATTATCTTATAACTATAATAGAAAAAAAATAAAATAATATTAAAAAAATGTAAAATATAAAATAAAATTAATTCTAATATTCATATTTATGTTAGATATAAAATAAAATTAATTCTAATATTCATATTTATGTTAGATATAAAATAAAATTAATTTCTATAATTGAAATCTGTGTTAAATAAAAAAAACTTGAACCAAACGAGCTGTTAAGGAACATGAGTAAAAGAAAATGATATGAAAAAGAAAAAGAAATCATTCATACTTGAAGTAGAAACATGAGTAAAAGAAATAACATTCTCATAAAATGAAATAAATTTTCATATAAAATAACTAACTGAAATATTGAAAAAAAAAATAGCAATTAAGTTCTTGTAATTTACCCTCATGTACAATTAAGTCCCTCATAGAAGTCGTCAACCATAGAAAGGCATGCACACGAGAGCAAATTAAAGAGAAACTCAACTGCTATTCACCCGAAAAAACAATCTCACATCTCAGGAACCTAAAAGTAATTTATATTTTCCACTAAATATCAACAATTACATAACAAAAAGCTTTCTCCTGAATTTACATACATACCTTTTAAATCCAAGAAAATTTGAGGTTCATATAGGTGTAGTAGTATTTGTAGAAAGAAGAAAATATCCCTATAATGTTACCAGCTATAACAGAGCTAAATTACAGTGACAAAACTTGTAGCATTAACAGGAATTAGAGGACATTTTCATAAATATGGATCTTTGGGTATTTAACATGTAAAAAAGAAAGGATTTAAAAAAGCATGTATGTAAATTTCCTAAGTTTTTTTTTTTTCAAATCATTTACACCTTTATGATCTTGGGTGCCCAACCACGCCATACTAACCTTCTCCCCTCTCCCATTTTCAGTTCACCAAACCTTCTTTTCAGTGCAAGGCCCTTCTTTCTACTCCCTCTAGCTGTTGCTTCCTCTTGGGAGTTAGCACTAGGTGGAGGCTTAGGAGCTCCGATATCTTCGTTCTCTATAATTCTCTGCAACATCCTAAGAACTTCGCTCATTCTTGGCCTGGATTTGGCTTCCCGCACGAGGCAACGGTTCGCGATAGTCGATAGCCTCATGGCAGATTTCAAGGAAGAGTGTGTATCTAGCCTCGGATCTATGATCATGCGGAACTTTTTTATGTCAGAAATGAATGGCTTCACCCACTCCAGAAGTCTTTGTTCACCTTTGGGTCGATTTCTGTCGATGGCGGATCGACCAGTAATAAGCTCATAGAGGACAACACCAAAGCTCCATATATCACTCTTCACTGTAAGCCGGCCCGTCCGCATGTATTCTGGAGCTGCATACCCAAGAGTCCCCACAATCTGTTCATGAAGTAAAAGATGATTTTGAAAGAATTATACACTACTGATAGCAGACAGTACTTAAAGTAGTCATGTTCCATGCTACAATTTCAGAAGAGAGAAATCATGCAGGATGCAATGCTAGCTGGGGTAGGGCATGTATCCATAGACCAAGTTTCCAGCAAGAAATTGAAGGTAGAAGTGGAAAGCATATATTTCCACACACACCAAGAGCAACTTTTCATCATCATCATCATCGATTGATCAATTCATTAAATTGATCAATCTAACTATTTCATGTCAGCTTTATTAGTTTTGCTTCTTGTTTAATGCTTCCCATAAAGGTAATTTTAATTTATATAAATGATTTTGGATAGCCAGTAAGAAATTATATGTGGTTTATCAATTTGCCTTATTTTTCACAATAGTTCTATTTCCTTGCTCTATTGCCCCATCTTCTACTCTGTTACATAATTTTGCTCATTCATTCCCCAAGTTTATCTTCTAATCAGACATGAAATTCATATTAAAAGTAAAAATTTGAACAGCTTTGCCCAGTTATGGACGAATTAAACCACCCTATCACAGCTCCTTGTCCCTCCCTCCTAGTTAAAACCATTAAGGATGATGGCCATGCACAGATTAATTTCTTAATAAAATGGCACTTTTTCAATTGAGTAGGATATTTGTTTGATCTAAGATAGCAAACAGCAGAAAAGTAGATAAAAGACATCATCGATGTATCAGATGAAGAAAATTTAACTGCTCTGAGTCCTAGCAGGAAACATACCGCAGTAGAAACATGGGTTAAACCTTCCTCTGGTCCTTCTCTAGCAAGGCCAAAGTCTGAGAGTTTTGCGTTCCAGTTCTCATCCAAGAGAATGTTAGAAGTCTTAAAATCACGAAATATAATCTGGTGAAATAAATAGATATTAGCTTGCAAAAATAGTAGTTCATCTACATGCTAGCTAATAATTCATTAAGGAAACAATATGCATCCTACTTTCATACATAGTGTTCTAGTTCACGTGAATTTGGTTGGTGACGGAAAAAAGTAATATCAAAGACACCTATACTAGAGTATACAAATAAAACGTCTTCTGTGACTCAGTTTTGCAACGCAAAGATATTTGGAACGTGATGATCTAACCCCGCCGTGGCAGCGATAAGGCACATAGAGTGGAGTTGATGCCAACAATTTCACCTTGTAATAGTAGATTTAGGTCAATCTGGTCAGCTTAGCAACAGATGGACGAGTTCAACAGTCCTCACTAGATTCCTTAGTTCCTACTGCCTGAACTCTCAACATACTACACAGTGCAAAGCATATCTTATCACGAGTCTACTTCATCGATATGTTTAGCCATTTGATATAACCTATATTAACCACAGGAGTTTCTATTAATTATAGTACATCATTATCATTACAGTGATGGTCATACACACAACTAGTTTAATGGCATATATTAAGACTGTTAGTACCTAACTATGAAGTACAAATACAATACAACAATACAAAAATAATATAATACGGATATTACGATATGATAAATCTTAAAAAAAGGATATGGATGCATTAGTATTTTTTTTAACCCTCACATGGTGCGGGGAAGTGGGGGAGGGAATCTTATTCATCCAGCCCCCGGCTGGCAAATAAGACTTAAATATATATGGATACAATAATTATATACATATATACATATGTCTGTGTTCTCATATTTAAGGTGTAGCTGAAATAATAAATTAGAATAATTTATACCTTGGTGATATGAATTTCACAAATATTAATTGAATTTTCTTAAAGTTAATTATACTTTTATATTGTTAAATATTTTTTATACTAGTAAAAGCAATATTACAGACAATTTAACTTGAAACATGAAAAGCTTTGTCAATAACTATTAAAATTTAAAAAATTTTAAACTTTAGAATAATATCATAATTGCTTCTCAGTCAATCACAGAATACTTAAGAGAGAGAAAATTCTAAATACACATCAGTGAGTTAGATTTGGCTTCAACCTAAATCTAACTCAAATCAATTAGCTCAATGCAAATAAAATATAATTAATGAATAGTACAATACTATGACTTGAACACGAATATACTGATTTAATCAAAGTAGATGTATGTCACCTTCTCTTTTAGTCTCTTAGTAACTAAATAAATAAATAAAACAAAAAGAATAGCCAAAGTCTTATCTTTTATGCAATACAAGCTTGACCAAAGTAGAAAAGTCAAAAGTGTTATCGATGTTGAACAAAGTAACAAAGTCTTAGCCAGGGTTAAAAAACTAACAGCGTCATTGGCGTCTATGAGACCACAAATAAGGGTCGTTTGAAGTAAAGAAAGCAGCAACTTGTGGATATCAGATCTCCTTCTACTACTACAACTCTAGGGAATGTAAAGCTCTCTGTCTAACTTTTTTTTTCTAATTAGAAGCATCGGAAAGTATCAGACAAATATTAGATACATATCACATATTTTGTTCAAAAAAATAAAAGCTGATACATCACATAGCATATCAAATATGTATAAGTGGAGTATCGAAGAGTATTAGTATCTTATATGGATACAATACAGATGCGTTAAACTTCATGAAGTATCGGTGCATGGTATATACCTAAATTTTTGTTTTAACATTATTTTTATAATTGTAGTGTTTCAATTCTTAGTATGACTTCTATGATCTTGTGAGATTTTGAATGTTCTCATCTTTTCTAGTTTCTAAGTTTTCTTAAGTTTTCGTTTGCTTGAAGTATTTTGCAGGCTCTTCAAACCTTATACATGCATGGATGCAATCAAATGTTTCAATTTCTTCGTGGATTACTCGTTTCAAGTTTCATCGACCTAAGGTTGAGGTCAAGGCAACTAAGACTTGTTTTCAATCTTTCTTAATGTTAAATCTAGGGCTTTCGATTTAATCAGTACTGCATTACATATCTCATCATGGTTGCAAATCTAGCTAAATGTCTTACAAATTTCATATTATACTCGATATATTCCAAGCTTGGATTTCAAGCTTGGTTTTGCACATTAGGATCATGTTTCAATTTACGCATCTTATAATAGGGCATCAAATTGGAATTCCCTTTTCACATGCAATCTCACACCCGACCTTCACCAATCTGGTTGAAAATTGATTCAAGAAATCTTTCCTGGTCCAAGAATACTGCATTCAAGAGCCATTTATGGCGCATGATGCAAATTCAAAAGAGAAACAAACAAAGTTACCAGACAGTTAAAATATCAAATCACACAAGTACTAGCCACAAATGCAAATTGAGTGGCAACCAGCTGTCAGTAAAGCAAGGTTAAAGTGATGAAGGCTTGGGAAGATTATATATTCAAAAAGTGACAAAAGTTGGGTTAAAGAGATAGGGACTTGAGAGAAATTATCAAGTCAGCATGACAGAAATCGTTCAGTCAAAGCACTTCAAAGATAAATATGAATGAAACGTATCAAATGAACCCTGACAATAAATCATAATATTAAACATGTATCATGAAATTTAAAAAATCATCACTTTGCACCAAACATATTTGTGAAAAACCAGGAAGATACGTCATATATCGAATGTGGTTGTTAGGGATAGCCTCATTTAAACTTAAGGTTCTATTTAGCAATTGCATAGAATAGTCATGGCATTTTTAGCCATAATCTTTCGTATTTAACATCATTTTTAAATAATGAAAAATAATTTTATTTCATTCTACACAAATTTCAATATTAAATACTAATTTGATTTCACATCCTATAAAAAATCCAATATAACCATCAACTTCATCTCACATCTAACATAAATCTCAACATTAAAAATAACTTTTATTTCACATTACACACAACTATCACACTGGAAAAGCCATAATCAAGCTTTCTACCAAACAGAGAAGAGTTTTTCACAAATTATTATTTTTTAAATCCTGCACGAATTCCACAGAAAAAGTTTTCAAGCCAATCATTTAACTAAGTCTCAACTTATAAAAGTTAGCCAACTAATTCTGAAGTTGCCTATTTTATTAACACCTGTGACAAAAGTTTGCAATTTTGTCACAGCCCTCAGATCATAAGCCTAAAGGCCTGGCAGAAAAGAAATTGGATGCTAGTAAAAGAAATCTATTAAACTCCAAAAAAATCGAAACTCACATTAAAATCTGAATACATAGATGTAAAAGGTTTAGATATTGAAATGGAAATCACACAACTAATAAAGTCAAAGATGGGTGGTTAAAATAAACAAAGATATATAATTTTGTTAGATCTCTAGTTACCAACTAACCAAAAAGCTAGAGTTTATTTGGCAAAGAGACTAATTTAGTTATACTATGAAAATTGTGAGGCTGTTTTGAGATATATGTATGATGCGAAATAAAGTTAATTATGTTAAAAATTATTTATATTGGAGATGTGACAATTGGTGATCAAATTGATGGATATGAAACAAAAGTCGATTGAGAGTTGCCTTGAAATGGGTAGGAGGTGAGAACAAGGTATAATTTTTTTTTAGTATGAAGTTGAGTATGGATGTGATAAAATTAATTTTATATAATTTTTATATTTTATAATGAATGAATAATTTTTAGTTTTTGGCATGACCAAAATGGTGTAGGACCAAACATACCTATTTTTATATTCTTACACACCCCATCATATGCAAGTTTTTTTTTAGTTGCAGCATGGATTCAACAAAAATCCTTTTATTTTTGATTTTAACCTTATATGAAGAGATAACTGAGAGTCCTTGGAGTTTAAAACTTGAGATTCCGTCTCTGATAATATGTTAGATCTCTGATTACCACTTGTTTAAAAGTCTTAAGTTTGATAGTTAATAACCAAGGACTATTTTTATGTTCTTAACAAATACTTCAGAACATTATTTATACAAATTAGGGAAACAAATTCATAAACTACTAAAAGTACCAGACTCCAAGTCACTAATGATCTTGTTTAGCAATAGTACAACTTAAAAAGTTAATATGATTGTGTAGTAAATTAAGAAAGCAACAGAGACAAAAATAACCTTAAAAGCAAGAAACGGAAATAGTGGTTTTAATTTTTGGATATATAGTTATAGAAACGCATGATTTCATTAGTACAATAGCAGAAGAAGTTTCATGAACATTAAAGCAATCAGTACATTGGTTTATGTAATCAAGTGTAAGCAACCGATATGCAATATTAACGCAAATAAATGCAAAAAGAGATTCATTAAAGCCTGCCTAGGTGGTTTGCTAAGTTCATGGCGATGATAAATGATAGATGTTAAATAAAGAAATTACTGGAATATAAATGCTACAATGTGAATGGGAAACTTTAAATTAACTTTTAGAAACATGTTCTAATAAAAATTTAACATCAAATCAGAGCTGGTGAGGAAAAAGAAGAAGCTAAATGTTTCAGCCAATTGGCAAATATTGTCAATCGTTATTTGTTTTTAATTTGAAATATCATGGAATTAAAGCACAAAAATCGATAATAATATGAGAAGTCTACTGTAGGCTGACATATATTCGTGTATGGGTTGTCATGTTCCAGAGATGCATCATTTTCATTTGCACAAATTAATTGATATTGAAATTTTGATTAAAGAACATAATTAGTATAAAAATTAGTTCAATTAATAACCAACAACAATAGAACTATGAATTCCTTTTGTTTATTTTGTTATTAATCAAAAGTTTCAGGCCTTCATATGCAACTGATCAACAAGGACAGCTTTGTAATGTATCTTACTTTGGAAACAATAATTTAGAATTTCTTCTATTTTTTCAAGCAGCAGTAACATGGGTCATAGATTTTTTTTTTTAAAAGCCATCTTATACGGTACAAAAAAAATTTTCTAACGTGGCTTTACCTGTATATTTACGGTAGGTGTATGTATTTGAATAATGAGTAACTGTAAATTTTCTATCCCTTTAATTTTTCCGCTTAGGGACGTTTCGTTCGATGTTGCATGATAGGTTTGTTTAGATATTTGTTTGCTCACGGGTCCCTGCTGAACGGTCGTTGCCGCACGTGCAGAGCAGTTTGGTTCTGAGCTAGCATAGTGTTTTTGGGCTACCATTTGTTGAGATGCGGCCTGGTTATGTGTGCTCGCACACAAAGTCGGATTCTACGCTCGGAATCGGAGAAATCTCTATATTTCTCTTTCTATTGCGCGCTCGCTCTACTGTGGCCTCGAATTTCACGCATTAACACTAGGACAGAGCGACATCTAGCGCTTGCCGTAAGGATGGAGGACACGTCTCTCCTCTTAGGCGGTTTCTCGTCCTTGGAGCAATTCCTCATTCCAAGCTAATGTTACAATGTTTGTTTATCTAATTAGTATTTATTTAGTTCAATGGTCGTGTATATTAAAAGATAATAGAAATTAATTCAAATCTCACTATTTTTGGTTTAGTAAGTGCTTTTGGTCTTGCATGAAATTGGAGGGCTTTGTTTTTTGAGACATATGTACAATGAAAATAAATTAAGTTTGTTATGTTTAAGATTATATTATTATGAAATAATTTATATTTTTTTATATTGAATTTGTAAGGTGAATTAAATTAATTTAATTGTTTTATTTTTTTTTGGGTTAATAATTGCATTTTAGGCCATAAGGTTGGAGGGCATTGCAATTGGTTTTTTTAACTCTTTTTTTTTGTTCTCGATTTCAAAAGTGTACAAAGTTTGGTTTCTCTCTAGATCTTATTTTTTGTTGTTTTTTTTTTTTATGAAATGATGAAATTATACTATTAAATAGAAAAAGATAGATAATATTATATTTTAATTATAATTATTCCATACAAAATACGTTTGTTATTTGACACATATCATTTACACTCTTACAATGCTAACAACAGGTTAATATAACACATTTTACTTTTTAAATTTTCATCTAAAGAATGCTAGGGTTTATCTTCTATTGAAGGTTCCAATTTCATACACAAATTTAGTTGGTTCTAATATTTTCTTCTAGATAATTTCTGCAGCATGAAGAATAGTGATTGGTGTTACAATTTCGTTTGTTGTATAAGATATCAAATTTGAACAAGAGTCGCTCTAATGTATTAAGACAACAATCAACGAATAAGAAAGTATCATATGATAAATTTCGAACATGATATAATATTAACAAGCATCTTTTTTGACAATAACATATTTTGTGTTATAGTGGGTAGTCGATTTTAACATATAATAGTTCTTTTTTTTGGGTCTCATTGCCTACATAATTGTTCCATTCTGATTACTTTACTGAATTACTACAGGGTGAAACAGAAAGAAAACTAAAATACGGAGTTATAAATCCTTAAGAAAGTCCAATTTCTTCATGCTACGAATTAAGTCTAAGCCAAGCGCAGCCATCCAGAGATTTACATCTCTCTATCTCAAAGGCCATGAAAGGGTGTTTTCTTTTACTTGACGAGCCTGACAGATGGCCCTAACACTTCTATTTTGGTACTGTTTTCATGTTCATAAACACTCTAAGTAAAGGCCTCTGAAGAAAGCTCTCTCGTTTCATTCTCATCTCTCAGCTCGAAGAGAACACAATTTTAAACTTAAAGCTAGTATTCCGTTTGCTCTAACACACGCCATAAGAAGCATTTCACGGTTCATAAGGTAATCATTCTTTGTGTCCTAAGTGATACAGATATCAGATATGAATTGAACATAGACAATTAGTAATACTATCTATAAATATTGTTTCTTCCATCTTAGGCAAACTTGTGAACGAATAAGGCTTAACTCAACAGATTGAGGACAATCTCAATTGATAATGAATAAATAGTTTTTCTTCCATTAGTTAAGGAAGGAGGAACGGGAGGCGAGTTTTTTTTATTACATCAATAACGACCATAAACTATATTCTAACTGGGAGCGGATAATAAGCTCTATAACTTCAGAGTTGTTTTATTTGTCGAGTCAGGAAAATACGCCTCGTCAATTGAGCGTGATTACTCTTCTGCTTGAACCAAAGCTTGTCAACATATGAGAGCAAAAATTGCCTAATCCTTAATAGTGTGTCAAATATGAAAAAAACATAATTCAAGGCCCGATAAACATTAACACTTGAAAGTGGCATATTCATTTTTGATTCTAGGCAAAATTTGAAATCGTAATTCCTCATCTGATGAAGCTAAGCCTGTGACTAACATAGAATACTGTTCACTCATCATTAAAAGCCTCACCTTTTGGAAGAGCAGCTCTCAGAACCAATGCTTTCAGTTCAATTTTCTTCACACAACACACCATATTTATAGGTGAAGTTTGAAAAGTAGACCACCTGTTGAACCATACACACATCTCTGAAATTGGGTTCCTCCACGTTCAATAGGATGAGAGATAACTCTACCTCTGATGAAGCATGACAGGCAAGCTCATTTGATCAAGCTTACCAATTCAGGACAGCGAATGGCTCAGTCCTAAGAAGGTTATGGTCCGGTTTCAGGTCTTATTATTGGGAATTGGGATGTTCATACATATCAAAAGGTGCTCAGTCTTGCAGTTCAATGGCCAAACCGTTAAATTAGATGACTTTTTAATATAACTTCAGTCAACTTGAGCAGAGTCAAATACCTCCAGAGACAAGCTCTTAGAGAAACGATACCAATTGGGCAAAATGAGTCTTTTAGTCACAAAATGAGGGCATGGGATGTGTTTTCATTGAGTGAGTGGTGTGGTGGAGTCACATTTGGTATGTTGCTGCTTATGTACATAAGTTCTAGTTTACAGACTCTGTGGTGCTAATTTTCGATCTTTGGTCCTTCAGTTTTGGTTGGGAGGATGAGATCTGTTGGGTAAGAGAAAGAGAAATATCATATTACATATTTTAATTAATAGATGTTTGCATTTTAGGGACAATATGGTTATTTCCTATTATTAATATTGGAGGTGTATAGGATGTGAAATTAAAAGTTGATTTTTAAGGTTTGGATATATTGGGTATGCATGTGATATAAGTTGGCATTTATTAGGGTATGAAATTTGTGTTAGGAGTGAAAAAAAATTGTTAAAATTTGTTGATAAATTTAATAATATAAATAAAATATTCAGTGCCTTTTTTGGATGGTTCCAAACAAGGCCTATGTTTCGTTTAGCTTAGGAGGTTAAATTAAGTTTTAAACTACATTTAGCTAACACTAAACTGCTAATTATACTCTATGATAATTCGTAGTCAACGTGGCTAAAGATCATTATCTTTGACATCGAACACAATACTCTAAAGCTCGGCACCAAAACAATGTAAGTAGGAAAGCCAGCAATGGTGGACGTCTCTATGCGCAAAAGAGTGAGTGTCAATCAAGAAGGAGGATGACGGTAGACAAATCCTCATGTTTCTTTGATGGCCGGATGAGAGAGAAGAGAGAATGGAGATATGAGGAGAGAGAGAGCTCTTCCAGTTGGAGTGAAGAAGAAGGGTACAAGAGGAGAAAGCTCTTCCAAGTTCCATTATCAAGGACCAGCTTCAATCGATCTTCTCCCACTCCTCAATTGCTACTCTTATCTCTCAGGTGTTTGCTTCAGGCCAACCCAAAATTTGTTGTAGTTGAGATGCTGTGGTTGAGAGTTGTGAGAGGAAAAAGCTAAGGGTAGAGAATAGATTTTGAATATGTTAAATGAGATATAGGCTAATTATGTCATTTATGTTAAATCACAAATTAAAGCAAATGAATTAATATTAATTATATTGAGCATATTCTATACGAAGTATATGTTGATTTGGTGGCTTTG
>KZ451950.1:1429022-1498879 GCA_002786265.1 Apostasia shenzhenica
GCTTTAGATACCTTGGATCAATTATACAAAATCATGGCAAGAAACTATAAGGAGTGATCTTAGTTACTTAAACTTAGATAAGAATTTGGTAACTGATAGAGCGCAATGGAAACAAATGATTCATGTAAAAATAACTAGTGGGATTAAGGCTTGGTTGTTGTTGTTGTTGTTGTTGTATGTTAAAAATTATGTATGATATGAAACAAAGTCGATTGATGCCTTGAAAATGGAGTAGGATGTGAAACAAAGTAAATTTTTTATATTGAAAGTTGAGTATGATGTGATAAAAATTAATTTAATATAATTTTTATATTTTTATAATGAATGAATAATTTTAGTTTTTGGCATGACCAAAATGGTGTAAGGACCAAACATACCCTATTTTTATATTCTTACACACCCCATCATATGCAAGTTTTTTTAGTTTGCAGCATGGATTCAACAAAAATCCTTTTATTTTTTATTTTAACCTTATATGAGAGATAACTGAGAGTCACTGGAGTTTAAACTTGAGATCTCCGTCTCTGATAATATGTTAGATCTCTGATTACCAACTTGTTTAAAAGCTTAAGTTGATATGTAATAACCAAGGACTATTTTTATGTTCTTACAAATACTTCAGACATATTTTACAAATTAGGGAAACAAAATTCATAAACTACCAAAAGTACCAGCTCCAAGTCACTAATGATCTTGTTTAGCATAGTACAACTTAAAAAGTTAATATGATTGTGTAGTAAATTAGAAAGAACAGAGACAAAAATAACCTTAAAAGAAAACGGAAATAGTGTTTAATTTTGATAATATATAGAAAACAATGATTTCAATATGTACAATGCAGAAATGATGTTTCATGAACATTAAAGCACATCAGTACAATGGTTTATGTAATCAGTGTAAGCACCAGATGCAATATTTAACCAAATAAAGCAAAAAGAGATTCATAAAGCCTGTCCTAGGTGGTTTTGCTAAAGTTCATGGCGATGATAAATGATAGATGTAAAAAAATAAATAACGGAATATAAAGACTACAATGTGAATGGGAAACTTTAATTAACTTTAGAAACATGCTTCTAATAAAAATTTAACATCAACGAAAAAGAAGAAGCTAAATGTTTCAGCAATTGGCAAATATTGTCAATGTATTTGTTTTAATTTGAATATCATGGAATTAAAGCACAAAATCGATAATAATATGAGAAGTCTACTGTAGGCTGACAATATTCGTGTATGGGTGTCATGTTCCATAGATGCACATTTTCAATTTGCACAAATTATTGCATATGAAATTTGATTAAAGAACATAATTAGTATAAAAATTAGTTCAATTAATAACAACAACAATAGAACTATGAATTCCTTTGTTTATTTGTATTATCAAAAAGTTTCAGACCTTCATATGCAACTGATCAACAAAGGACAGCTTTGTAATGGTATCTTACTTGAAAAACAATAATTTAGAATTCTTCTTATTTTTTCAAGCAGCAGTAAACATGGTATAAATTATATAAAAAACGCAAAAAGAATATATTATATTAAAAACATCCAAAACCTTGTTATTACACATATAATACACACAGCTAAATACAACAGTAATAGCACCACTTTTAAATTTCATTAAAGATGCTTGGGTTATTCTATTCAAGGTTCAATTCAACAAAATAGTTGTCATATTTCCTAGAAAATCTGAGTGAAGAATAGTGATTGGTTAATCGTTCGAATAAGATAAATACATTTGCATGAGAAAGATGAAAAAATCAACCATGACAAGATATGATAAATTGAACATGATATAATATTCCAAGCATCTTTGACAAAATATTGTGTTATATGGGAGTGTTTAACATATAATATTATTTTTTGGGTTATGCACATAATTGTTCATAAAATATATACTGAATTACTACAAGTGAAGAAAGAAACTAAAATACGGAATATAAACCTGAAAGTCCATTCCTTCATGTAGATAAGCTAAGCCACGAGCAGCATCAAGAGCTATCCTCAATCTCAAAGGCCATGAAAGAGGTGTTCTTGAACGAGCTGACAGATGGTCCTCAACACTTCTATTAGGCATGTATTCATAAACAAGAAGCCTCTGAGCTCCTCGTTCATCATCCTCAGCACAATAACCAATTAACTTAACCAGATTCGGATGCTCAACCACACCAAGAACATTCACTTCTGTCAACCATTCTTTGTGTCCCTAAGTGATACAGATACAATGAAATTGAACACAGAACAATTAGTATCTATAGTTTCTTCCATCTTAGGACATGTGAACAAAATGGCTAACTCAACAGATTGAGAACAAATCTCAATATGAAGATTAGTTTTCTTGCATAGTTAGGGAGGAAGGGAGGGAGTTTTATACATCAAACGACAATAAAATATTCTAGCGATAAGTCTATCAAAGTTCTATAATGTCGAAGGAAAAGCCTCCAAGTGAGCAGGATTACTCTTCTGCTGAAAAGCTTGTCACAAGAGAGCAAAAATTGCTCTACCTAAATAGTGTGTCAAAATGAAAAAAACAAATTCAAGAAAATAACACGTAAGTGGATTCATTTTGTTCAAGGCAAAATGAATGTAATCTCTCTGATGAAGCTAAGCCTGTGAACACATAAGAAATACTTCACTCATCAATAAAAGCTCACCTTTTGGAAGAAGCAGCTCTCAGAACCAATGCCTTTCAGTTCAATTTTCTTCACACACACACCAATTTATAGGTGAAGTTTTAAAAGAGCCACCTGTTGACCACACCCTGAAATTGGTTTCCAGTTCAAGAAAAAGAAACCACCAATCTGAAGTGTAAGCCAGAAGGCAAGCTCATTTGATCAAGCTTACACAATTCACGACAAGGAATGGCTCAAGTCAAAGACGTTATTGGGTCAGTTCATCTAATTGATGATTTCACATATTAAGTGTGCAGTTCAAATGGGCCAAACCGTTAATTATGACTTGATAAATGACTTCGGATCAAGCTTGGCAGAGTCAAAACCTCCAGGACAAGCTCTAGAGAAAGACCAATTGGCAAATGAGCTTAGTCACAAAATGAGTAGCATGGCATGGCTTCATTGTGAGCGTTGTGTTAGTACATTTATTTGCTGCTTATGTACATAATTTGTTTACAGACCTGGGTGCAATTTTTCCTAATCTTTGTTTAGCTTAGAGAGGTTAATTAGTTTTAAACTACATTAGCTTAAACTAAAACCTAATTATCTCTCATACTAATCCCAGTCAAGTGGCTAAGCATTTCTTTGACATCAAACACTACTCTAAGCTCGGCACCAAAAAATGAAGTGGTTAGGCAGCATGGTGGAGTTAGGTGGCAAGAAGAGTGCAAAAGAAGGGAGATGCAGTAGACAATCCTCATGTTTGCTTTGATGGCCGGATGAGAGAGAAAGAGAGAGAGCTCTTCCAAGTTCTTCCAAGTTGGAGTGAAGAAGAAGAAGGGTACAAGAGGAGAAAGCTCTTCCAAGTTCCATTATCAAGCCAAGCTTCAATCATCTTCTCCACTCCAGCTCATCTCCATTGTTGCTGCAGCCACCAATTTGTTGTCGTTGAGGCTGTGGGAATTGGAGAGGAAAAACAAGGGAGGCATAGATTTGAATAGTTAAAATGAGATAGGCGAATTCATGTCATTTATGTTATAAAATTAAAGCTAAATGATTAATCTAATTATATTGAGCTATACAAGTATATGGTGAATTTGGTGGCTTTGCATATTTTGGACCATAGAAATCCTGAGTGACTGCTGGTCATATGGGATTTGAATAGTAATTCTGAAGCTTATTTATGTGGTTTGATAAAAACATTCATTTGATCCTAGAGACCCTGATTCAACAAGTTGGTTAGCCAATATAACTAGGGGGAATGACTTTCTCTGAAGTTAGAAGCTAAACCATTTCATAAAATTTGGCTGACATAAAATTCATCCTAGGAACTACAAATTTCATATACAAATTTCCCCATTGATTCCAAGTAAAATAGATCAGATAAGAGGTTATTAATTCAAGCTGTTGGGTTTTCTGAATTTTTTGGCAGTCCATGACTGAGAAAGAAATAGCTATCAAATGAATTCCGGAAGAAGTGAAATTTTTCAAGTTGCTAGATCACTTATTCCTCATCAATTTTGGTATTCAACGCTATATTTAAATAGGTCATTAAACTCATGCTTAAGCAACTTAGGCCAGAAAACCTGTTATAAAAATTTAAATATGCACCCAGGTTTGGAGCGAGATTTAACTCTATAAAATTACTTCCAAAAGATATGGAAGCTTTGCAGTTTGAAATTTCATTTCTTGCTCCACAACTTTGATATTTAATGCTACTCTAAATAGATCAATAAACCCATGCTTCAATTGGTCAAAGTTAAGACAAAAAATCTGTTACCCTTTTTAAATGAAATTAATAGCTCTATTAAATAATAGCTCTATTAAATGAATTCCAAAGAGCAAGAATCTTTGCAATTTCATAGCCAACTTATTTCTTTACAACTTTGATATTCATTCTCTTTAAATAAATGTGAATATCCATGTATTGGGTGACTAAAGATAGAGCTAAAACTCTGTTCTAGACATGGTATGACATTGAGTGCTATGGGCTTTTAAACTCATGATCTCATGTTGATTTGGAATTGTTGCTGAAACTTGATATAAGAACATGCCTTACGTGTTTGTTACTTTTGTTTGATGATATTGTATATGATGTTTGTTGCTCACTTGCCAAGATGAAATGAAGCACATGAAAAGCTAAACCAATGAAAGCTTGGAAAATGCATTATGCTATAGAAAACCAATAAAGACATCAAATCCCATCACATACTTGTACAGTTCAATCTAGTTAGATTAATCACGAAACTCCAAATTTATATACTTGATGACATGAATTCGCCTACCTCATTCTAATCATTGCCTCCCTTGATTCTCCTCTCCTCCAATTCCCATGGCCTCCTTGATTCTCCTCTCCTCCAATTCCCATAGCTGCAACAAACTGGTGGCAGCAACAACAATCGATATGAGCTAAAGTTGAAGAGCAGCTTGAAACTTGGCTTAATTATGTAACTTGGAAAAGCTCCCCCTCCCTCCCTCCCTCTCCCTTGTGACGCTTATGACCGAAGATAGGGGGGAGTAGCGTTTAGCGACCAAGTGTGAAGATGGTGAAAAGTGAAGAAACTTCTAGAGGTAGCTACGATGACAAAGCTGCAAAGACTCCTGGTAAGCTTTCGGTTTGAATAGAGAGAAGCACAGAAATAAATTGTCCCATATCAGAAAGAGAGGAGAGTTCTTAAACTGTATAACTAAATAGCATGATCCCAACTTATAAAGGTATTTTTTGAGGGCAAAATCGTAAGACTAATGATAAGAACTCTGTAGTTAAGCATGCATAAGCTAGAATGGAATGAATGGCCTCCTGGGAAGCACCTCAAGTTACTTAATTCTCTAAAACCAAAGCGCTTAGTACCTCTACAATTAGGTCATGAGATTTTATAATATGCCATTAAAGTTGATCTCCTGCAGTACAACGTGATTTAAGGATAAACTTGACAAAAACTAGTGGGCTTGTAGTGCCCATGACCAAAGAGAACGGGGATAGATTATAGCAAATCAACCTGAAGATGACAAATAGAGAAACTCTTGAAAGGCTTCTAGGTCAAAGAAAGAGAATGGCATAAAAATGAATTATCTCATATCAGAAAAAGAGGAAAGTCCTTGAGCTATAGAAGTAATAGCATAATCTCAACTTATAGAGATATCTTTAGAGGGTAAGACTGTGAGGCTAATGATAAGAATTCCAAAATTAAGCGTACTTGAATTGAAGTAATACTGAGATAGGCGACCTCTTGAAAAGCAGTTCCCTAAGGTCAAAGTAGATAATGTCTCTACATTTGAGTCAGGGGATATTACTCCCTCCCTCCCCTTCCTCCATCCCCTTCCTCCCTCTTTCTCTCAACCATCCATCAAAAGTAAAATGAGGATTATTTTCCTTATCTCCCCTTCTTTCCCACTTTTCTTGCGACTAAGCCACTCCATTTCTTGCCACCTACCTTAGACTAGGGTTAGGCCACTAAGAGTCAAAGCAACACTTAGCCGCTGGCTAGGATTAGTAGTAGAGCTAATTAGGTTTTAGGTTAAGCTAATCTAGGTTAAAAATAATTAACCTTTCTTAATTAAACATAGATCACAAAACATTGCATCCAAGTCTTAAATTAACACTAGTTGGATAAAGGCTTAATTGTAGTTGTAATTGTCATATAGCTATTTTTGAAAATATTTGGGAGTTTAATTGTAATAACTCACTAAATGCAATTACTAATTTTAAATATTTACATATCATCTTTTTCATCCTGCATCAAGATGGTTGTTCTTGCCTATACAGAACCCCACTTATTGATAATGCTACCACTCTTGGCTCACCCCAATGTTCCGCCAATTTGGCTTATTAAACCAATTTAGTCCCCAGCTTCCCTATTCTTCCTAGAAATGGCTATAGGTTTGTTCTTCTATGCTGCTCTACTATTTCAAATGTTTTTCTTATAGTAGATAACAAAAGATTTTTCCTTCTTTTCCTTAATAAAACTATGTTATGCTTCTTCAATAAACAAAGTTCTATTACCTTTTGATTTGGACTTTGGAGTTGGTGTACATATGATAAAAAAAATACTAAAATGTTGTCTGACATAACTAAATGAAATTAACCTGAAATCAATCTCCGAACATAGGGATACCACAAAAATAAGAATACCAACATCTTAAAATTTACAACAAATAAAATTTGAAACCCATTCATCTGGCTACATGAAGCCAAAAAACATATTGTGCTTGCCTGGTGCAAGCAATCAACCATGTGCTTTATGAGTAAGCAGTCGAATGCCTGATCATTTGAAATGCATCAGCAAACCAATGCTCTAGCCTCATTTGGATTCTTCCAATTTATAACAAAATATGTTCTTTAGATTACATGCAGCAGATTCATTTACAAGTAGACTAACCTGTAGCCCCCTCCGACCAAGCCTTTTGACTGCAATTTCCAACTGAGAATTTGGATCATCAGGCATACCGAGTGTACCCCTATAAACGCTTCCAAAACCGCCCTCTCCAATCATTAATGACCGGCTAAAGTTTCTTGTAGCAGCCTTGAGTTCAGTAAATGAAAGTACCCTCAGGCTGTTTGCTCTTTGTGAAAAATTAGAGAACTGAAACCTCCTTATAGAATCACCACTTATCTCTGAAGTGGTTTGAGAGTTGACCTCTGATACAGATCGATTCATATCTCGGTCCGTCGAGGCAGTGCTGCCGGATCGCATTGATGAACATTTTGTGAACTGAGAAACTTCTTTCTTTTCAGAATTAGTAAAATTGAAACACTTCATAGCTCCACCAAAAAGGGACTCAGATAACTAAATGTTTATTCTGCATATTTAAAATTAGGACCATTACTTCTACTAGGAAAGAGAGAAAGAGAGCAATTCACATTCTGAAGCATATAGCACTAATTGTGTGCAAGAAAGAAAGAAAAAAAATCTTTCACAAACAATACTAAGAAAAAAAGCATAAAAAACAGGCATCTGATGTTTTTGGGAGAACCAACGTCAAGTAATAGGTAAACCTATGAGCAGAGATAAACTAATAAACCTCAGGACTTTGTAAAATATCTAAAACCCTAGAATATATCATAGTTTTTTTGTGAAGGAAACAATTACCACTTAAGAGGTTGCTTTTCCATAAAGCAAGAAAGAGATCAACATAAAACACTCATAATTACATGATTTTTGGTAGAATTCAAGATATTTGTCGCCCGCATAATTAGCTTTGGCATTTCCAGTGCAATTTTCTCAACTGAAAATGAAGACCATAAAAGCGTATGCTTGCTAAGCTAAACAAAAAAAAAACCCTAATTTGAGAAATCAACCCCCAAATAAAAAAATCACACCCGATAAACCCTAGGAAGAGGGCTAATTAAAAAGCAGGCAGCACAAATTCCTATCTTTTACTTCATAGCCCATTCAAACTTTGAAGAAAACAAAAGGCAATTTGACATCATCTACGATGGCTAAATCTCACGTCAATTCAAAAATGGAAGAAGAAAAAGGAGGTTCCCAGTTCCCGTGAACTCAAAACTTCGCAACTTACCTTTCTTTAGCACAATCAAGAAACCTCCCTCGACCTCAAAAACCTCTTGCAGCCATGACTGGGCCCTCGGACATCCATCGGCTGCGCTGGTTCGGCGTTGCAGGCAAGACCCATTGCAGGTCCTCGATGGCAACTCGATTTCAGCTCGCCTAACAAAGTGGGGATCGATCTAAGAAGCTAATAATAAGAAAAGCGGATGGCGAGATAATAACGGGGAGGAAAATATCACTAGATCCAGAAGGTGTGGGCTTGAAAGCGAGAGGGAATGTCGTAGTCATGGAGACGACGAGCATTCGACGAAAGCGAAGGACAAGAACCCGCGAGTGATGACTTCTTCGTTGGAGCCCTAATTCCTCCGCAGAGCTCTGATAAAAGGATTAATTACCGAAAGATCTCCGTAGAGTAACTCATAATTACCGTTTAATTTATAATTTTTAATTTTTAATTTTTATTAAAAAATTTATATTTTAAAAATATTAAAATACTAAAATTTCATATTATAATTATTACATAATAAATTTTTTATTTTAAATTTTTTAATTTTTATTTTTATGCAATTCTCCTAGGCAAAGTACTAGTGGCAACATTATAGTAGCGAATAAAATTAGAAATTTATTAAATTTAATACAGAAGAATTTTTTATGTAATATTGGATAAATTATAAGAATCTTTCAGCAAGTTTTTTAAAAATTATGATATAAATTATAAATATAAATTATAATATTAAAATCATAAAATGCAGAAGTTTATGCCTAAAATAATATTTATACCTTACCCACCCAAACCAACCCCTACCTGCTCTTATTTTATTATTTAATCATAATTTTATTCATATAAGATAATAAAAATTATTTAATATCAAAAAATAATATGATATAAATAAATTAAAGTATTATAAAATTTTACATATTAATTTTATAAATAACTAAATTAAAAAAATTTAATTGAATAATAAATTTAAAATTTATATATAAATTTAAATTTTTTTTTAATTCTGAATATCAACAAATAATTTTTCTCGTCAGAACTATAGTTTTTGAAAATAATTATAAAACTAAAATATAACTATTACAATTCTAAGATCTCGTTTGGTTCGATATATTTTCCTGATTTAAAATAAATTTTAACTATAAAAATTATTTTTATTTCATATCTAATCCAAACATGAAAATTAGAATTAATATTATTTCATATTTTTTTGCACTTTTTAATATTAAAATAATTTTTTTTTCGTATTAAATTTAAAAAATAAAAAGTAAAACAGATAAATTTTCATGAAATGTATTATTTGGGTATCAGATTTTTAAAATTTTTTAATTGCATCAAGTCGAGTAAACATACCTTATACCTGACTCTCTATTTCATAACAGGGCAGGGCGAGTCACGAGCCACGAGTGAAATTTGAGCACTCATACTCATTCTATGAGAGTTGAATCAGGGCGGTATAATGAGGTACGGGTACAAATTGCCGCCCCTACTCTTGTAGACACGATAAATCCCTGTACCGAAGATTACTCTTGTACTCGAAGCTCTCTAATATTCAAATTTTTATGTGTCCTTGTTTGGTTCGAGTTTTTTTTTTTAATAAAAAAATATATTTTATTTTCTAGATCTAATAATAAAAAATATTTTACTAAAAAAACTGTATAAAATTATTAAAATATGAAATAAAATTAATTATAATATTTATATTAATATTAAAATTAAAATAAAATTATTTTTTTTAATTAAAAAATATGTTGAGCTAAAAAAACTGCCCCGTAAAGTCTGTATTTTTGTTACAAAATTAATTACCAATTAAGGTAATAAAATCAATTTTATTTTCTCTTTAATTTAAAAAAATCAATGATATATATATATATATAAAATAAAATTTGAAAGAATATCAACGACCGGCCTTACTAAAATTATATGATTTATTACAATAAAAAAAATTATATGATTTACGATGAGAAGGTCAAGATGCGGCTTTTTTTTTAGTCAGAGAAAGAAATATTCCCTCAAATTCACATATTATTCTCTTTTTTTTGTATTAATCATGGAAATAAAATCAATTCTTTTTATAATGTTTTAGTATATTATAATTACCTTATCCTTGAAAAAATCAAATTATTATTAAGTATTCCGATGATCTCGATCGAAATTTTAAAACTCGGTTTTGATCATAAAATAAAAGTATAAGTTTTCACAATTTTATCGGTAGTCTTGGTCTTTTTTATAAATTATTTAAATTTTATAAATATAAATTAAATTTATTATTAATAATTATTAAATATTATTTTTTTGAGAAAATTTAAATTTAGTAGTTTCGACTGAGTTTCGATTTGGTTCGATAGATTCATCTGAAACTGACGATACTACCGAGTTTTAGCTAAAACTGAAATTCATTAGCTTTTTCGAGTTGGTTTCGGCAGGGTTTTAAAACCTTGGTTTCGATTTCACTTCTAAATTTGAATTATTAGTTTTGATAATTTTAATAATTTAAGTATAATATATTTCGTGATTTTTAAATTTTAATTCAAAAGCTTAAATTTCAAAACATTTTATTTATAATTTTGGCCTAAATAAAATTGATAAATTTTTGATCAATTTTGATAAAAACATAAATTAAATTGAAGAAATTGATCAATTTTAATAAAAATTAAAACCATGTGATTGTCAATTCAATTCTAATAAGATTAAGTGACATTTAATTTATTATTATTTTAATATTATGTAATATAATCTAAATTTTATAATATTTATATGCTATTTTTTAAAAAATAAAAAATCATTTATAAATATTATTAAATTAAATAATTATTATTTTTTAAATAACATACATGATAATCAACAAAAAGATAAATAATAAAATAAAATTACTTATCAAAGGATAGTGTTCTTCAACATGTCATAGGCTAAATTTTTAATAGTTTTAAATTTTTTTGAAATAAAAAAATAAATAAGAATAGTTTAATACTATAATGTATAATAAAATTATTTTATTATTAAAAATTATAATAAATATAAAATAAAATTAATTTTTAATATTTTAATTTATATATGATATAAAAATATGTAAAATATTAATAAAACATTTTTGAATAATTTGATAGCCTCAACAAAACCAGCTTAGGCCTGTTTGCGCGAGGAATAAAATGGTACTAATTTTAAAAATAATAATAATGATAATAAATAAAAATTTTAAATCATTCTACATTAATATAAAAAATATAATTTTATTTCACATACTTAATAATTTTTAATAAAACTATTAACTTTATTTTACATACTAGACTAAAATACTAGAATCGAATATCTTAGTGTAGGATATGAAATTAAATTTATATTTTTATTTAAAATTATTAAGTATGTGACATAAAATAATATTTCATATTATTTAAAATAACTAAATATGACGATGAAACTAAAAAGCAGCACTTAAAACTTGCTGTGATACAAGCTGATATAAATTACAGAAAAGTAATGAACTACGGACTGAAAAAGTTTTGGACCAAAATAAAAATTTTGAAAAATCTAAACTTAAATGAAAATTCTAGCACTTCAGTTGATTGTATCTAGAGATTGAATTTTATCTTCTCTAGTCTGATCTTGGCTGTTGATATCTAGAATGTTCTAGATTTCAATCAAATCATAACAGTTTCAATTCTATTGAAAATGAGATGAACTTGAAAACACGAATAGCTTCAATTTCAAAATCACTAAAAAGATCGAATTTGAACAAAGAGTAAATAAGTCACGATTCAAATCTTACATAATTCATAAGGGATGTTAGAGTTCTACGAAGAACTTTCCCGTGTTATAAATGAGATGCTCAAATAATAATTTGAAATTTTAGATTCCAATAAGATATTTGAAGTTACTATTTTGTACCATATTGTAAGAAAAACTCAATTTAGCAATCCATTGACGAGCAACACCTAAACTTAGAACATTGATTTTCGTGTTAACTGATAAATTCAGCAACAACAACTAAGATTTATCCGACTATGCAGCGTTAGCTATATAAATTATTTATTTTTATTGTACTGTATAAAATAATAACTCTCTGTTTAACTTCAAATATATAAAATTATTTTTTATAATTTATTGTCGTGAGAATTTTGGTCTTCCTTTTCCCTATTTTACATGGGTGATCTTAATAACCCAATTCTTCTTAACGGGGATTCCATCAATCTATAATTTAACAGAAAACAGAATTACAAAATAATATTATATTTCAGAGAAGAACAATCAAAATTTGACTAAGAAAGAAAAGGATTTGTTAGAACAAGAAACTGTGATAATTATTTTTTTTTTCTTAGATAGGAAAAGAAATGCGATAATCAAATGTGAAATACATGCACAAAGTTATAATTATAAATCGACACATTTGATTCTTTCATTTCCAGCCTCCCCAAGGTCTGAACGAAGGCATAACTCTAAATGCTTCTTTGCTCTCTCAGAAGAATTCTCTTTTGTTTGTTTCAAATTAACTCGTGAATATATTGAATATATTTATTTTGTTTAGTAGTTCACCCTGGCACCCTTCTTGACATGCCTTGATTCGAATCTAACTCCGATTCGATCAAATCAGTTTTAAAATCACTAAATAAACATGCCCAAATAAAATTGAATAGTGGATATTCCCACAAATAAAGTTAGCATTAAAACCCATGAAAATTCACAAATTTCACTAGAAATTATTTTCAAGTGCAACATAAAAACTCAAAACTTTGAATTTTCACATTATGCTCTTACAATAATAAACGGATATAGCCAAGTAAATGAAGATCAAATTAATGAATATTATAAAATATAAAAAAAAATTACTTACAAAATAAACAGTAGAATTTAAAATTTGAAACTAAAAAAAAAAAGGAGAAAGGTTGGTTAGACAAATCGATAGTTATGTTTAATTCGCTTCAACACAAATCCACCCTGCAATTACGTACTGACCTCCATCCAAAGTTTTGATTTTTATGCTCAATTAAGCAGCATCTTCAGCCTCTAGCTCGCCGGAGATCTCCTCCAGCGACTTCCCCTTGGATTCGGGCACCAGGAAGGTGCAGGCAAGGCCGAGCAGATTGACTCCGGCGAGAAGGAAGAGCGAGTTCTTCACGCCAATGCCGGGAGGGTAGCCGTGATCGGCCTTGGCAGGATCTGGGTTCTGGGCGAGGTAGAGGAACCCGAAAGAGCCAATGATGGCGCCGAGCTTGCCGGAGGCGGCGGAGATGCCGTGGCAGGTGGACCTCAGCCTCGCCGGGAAGATCTCGGCCGGCACAATGAAGGTGGTGCTGTTGGGGCCGAAGTTGGCGAAGAAGAATGTAAAGCCGTACATCACGACGAAGCCGATGTGGTGGCCGGGGCTGGTCCAGTAGTGGTAGGGGACGGCAAGGCCGAGCATGAAGACGGTCATCATGAAGAAGCCGAGCAGCTGTATGGTGAATCGCCCGACAACGTCGATGAGGGCGACGGTAAACCAGTAGCCGGGGACGGTGCCGCAGAGGGCGATCAGGGTTTGGGCCCGGGCGATGCGGAAGACCTCTTCGAGGGCGTTCATGGTGGCGGCCTTGGGAATCCAGCCGATGGCACTGAAGATGTCTTTTTGGAAGAGGTTCTGGCTGTAGAAGGCGATGTCGAGGAGGAACCAGGTGGTGGCGGTGCCGACGAGGTGGAGGCCGTGCCGGCGGGCGAACTCCTTGGAGAAGAGGCCGAAGCTGTTGGACTTGCCGGCGGCGAATCGCTCGACCTTGCCCTCTTCCTCCTCGATCTCGACGTGGAGGACCTTGGACATGTCGGACGCGGCCTGCTTAGCGTTCTTGGCGACGAGGGCGGTGTACCTCGCCGTCTCCGGCATCTTCATCCGCCAGTAGTAGGTGAGCGCGGCGGGGATGGCGCCGAACATGAGGACGATCCGCCATACGTAGTCGGCCTGCGGGACCGTCGAGGCGAGGGGATCGACGTTATACGCCGGGGAAGGGAAGCTGTTCTTGAACACGGAGGAGACAAGGATGGCGACCATCCCGCCGGCGAGAATGCCGAAGCCCTGCATCGCGAAGACGGCGGCGATGAAGGCGCCGCGGGTCTTCTTGTTAGCGTACTCCGACATGATGGTGGCGGAGAGCGGATAGTCGCCACCGATGCCGAACCCCAGCCAGAAGCGAAAGAAGCAGAGGGTGGCCATGACGCCTTTGGCTGTGTGGCCGAAGGAGAGGCCGGAGCCGATGGAGCAGACCACCATGAGCATGAGGGTCATGCCGTAGACCTTCTTCCGGCCCATCTTGTCACCAAGCCACCCGAAGAAGAGCTGCCCGCTGAGGGTGCCGCAGAAGGCGACACCGTTGATTATGGCCGAGACGTGGGGAGGTAGGATTCCGGGAGTGGGGGATCCGTCCACGCGGTAGTAGAGGCGGCCCAGGAGCTTCGTCACCAGGGAGATGCAGAAGAGGTCGTAGGCGTCGGTGAAGAAGCCCATGCCGGCGACCACGATGGCGGTGAAGTGGTACCATTGCGTCTTCGCCACGTCCAGGGCGTTGAGAACCTTCAGCTGCTCTCCCTCCATTGTTGCTGGTGGAGATCGATCGATCGATCGACCGACCTCCTTGATGCTCTCGTCTTCCCCTTGTCTGCCTCCGAGTTCCCTGAACCCACGAAGAAAACAGAAACCCACCCATTAATGCCCACAGTCCCTCATTCAAATCCTCAAATTCAAAATTCAAAATTCAAAATTCAAAATTCAAATCAACTTTACCGCTTCTTGCCAATGCCGCCTGACAACAGTAAAAGAGGAGGAGAAGGGGTTTGGCCGGGAGGAGGATGAAGGAGGACGGACTGGCGGGATCGGAGATTAAATAGGGAGGGGGAGGGAGGGGACGAAGGAATCTGTAGAGAGAATATTCCGGTTGTGCGGTGCGGGGACCACAACAGACCAGCTCAGCACGTGGCCCCCCACCGCATTCTTCCCGGTGAGCCGCCTTCCACCATTCCAGGAGGCATTTAATCCGATCATTCTGCAATTATTCCCTGCTCTTCGCTGGCAAAACTAAAAATTAACATCATATTTTACTCGATTTAAAATCATATAATCAAATTCAATTCTCATAATAAAATTAATAAAAAATAATTATCTATATGTCACACAATTTAATTTTATTTATGTTTTACCCATCTATTCTTAATTAATTACGCTATGCACACTCAAAATATTATAAAATCTTACATACACACATTTTAAATTATTTTTATTATAATGAGTAATCATAATTTTTCAATAACCTAACTATAATTAAATTACAAAAAATCTGAGCCATTCATCATATTATTTTAAGGATATTTAAATATATTTTGAGTGAAAATCCTAAAATCTTAATGTTTATGTGGCGCCAAAAGAAGAAGACATCCGCGACGTGAGTTAATTTTAGGACAAATCAACGCTTTAGTGTGGTATTGAGGAAGAGAAAAATATATACTATTAACAATAAAAATATAATTTTAATGATTTACTAACAGAATATTTTTTTAAAATTTTGATTAAGTTTTAACTCAAATGTGTGTATATAAGATTTTGTAATGTTTTGAGTGTGCATAGTGTAATTAATTAAAAATGGATGGATAAGTCATAAATAAAATTAAATTGTGTGGCATATAAGTAATTATCCCAATTAATAATTAATCACTTAATCTATTATATAATCAATTCCTATTATATAATCGATTCAAAATGATATAATCAATTTAATCCTAAATTTCAGGAATCAACTAGTAATTTACCATATATAATAATACATAGGGTAAATTGCACTCTCGAGAGTTATAAATTAATCCTATTTTTAAATAATCCTACTTTTAATCTCTGAAATAGTATTTAAATCTCTTTCTTAAAATTTTAAAAAAAAATTAATTATTTTTAACTGATTTTAAAAAATTACATATTTTAAAAAATTATTATACTTCTTCATTTTCATCATTCTTTAAAAATCTATCTCTTACATTCCCTTTTTTTTTAAAATTTAAAATTTAAAATATAAATATTAATATTTTAAAATTATATTTTAAAAAATCAAAAATTTAATACTTAAAAATAACCTTACCGTATAATAATAAAAAATAACAATATCATACATTAAGGACCAAATAAAAATATTTTTTACAACATCAAAAACTCAAATTAAAATTTTTAAAAACTTAAAACTAATTTACAATCCACTTCTAACCTCAGGGATCAAAGGCAATTTACCCAAGTAAATAATATAAACTTCTCCTAAATAGAAGCTTTTAAGGTAAAATGACAAAATTCAAAAATTGGCAGATTAAATCAAATAATGATAAAAAAAATAAAAATTTATATCTAGCGATACACTTTAGATTAAATATTTAAGACTTGTTTAATTGAATGATATAAATAGAGGGAGAAAAAATATTTTATTTTATAAAATTAATGAAAAATAAATTTATTTTAATAAAAAAAATGTAAAATATGAAATAAAATTTATTTTAAAATTAAAAATTATAATAAATGTAAAATAAAATCATAAAAATTTATAATAAATTTAAAATATTATTAAAATATGAATAAAACTCAATTTGAGAAGAGAGTCAAACAAGACCTTAGAGAAAACACCTCTAATTCAATATTTACGAGCGATAATTTCTATTTTGAATGTGAATTTATAGATAACACATTCACTTTAACTTCTATTTACTCTTTTTTTTAACTAAACTAAAGTCAACATATATAACAAAGATTACATCTGCCTTATATTAAGAAGATACACAATAACAAAGTTAAAAAAAAAAATCTTACAAATAAATAAAAAAATAAATAAAAAATTTAGAAAAAATGGTAATAAAAAATATAAATAGTAGATTTCATATAAGAGCTAAGTTTTAATTAAAATAACAAAACGACAAATAAAAGTTAATGTAAAAATACTGTCTGTAAATTCACATTCAAAATAAGAAATACTGTTTATAAATATTTAACTTAATTTTTTTTTTTTGGAATGACATATAGTAAATTCCCCTAAAAAAAAAATTGCATCAAATGATCAGGAATAATCCCCACTTGAAACAGTAGCAAACTGTTGCAGAAAACGAAGTCCAGCAGTTGATCAATTATTATTACACCATGAAATTTGGAATTTCATGCAATAAAATCCTCAAAACCATTTCCCCTCCAAATAAACCAAGTTGTTCATGGTTCTCAAGCCCTCATCTAAGATGAAGGTGGTGACCAATTTATAGCACAATGCTTACTACCTCCAAAAGAGAACCACTGTGATCAAATAACATGCCAAAAAGCTGGCAGAAATAGTCCTCAGTTCCAGTAGTATGCAGGTAAAAGATTGTCATCACACTTTAGCACCAAGAAAAGCCTGCAAATGATATTCTGAATCTTAGAAAAAGAACAAATCATGCAGCATTTATAGAATTAAAATAGAAAAATAGATTGTTCTGAAGGGCAAAATTTGGGTACCATGAGTATGATAGATGAGTGGTACATTGGCTCAGCACTTTCTAATTTCACTCGCGAGAGAAATATAAAGACAAAAAAAACCTAAGATCCTAAATTCACGTCGCCGGCCACTTCCTCCACAACAGCGCTCTTCCTCCGCCGATTCTACGCATACGGTTAGTTCCGCCCAAGCTTCCCTCTCCTATAAAACGGCCGACGGAGGCGACGAAAAGGGGAGGCGTTTTTGATTATCTGTGAGTGATTCTACTAAGAGCTGAGTTTTGGAGAGATCCGGGCAGGTGGCCAAGGATTTCTCGCCGGCACTGCGGCAGGTGGCTGCATTCAGCGTTTTCTCCACAGATCAGAGTCGAGCAGGTGGCTGCGGCTTCGTTTCAGGAACGATTCAGAGATCCGGAAAGGTGGTTGCAGATTTCATCGTCGGCACGGCAGCAGGCGGCTGCGGTCGACGTTCTTCCACTGATCGAACCGAGCAGGTAGCTGCGGTTTCATCTCGGGAACAGTTCGGCTTCGTCTGAGGCTACGGCAGAGGGCTGAGGCTTCGACTTTGAGTTCTGATTTTCCTTGGTTTGCTTATAGTGCATCTTAGTTTCTGTTTTCCTATTTTCCCTGTTTTCTCTGTTTCCTGTTTTCTTTTCCATAATTTTTATTTTGAAACTAGTTTACTGCTTCAGGTTGTGATTGGGTTTTCATCTTCATGAATTGATTAGTATTTCCTTTTTCTTGTTATTGCTTTGAAATTTTGCAGCCTCTGAATTCCATAGAAGTTTCCTTAATTCCATGCTCTATTTCATCATGCCATGGCAATATAATTCCGGTTGAATCCGTATAGCTCTTGCTTGGTGAAGATTTATATGTTAAATGACTTGATTAACTACCATGTGCAAAGTAATTCAAAATAATATGCATACGAGTTAAATTCTTTCTGAAATTCGATCATTTAATTATCTTATTTGCTATAGTTTCTTGAATTTGCTCGGATTAAAATTTAATCATCAAAGTAATTTCGTGACACATATGTGAATATGCAAAATAATTATATTTGATATAATTTAAAAAGCTTAGTTTTAATCTCCTCTTTATTTGCATTTAGTCATTTGAATATACACTTATAAATCTAGGCGCTAACTTAATATTGGTAGCGTTAGGTTCGACTAAAATCGATCCCCGCGCTGCATCACTTTGTATGGAATTTTATTACAAAGGTAGGAAGTTGCACTTAAGAGGAATCCAGAAAAGTATGTTCAGGTGATTGGGGGAAACAGGATGAAGGGGGAGCTGCATAATTCTTCTCTGTTACTAACAACCCAATTGTGCAACCTACAACTCAGTTCTACGGGAGATTCCAAAGATCCAGGAGCATGGGAAACAACCCAGGTACGATCCCTTAATGACCTCTTGCTACAATTTGAAGATGTTTTTCAGGAACCTAAGGGATTGCCGCCTAAAAGAGTGTGACCACTCAATTTTATTAAAGACTGGAGCAGAACCTGTAAACTTGAGGCCCTACAGATACCCATATGTACAGAAGGCAGAGATGGAGAGGCTTATTGAAGAAATGAAAAAACAAGGTGTGATTCAAGACAGCCATAGCCCTTTTTCATCTCCAGTAGTGATGGTGAAGAAAAGGGATGGAACCTGGAGGTTATGCGTAGATTACAGGGAGCTAAACCAGAAAACCATTAAACATAAATTTCCAATTCCTGTAGTTGAAGATCTCTTTGATGAACTCGAGGGGGCCAAGATCTTCACAAAACTTGATTTGAGGTCTGGATACTAGCAGATCAGGATGCACCCTGCAGATGTGCACAAAACAGCTTTTTGAACACATGATGGGGATTATGAATTTCTTATTATGCCATTTGGATTAACCAATGCTCCCGCTACATTTCAAGGACTAATGAACAATCTTTTTCGACCCTATCTCAGAAAGTTTGTGTTGGTATTCTTTGATGATATCCTAGTGTACAGCAAGGGATGGCAGGAACATTTACAACATTTAAGAAAGGTTCTCAAGGTGCTCAGAGTTAACCAGCTCTTTGCTAAGAGGAGTAAGTGCACATTTGGAAAACATCAAGTGGTTTATTTAGGACATGTGATAAATAAGGAGGGAATTCATGCAGATCCTGAGAAAATTCAAGCTATGGTACAGTGGTTAATTCCTAAATCAGTAAGGGAACTTAGAGCTTCTCTTGGGCTGACTGGCTACTATAGATGATTTATTAAAGGGTATGGAGGAATTAGCCGACCTTTGACAGATCTATTAAAGAAGGGGGAGTTTGAGTGGACAGAAGGGACAGAGAAAGCATTTATGCAGTTGAAGGAAGCAATGAGCTCCCCACCAGTTCTTATACTGCCAGATTTTTCTAAAGAATTCTGTGTGGAGACAGATGCATCTGGAGGAGGTATTGGGGCAATTTTAACGCAAGAAGGAAAACCTATAGCATTCTTCAGTAAGGTTTTATCGGAAAAACACAAAACTCTACCTACATACGAGAAGGAGATGATGACAGTGGTTCTTGCGATACAAAAATGGAGACCCTACTTAGCTGGGAGACATTTCATAGTGAGAACAGATCATAAGAGCTTGAAGTTCTTCTTAGTGCAAAAGATTTCAACAGTAGCCCAACAACGATGGCTAACCAAGTTAGCAGGGTATGAGTTTTTGATTCAGTATAAAAAGGGGGCAGAGAATACAGTGGCAGATGCTTTATCTAAAATTCCTGAGCAAGAGCCACTAGAAAATGTTGCTGTGACCTTTCTAGTAACCACTGAATTGTTAGAAGAAGTGAAGAATTCATGGCAAGAAGATCCTAAGCTGATGGGATACATCAAAAAGGGAAAAGAAGAAGAGCTTACTGGAGGCCTAAATACCCCACCTCCTAAGAAGGATCAACACAGGAAATATTGAATGTCATCTGGTGTTCAGGCTTGCCCGCTCCCTTCACCTAGAGAATCATAGGTATACGCACATAATGGTTCCCATGGCTCCTCCTCACTCCCCTCCATCTCACTCCCCTCCGCTCCATCTTACTCCCCGAACTCTAGGATAAAAGTATTATTCTATCCCCTCTGACCAATTAGTAAAATTCTTTGATTGAGGAAATTTTTTATCCCTTCTGACCATGTGGTATGGTTTCCATTTTACTTCCCATTCATTGAATCGTTCCATTGCTCCAAAAAGATGAACCCAAACTTCATCTTGAGAGAACATTATATCTGAAATTAAATTAGGTAAACCAAATGGAGATCATTTGGGCCATCGAATTGTTCCATCGCTCCAAAAGGGTGAACCCTAATTTCATTATGAGAGAACATCATTGCTAAAATTAGATTAAGCAGAACTCTAGATATTCTTGTTCCTATATTTCTGTGATTTTGAAAAAATATGGGCAACGCTTATTTATTGGGTAAACTCTGCTATATTTGATCTAATTAAATTTCAGTGACTTTAATGAGCTTATGTGACGGATTTTGGCTTCTTCATTATTACATAATTCTTTCTACCGTTTCCTTGTAATGCCCAACCGCATTCCGCATCAATGACCCTAAATAGAAGCCATGGTCCTAATCCCAACTCTGAAAAAGAAAAATAAGATAACCATATTTTTGATCCTGTAGACATACAAGTAATTTAATATATAACTGAAGTTGCCATCGCAGCTTTCAGTCTTTCACTCCCTTAAAGCTTCAAAATGCCTTTCAACCAAACATCTGATCTTTAATACTAAAGAAAATAACATACTAGGAGTGAAAGTAATGACTGCCTTTTGAACTGAAAAGGACATCATACTTGCTGACTCTGAGAGATCAACAAATAGCAATTTAAGAAAGGAAATGTGAGGATATAGAGTCGTTTAAAAAACACACAGCAAGACTAATGGTATTTTGCCAGTTTTACAAGAACACATAGCATATGAGCATTAGCCAAAAAATAAATGATGAGAATTTATAGATGAAGGGTTGTAGTAGTCATAATAGTTGAACTGTCACTATATATATTGGAATCCTGTTTAACTTCTTTCATGAAATCCCGGAAATTCAACTTCTTTCAGTATTATACATACTTATATCCCTACCATAATATCAATCTATCTATCTATATATATATATATATAGAGAGAGAGAGAGACATACTTATATCCCACCAAGAACATGTCACTTAATAAAGCACTACATGAGTAAACTACAAAAGTAAAAGAACACTAACTGCCAGACAAAATTTACCATAAACATCAATCGTTATGGATCTCTGTACACTACGGGACTGTGGTTCAACAATTATCTTGGTAAGGCACCTAGGGAAGCCTTGGTTTGATGGTCAGACACGTGGAACATTTTAATATTAGAAATAGTTCATTCCTCATTTTTTTGATAGACCAGTACAACAATCTCCATATTATTTCATAACACAAAAGACACCCGACAAACAAAAAAAGATAAACAAAAAGAAATACATGCTAGAAACTTCAAAATAAGATATAAAAAGAATAAATAACATAAACATCAAGCTGCTGCAGCAAGAGGACTCAATGGAGAATCTACTTCTAGCAGCTCCCGCAGATAATTAATTGATCAGAAATATTTTCTTTTATTGCTGCAGCAGATTCAATTTAATTAAATGCTGCAGCAAACTTCAACAAATGTTATCATGAATGCAGTGATGGACTTCAAGAAACTTTTCCTGAATTCAGCAGATGTCAATCAAATTAAATGCCTCAAGTAAAGAAGAAGATTTCCAATGAAAATCGTTCACAAGAATGGTACATGACCAAAAATTTCTAGCACTAAATTTTCAGATGGCATAGTCAGGTGAGCTGAGTAATCAGAAACCAGAACACAATTCTGCTTTTTAGTTTGTGGGTATTCAAAGAAGCAGGGAACTATACCAGACACAAAACAATACACCAAGTTCTCCAGGAAATTTACAAAATTTCCATTTGAAAGGTGGAAACGATGCAGGGGACCAAGAACTGTCGAGGAGCAGAATAACAAATGATAAAAGAAAACATCCTTGACATCATGTGCGACAATGTATCAGTACTCTTTTGAGATCATGCATAACAATAGGTGTCAGCTAGTTCTAGTCGATACTAAATCTTTCAGGACAGAAGTTTAGTACTAAGAAATTCAAAATCAGTTACAAACCTTTACTCCAGGTGGGGTCGCTCCAAATTTAGTAACAGTTGTGCTTCCAATGTTTGGCTTATTTTTCTTTTCAGCAGGCTTTAGTATTTGAAAGGAGCACATCAGAGTTTCATCTACGCTCATCATAGCACCAGCGTTGTCAAATTCACCACAGTAATTTGGAGCTGAGAATATTGTGACCAATTGCCTATCGGCAAAGAATTCATATCCATCTTCCACAACCTGAATGTAGGGGAAAATAATTTAAGTTCATAGCACTCTCCTTTCAAAAATTTGGAAACAAGGAAAGATCGCTTCAAACCTGGTGAGCACGACATATAAGGTCTACATCATGTTTTTGAAGAAACTCAGACACAGTATCAGCACCAAAGGTATAGGAAACACCCCTATCATTCATTCCCCAGCCTTTAACATCTTTACTAGGATCAGACCATAGAAGATCACAGAGCAAACCAGTATCAGGTACGTCAGTTGGACGTGCCAGATTCCGTATTTGATCCAAGTTATGCAAGTCTGGAGATAGGCCTCCATGCATGCACAGGATCTTTTCATCGATAAGAGCAGCCACAGGAAGGCAGTTAAAACAATCTGTGAAGACTTTCCAGATCCTTACATTGAACCTTCTCTTACATTCATCATAAAAACCATAAATACGGTTTATGGAAGAACACTCATGGTTCCCTCGCAAAAGGAAGAAGTTTTCTGGGAATTTGATTTTATAGGCCAAAAGGAGACAAATTGTTTCAAGACTCTGCTTACCACGGTCTACATAATCACCTAAGAAGAGGTAATTAGCTGCAGGAGGAAATCCTCCGTATTCAAAGAGCCTTAACAGATCAGAGTATTGACCATGAATGTCACCTGTGAATAAGAACATTGAAAACATAGTCAACGTGAACAAAATTTTTCGTGTTCTGAAGTTTGAGGGGAGGGGGAGTGGGAGTGGGGATCTAATACTGCAAATATTAATATATAAGATTCTTTATCAACAAAAAGTAGCTTTCCTTTTTTATTTAATTTGAACACCACAATTTCCCGCACCCCACTTGGAAATTATGGTGACCTGGTTCAAACTTGAGATTCTATCACACAAGCAAGCTCCTTCTCCCATTGGGCTAAGAGAACATCACTTCCAAAAGTAACTTTTATGGATGAGAAGAAGTAAAAAGATTTTGTTCATCTAAACTGATGAATATGAATATGAGTGCCTTTGGGTGTGACAAAATGGTAAATGAAGCAAGAAACATTAAACAATCCAGCGTTTACAAGAAAAATTCCACAACTGACAGACATAAGCGATAAGTAGCATTTGACAAGTTCAAAGTTATAAACTGTAAATCACTACATATTCTTATTAGTGAAAATGTTGAAGATGAGAGAAATTTGATAGCATTTCAACAATATTTTGGCTTGTCCAACTTATTGAGCAAATGATGGTAATGGGAATGATAAATTTGAACATGAACTTACTAAAAGTAAATTTATTTTACTGGAACAATAAACTCATTGGTGAAGAATACAAAATAGCAACCAAATTTTTTTTTTTGTATAGATGATACAACAACTGAGTTAAGAGCATTCATGTAATGAAAGTGAGTTATGACCATGGCTGATGAATAACAAATATATCTCAAGTTATTTTTGGCCATGCTCTCCCTCTCTTGCGTGTGACTTAAGAGCATTACAATAAAATCCAGAGGTACAAGAGGTCTACAATGAATATCTTATCCAGCTCAAACGTTTTTTACTCAACTTATCTTTATCCCAAGCACACCATCTCCCTAATACAATAATTCCTATCAAGAATCAATTTATCATGACCACTCATCCATTTGAGCATTAGTAACTTAACTACACGTTTATTGCTTACTTCGTAACAATCACTCACATATAGCATAGCTGGTTAGATAGCCACCTCATAAAATTGTAAAGTAAACTTGATAAAAATATTCCTATTATGTAGAGTTCTTTTTGCTTCCATTCTAACCATAATGTATTGAGTATGATTAATATCCTCCTTGACATTCCAATTACTATTTCACAAAGGGACTACTGTCTCATCCAATCTCACAATATTATTACCTATTTCTTATGTACCATTAAATTTGTGATGAACGTTGGTGCATACAACTACACTGTGGTTGAGTTAATCTGAGATGTGCTAGAGCAGATTCTCCCCATTCAGATGAATCAAGTCAAAAGAGAGTTGGTCTAGCTAATTGAGCATATCAGTTTTGTTATTTTCACTTGGGTTGGTTATGGTGAAGTTTGGGTTAAATCAATTTAGTTATAACTTGAGCTTTTTTGACTAAGTTAATTAGGTTTAAATGAGTTTTTTGTTTATTTCTTAATTATTAGATATTATGTTAGTCTCACATGATCTAATAAGAGTTATAACATTAAGAAATTTTTAATTTATAAGACCAAAGTCTATAAATATTAATAAGTCTAATGAATAAAATAAAATTATCCTTCCTCATTCATGGAATTGGATCTTGATAAATAAAATGAATTGATTCCAAATTTCTGAAGAAAAAAGGATTAAACCCTAAGGTGAGAATATCTAATAATTTTATTTTATTTTATTTATTTCTAGAATTTTGACATTTTCTACCTAAATTTTTCAAATATCATTTCTCGTCACACAGTTTCGATTTGATTCGATCAAATCAGCTACAATATAGGCTTTCAAAGTTTGAACACCGGCAACCAGAGGGAATGAGATTTATGAAATTCTCGTGCACATCCTCTGTTTGTTTCTGTAGGCCTTCATCCCCCAACCAACTCCAATTCTCTCTTAGACTTTAAGTCATGGAAACAAAAGACCATACAGGACACAACACCGCTAAAAGTTGAGTCATAAAAGGTCAACAAGTGAAGACTGTTCAATGAACAACTTACTGTTGAAGTAGGTCACTATACCATAACACTACAATGCCTCTTTAGTGAAATGTACAACCATCAACTTAAATTCTTACAACCTATACACTGTAGTTTGCAGGCCTTGTTCCTTTCCTCTTCCTCCAGTGCCTTTTGTGCTTTAATTAAAAATTTGACAACATGAATCCTTATTATTTATTATATGTACAAATTTCCTTTGAGCTTCCAATTATCATTGATTTTCCAACATGCACGATTGTATTCTTCTCGTTCATTAGGTTGTTGAATTGCTCAACTGAATGAACTTTAAATTTTGGTAGATTAAGCTTAAATTCTAGTTGCAGTGAACTCATGTGAGTGGCATAAAATTCTTTATTCCCTAATTCTTTTAATTTAAAAGATTCAGACCGCCCTAACAGAATAGTAAATTCTAAGTTGCCATCAAACAAATATTCAATTCAACAATTTAAATCTGAACTTACTAGAGGCATTTCAGATTCTTGGTCATACAATATTAGTTTTGGGATAATATTATAGTCATCTAGCATAATCTTCCATAAAACAACTAGTTCATCCCAAAGTCTACATTGGCCCAACATTAACTTTGACATCAAAGCACAATTTGATTAGTGCATTTTAAATTAGCATTTCATTTAGTCATTCAGGTTCAATTTTATCTTGCATTTCACATAGTATTATGGAACTCTACATGGCCAGACAATTCGATTGCAACCACATAAGATATAGTTTCTTACCGAATTATTATCAGTTACACCCCAACAAAGAGATCTAAGATATCATGATAAGATATATGAACTTCATTTCGATGGCAAGAAGCACTAGTGTATTTGGACTAGAAGATGCATATAGAATATTATTTTAAATGATATCCCATGGAGGGCTTGAAAAATATTACATTTGCTGAGATGAAGCTCAAATTACAGACTTGAATCTATATTAACAATTTGAGAATCTTCATTGCCTTCACAGAGGGCCTCCATTTTTTTTACCCTAAGCACCACAAGTCCCGCCACCCTAAGGTAACCTAGGAAAGCTCCCTCTACCTGAATTTTGGAATGAGTTTAAAATAAGTCCCTATCACCTATTTTGAGTGTCACCTAAATCAGTGGTAATATTTTATTCAAGGAGTGGGCACACTACCTAAGTACTTACTAGATTCGAGGACTATCATAAGCAATATTGGATTACTTAGGATCCTAAGAGTACTATTAAGAGAGCTATAAGTGAATTTAGAAAAGTTATACATGAAGCTATATTGACGTTGGACTACACTTGAGGAATTTCAAAGGAAAAAAAGAATTTCAGAGGATCACTACACTCAAACAGGCCTATCTGATGACCCATAATTATGAGCAAACCTTGAAATCATTAACATCCCAATATTCTAGGGTATGAGATAGTCGTACCTCTATGAGTGCTATAATACTATAGTGTGACCTGCTCTTACACACATTACTACTATTATTTCACCTCTTTTGAAAAAGAACCACACAGGGATCTCCATAAATACATTTGTTCATTTATTTTAATAGTCTATTGCTTTCTAGGGAAGACAAGACTGAAGCATTAAGGCTTTCATGTTCGTGAGGAGGAGAGCAAGTACCTTACTTATCTTAATTTACATTATAAACTGGCCTTAAAAGAGAAGTACAAGAGATACAAGGAAGAAATTGAAGGAGACGAAAAGGGACAACTCATAGGACCGATTGAGATGATTGCAATTGTTACTATAAATATGAGGTTATATCTACCGAGGAGATAGTCTTGGTTAAGAATTTTTAATAAATACCATTACATACAGCCCTTGCTTGAGTATGATAAAGAACCTACTCTTGTAGATAATACTTATATTATTAAGGATCATGATGATGGTAATATTAAGGATGTACAGCACAATGAGATGGTTATATGCTTGGTATATGAGAATATATTCAAATGTATACATCTAAAGCTATCATTATAAAAAATACATTCATGGTGAAAATCTAAGGAAAAAAAAAGAACAATGCATCAGACATAAGCATGATTGGATCCCCATTGAAAAGCCTAAGAGGTTGATAGAGTTCGCTAGTTACTTATAGAGAACCCTGTGACATCTCTTAAAGGTTGAAATTGTTTAACATTGAGGTTTCTCTCAAGGTTCCATCATATGGTTCATAAGTTTCAACTCTTCCTAACTACCATAAATTTTTATATCATCTAATTCTCTCCAAAGTTCCCACAATATGGCTCACGAACTTCATCTCTTGGTAGCTTTATATCATCTAATTCATTAAATAGGGACAAAAGTACACTTCCTCCGCCCATTAAATATTCATTAGTCCTAAGAATCATGTTGAAGAGTCTTGCAAGCGACTTGCACTAATGTTAATACTTCCTCACTTAAATAGCTATCTCGACCCACAAGCTTCATCTAGTTTCATCCTTCCTTAAACTTCTTTCACTTATGAGACATAAATCCTTTGCTTATATTCAATACTTCCTCATTTAGAGTATTGGGATCTCTTAAATTATTTTGATAGTTTGAAAACTTTATCAAAAAAAAAAATCTCAATCACCTACAAAAATCTTCATCTAACACTAAAGATGGTATTTCAATTGAATTTTTCAGAAGCAAGTTAACAAGAATAATAGTGAATGAATGCTGGAACTTCAATTTTTTGGTTAAATCATTCCACTTAGTTTTCATTATTATGTATACATCACAGGCTAGATATAATAGTCAAAGGAAACCGCACAAATAGATAAGTGGTAATTAAGGCTAAAACTGTTTGAATAGAACAAGTTGTTCAAATACAATTCAAAGAAGCTCCTTGGACTCTCCAATAACAAGGAATGCAAGAGAGATGACAATATTTTGATACTTTAAGAGTCGAAGTATGATAACAAGTCATCTTTTAATTGAAATATTAATAACATTAGAAGTGAAGATGACCAATATTATTCAGAAGTAAAAACAAAACGAAAATTGCAATGATGAAGCTTATACATGATCATGCTAAAATTAATTAGTATATCAACTGCAATATTAATAAATTTGGATCCAGTTTCTTTGCCTTCTCTATAGATCATATGAGCAAAAAAATGCTTTCATGAACACAATATTGCATCAAAAAACAGCAGATAAGATGATTATGTCAACAGGAGAAATAAGGAATGTTTAGAAAACTAATCAACAGCCTATGAAGCATGCCTGTGAAGCACACGCACAATACAAGCATACAAAAACGATGTGACACCGATACGACAAATATTGAAAAATATACAGATGTCAACATCGCAATGAATATATAAATATTGCCAAGTTGATCTATTTGAAAACGTGTAGCTTATTTGGTGGAGTGCTCATTGTTCATCATATAAATTTCTCAGCAATTCACCATAATCTATGTTGATTTATCATTGTTTGCCTCATATATATATATATATATATATTATATATATATGAATCTAACCAGAGTTTGCCTTCGATATATATTGCATTTATTAACCCTACAAACATGAAATGATGAAAGTCTTAAAAGAGCACTTAACGTTTGTATGGTGGGTTACTCTTTTGCATATAAAACCCTCCTACTTTTAAAATTATTTTTATATGCAATCATTTATAACAGTTAATTAGGGTTACTAACCTAAAAACATGTAATGACGATAATCTGTGAGAGTAATTAGCTTTTATAAGGTATGGATGCTCTTTTGCACATAAACCCTAGCGCTTTGAAAATATTTGCATATCCAAGCATTCATTTATGCCAATTTAAATACCAAATTACTTACTTGGTATGACCGGATGGGTGGGATACAGTGGGGGTACACAAGAAAAATAGGGCCAAATGCCAAGAGAATGAACAATAATGGCCCACAAATACACTCAAATAGCAAGCTTTGTCTTGACATTACATTTCACAAATAAAGCATACAATGACTTAAGTATTCAATGCTCCAGCAATAAACAAGACAATTGAAAATGTCATGTTGAGAAAGTCAAAAATGCCCACCAAACAATATTAGTAGATGCAATAGTTAAGGGTGTTGCCGGAAGTAAAACCTAGTTGAATTACACGAGACTCACTTTAATACAACAATGTATTTTGGTATGTATAACATTATCCAACTTCTTGCATGATTTGTTCTTTGAGATAGTTATAGATAATCCACATGAGCAGTTAAGTTAGAAACAAAACTATAAAACTGACAAGCCCTTTCAGGCAAACCTCAAAAAGAAGTCATTAAGAAATAGGACATATCAACATTGTTTATGCCCAAACTATCTAAGAACGAACAATAGCTAGAATAATTTATGACTACATAGACTTAGGTATATATCCAAAGAAACCAAATTCATTTCCATAAAGGAAGGATTCAAACACATGATGTACATATTATATGACATGCAAAAGGGGCAATGACAAACTAACAGAAATCAGGAAATTACCGCCACTATGACAAGTTTAAAAATTATATGTGCATGTATGGTTAGGAACAAATAATAGTTATCAAAACTAGAATCTATACATAAAACAAGGGTTGATAACAAACCAACTCTAAGTGAACTAGAGTAAACCCAAAACCGAACCAAAATTTGTTTAGAATTCAATTCAAACCTGCTCGACTCGAAATAGATCATTTCAAAGTAAACTTAATCAAATTAAAATGAGATGTAAATTTGTGCACCATGCTACTGACTCAAAAATAATGTGGATAAATTTTTTTGTAGACATGTATACATATTTGATATTAACAATTATTTTGAAACAGCATGAATCACAATTCTAGCAATGATTGACTTGAAATCTGCTCGAAGTTGATTTCGAGACTAAGGTTTTAGCTTATGATTCAATTTAAATATTTGAAACAAATTTAAGCAAGATAGAGAGTTTTGAGTTTCTGATTTTTTTGCAGCCCTAATTAAAAAAGTAAACTGTAAAATTAAAATGACAAACATGTGGAGGTATCATGATGAGGATAGAATTTGAAGGACAAGAAACTGCAAGCAATTCTTCTGTGAACTCTTGCCCCATACATCATAAGAGTGTAAGCAAGTGTCCAAATTACTGATAAAAAAAAACAAAAAACAAGTGTCCAAATTATTTCACAGCAGAGTACTATTAAGTCATTTCTTCCAAAAAAAGTACTAAGTCACACCAAATGATGGTGTCTTACCATGTCCATGCCATGTGCAAAAATGTCCTCTAACAAGGAACCATACGTGAGAATTTGTGTTACAGAACTTTGAAATGCATTGTAGTAGTATAACAACTTTGATGAATAGCAAAGTAAATTTATGCAACTCAATCAACACCTTATCCGCACACCTCCTTTAGCAAAAAGTACTATAAAGAAAGGAAATAACACTCTCCATAAAATTAGGTAAATTATTGACAAATTTACAACAGCAATACATCACAAAAAAATATTAAGGGGGAAAATAAACAGAAAGATTCATACACATAAGTTGTACAATTCAAGATATCTATATTCTATTATGACCCAAAGTAGAAAAGAAGATGAGTATTATAACATTAAAGAAAATTGATATATTCTTACCCTATCGCTAACTTAATACATCTTACCAAAGGAATATCCTAATGAACAAAATGCAACAAAGTAATTAGTTTCAGCCTAAAGAGAAAGGGAAGCTTTGTCAACTTTGTTGATTACAGGTCAGATAATTGATATTTATCAGACTTCTAGATGGCCTGCCACCTCTCATTGCTCATCAGAATTTAAAAGAAGATTCTTTGTACTTTACCCATAATTTCTTAATCAAAAGTCCATTATATCATGTAAACCAGGACTCTACTTCATACATTGTTTCCTCCCTCGGCAATAGACCTCTTGAAAAGCCACTAGGTTAATGGAAAAACCCCAGCCGCACTTGCAGATATAGAAGAATTTTCTAAATAGCAAACTAATTTGTGAACATATGAATGTAACATTCAACCTTAATTAATTAAATATTTCACAAATACAAATAAAAGATAAATAAAGATAGAAAATTTTCCTTCCAACCCTCCAGCAAAATTTCCTATATTCCAAATGTAAACTAGCTTCATGCACATCCTCCGACTCATGCTTCAAAGTCATAGCTGCTTATCAGAAACTAGTAGAACTTCCAGAAAAATATATAAATAATCCCAAACCTAAATCATAAGAAACCAAACCAGCAATCATACCGCAGATTTTAATGGGAGCTTCAAGCTCGAGCAGATTGGGCTGCATGAGAAAGATGTCCTTGGACACAACGCAGAGCTGCTTGATCTCTGCCTCCGAGAGCTGCACCTGCTTCCCCGGCCTCCCTCGCACCTCTAGCAATCGCCGGATGATATCATCCAGAAGGCCAGAATCCATTAACTCCAACCTCTCCTGCTCGAAACCCTAAACTCCAAAAAAGAGAAAAACAAAAATAGAGAAACAATTGCGGAGATCACTTTTTCCCTTCCCTTCCGGGTATCAATCGGCGGCAGGTTCCAAGGCCTCTCCTCAAAGAACAGAGGTTGTCACGAGGAAAATGGAACCTTTTCCTCTGAACTCTTCTTGCCTTAACCGAAATTATGATCTCTCGCAATATCATCCCTCACGCTCTCCTCCTCTTCCTTCCCTCTATCTCTTCCTCGCTCGATTCCCTCCTTTCCTCTTCCGATCGCCGTCAGAGGGGCGATACGCTTCTACCGATTCTCTCTCGCGGGGAAGACCACGAACTGCGATTGACTCGAAAGGGCGAGGAGAAGGGCAAAAGAGGTAGAACAGAGACGCTGACTGCTGACATTTTAATGATAAATTACATGCGGTATTTCTCATAAATACAGCTATGCGGATCACCTAATCTACCGTCCAATAATAATTCAACATGAAATCGAGCGTCTGGATTGGTCCTCCAAGATCTCCGCATGCGACTCTCTCCATTTCATCGTCAGCGAGACCTACGCAGGCCAGGGGGGTGGATCTCCACCGTACACTCGAATTTTAGTGGACTGATATTTAACCACGTCAGCATTCTTCACGATACTTAGGCGAAGAGCAAAATCCGGAGGTGCAATATTTTGTTTAATGAATTACATAATAAAAAGGGTAAATTACATCCAAGTAAAATTAAAATATAATATTTATGTAAATCTACTTTTTAAAATTTTTAATATTTAATTCCCTTAAATAGATTTAAAATTTTTAATATTTAAATCTCTTAAATACGTTCACGTTCTCAATTAAATTACTAAAATTATATTAAACACTTCATATTTTAGCTTCAATTAAAAAGTTTATTTATGATAATATATAGTTTTTATTGTATAATTTATTTTATAAATCCCTACTCCTCCTCTGCCTCTCACATCACAGAAGCCAAAAAAATCCCAAATTACCTCTGTTTTATTTATTTATAATTATATTTTAATTCACATATTTCAAAATTTTTCACTTAAATCTCTAATTAAAACTATATAGATCTATTAGTTTCTTATCTTGCTTCATTTTTGTGTTCATATTTAAAATTTTAGAGACTTAAATAAAAATTTAAAAAAATATTAGGGACTTTGCCATAAAAATATTTTAAAAATATGAATTAAAATATAATTATAGGTAAGTGGTAATGGCCTATCAGTAATTTGCTTGAATCTTATTGTTAGGCATACACGAAAGTAAATTAAATTATTAAAATTTATAATAAATTAAAATTAAAAGGAAAAATGGAGAATAAACATTAAAAACTCATTTAGTGGTGTTTATTTCAATATTATCTTAATATTATATACTGTTATATAAAAATTAATGATATTTATAAATAATTTTTTATAAAATTATTAATAAAAAAATAATATCTAAATATCATGACATCTACATTACATAACATAACACTACGATAATAATAAACTAAATACTTTTTAGTATTTTTTTAAAAAGATATGTTTGTTGATAAAAATTAAATTTAAATAAAATTTTTTTATTGAGAATTATGCATAATATAAAATAAAATTAATTATTATGTTAGATGCATGGTGAATGTGATATAAATTATTATTTTAATATATATGTAACATGTAAAATAAAATTATTTTTATTTTAAAATATCTATATGATATGAAATATAATTACATTTTAATATTAAATTTATATATAACTTGTTAAAATTAACCGAATCAATTTTAATATGGCTAAACAAAACAGGAGAGCTTGCTATTTCTTTTTCAAAGATGTTGCAAATATTTAAAACTCACAATATATTCAAAACTCAATCGATCTTTTATTGAGTGGGGATCATCCAAGCAACCATGAAGTTCTCGGACTTTCGTTGCTTCGAGTCCTACGTGTTGAGTTAGGTACCTACATTGATACGCGTACCTTTTCCACTTGAGGGCTTATCCTTGTATTAATTTATGTTGAGAAATAATTGTGTTCATTTGTACAATTATTCATCATGGTTAAGTTGTAATTCATCTATTATTATTATTATGTAATTGAATGATGATTATTATATGATTGCTAGTATAGAATATTATATGATGTATTAGAACCTTCTCTAACACTTCTTGCCGAACAGCAAGTCTAACAGCAGCTCAAATCGAGCAGCTCAAGCCGAACAGCAGCTCAAGTCGAACAACTTAAGCTGAAGAGCAGCTCAAAGAGATATCACCAGATCGTACTCTCCGTATTACTATGAGATATCACCAGATCGTACTCTCCGTACTATTATGTCAACTCAGTATTTAAGACAGCATGGGGAGGGAAGGAGGATGCGCTAAGGGGGAGGTCTCTCTTTGGCCGAGCTGCCCTTCTCTCTCTTGTACTCACTTGGTCTCCCTTTAGAGACCCTCAAGCTTTATAAGAGACGGAATTCGGTTAGTCGATTTAAATCGCCTGGACGGCGTCGTGATTTTTCCCTCGGACATTCGGGTTTTCACGTAAAAATTATCGTCTCATTTCATTTTGTTTTGACATATTTTTTGTATGAACATGATGTAAATTGTTACTCTATTGATTTGTCTACCATTCTAGAGTATATCTCTGATCAATCCCACCAAGTAAATACCTTCTGGTTGACTTCAGTGGGTGGATATGCACTAACTGATCCCAAGATAATTATATAAGAACATATAGAAGTGCATTTGTATGGTATGAAGTCGATAAACATTTTGATGATAACGTGCTTGGTTGCTATTGTGATGTTTTTTAGGGAGTGTTTGGGTTCAATGTTATTTTAATATTATGTTATGTTATCCAGAGAAAATAATTATTTAATTTAATGATATCTATAAATTATGTTAATGTTAAAGTTTTTCTTTTACTCAAGCTTGCGCTGGGCATGTGTCAAGCTTGTTTCAGGCCCATTAATTACAGTAATTAATATTGCATAATTTATTTTTGTAATGATTATTTTCTTTTTCTGTAATAATTGCTTGCTAAAAAATACAAATCATTAAATAAAGCTTTATATCATTCAAAACTTACAAATTATATAAAATCAAGTTTATGTGATATAGTAGTTTGAATAATAATTTAATTTATTTATTTAATTTAGAGTTTACATTGAAATTTTTTATATTACAAATAAAAGTAATATTTATATTAAAATAATTTGATTATTTTTAAGTCATAAAATATTCCTTCTCAAACTTAAATTTTAGAATAAAAATATTAATTTCTAAAACATAAATTCATCCCGAGTATTTAACGAGCTCGGACTTGCAAATTCGATTTTAAATTATTCAACTTTTCCTTTTACGTACGTCTGTTCAAAAACTAATTGGGCCTACGCAGCCCATTGGGCCGCCAGCCCATTGACATTGTCTAATTGGGCCTGACAAAGATGTTTCCAGGTTTTGAGGTAGACGAAAAAGGGCTCGAGGAGCGGGGAGGTGGATCTCCTGCTCATCGTCGTTTGTTCCTTCAGTTCTCTCACTCTTCGTCGCTTCTAATCTATTGGAGCTCGATTCTGGAATATGGGTTTCATTTCATTTGCTGGGAGGGCACTCTTCGCCTCTGTTTTTCTTCTTTCCGCCTATAAAGAGTAAGCTTCCTCTTCTTCTCCGCGCCGCTACGCCCAAAAGTAGTTTTCCTTTCCGATTCGCTTCGGTACATGTTCCGGAGTTTCAGTTCGGGAGTAGTTTCTTGTCGAGGTAGAGAAGTGTTGTCTAATTACTTCAGATTATGTCTTGCTACTACTTCTGTTTCATGTAGGATGCAATAGTTTTAGTGTTGTGTGTGACTTGGCCTGTAAATCTATGTTTAGGATCGCTGAATTGCCTTTGTAGAAAGCTCCCCTTCAAACTGCTTTTCTGCACAAATGTGTGGGGTCAAAGTGAAAGTTTACAAAAGAAGCTAAAACATTGAAGTTAGCTCATTCACATAAAACAGAAACGGGAAAAGTTGCCAATAAGGTAACTTCTTTTGTTAAACTTGGCTCCAAATGACTGTAATTTCAACATTTAGCTATTCTTATGAAGGTGATGCTGTAGGCCTTTCTTGAAGTAGACTCAAGGTGGAGTTTGCTTCTGCTTATTGTATCCTCGAACGTAAAATCTGTTGGCTGAGATTTTCATGGACTTTCATGATAATAGATAGTGGAAATGGAAACAAAACTATGTGAGGCGGATGGTAAATAAAATGAATGTGATATAAGCATCTGATTGAACTTCTAAGCAACTGTGATGACTCTTTACTCTTGACCAGCAAGGCATGCTTTGTTTACCTTGCCATCGGGTAGGAATGAAAACGGAGAAAATTTAGGTTGGGTTGACCAAAACTAAACCTATCCCACCAGGTTTTTTCCATTACCTGTAATAGCCCTACCACATCCTTCCTTCCTTCTCACTTTCCCCATACTCATCCCGTACTTGCCCCCTCTTGCCTAACATAAGGTAGGTGAATATGTTATCCATTCTTTTTTTGATGCTAGTATATTATCCATTCATTATCTTTAAAATAGCAAAGAGAAATTTTTTAACATAGCATACAAATTATACAATAAAAAACCAAATTAATGGGCTGGGGGTAGTATACTTATGTTAAACCTGTACTTGCCCTGTGACAAATATGGCTTATCTAAGCTCATACCCATCCCATGGGTTAAATTTTGAGACTCATACCTGTCCTATTAGAAGCAGGGTTAGTCGGTTGAAATTTATATATATAAATTTCTATCCTTACTATAGGGTTACTAGCTACCGCACCTTATTATGTTAGGGTAAAGTGAAAATATATATTGATCCTCTTATCCTTACATGAGGCTAACAAATCCTGTTTTGGTGACTATCTTTAATGATATCAATTATTTTGTTTTACTATTTGCTCATTTTTCCCCTATTTATAACCACTTTGTCAATATGTAAGTTTTAAAGCATAAGCCTTTCTTTTTTCATTTCAGTGAGTTGCAAGTTGAATTTTTCCTCATTTGTCTTTAAGTTGTATGATTTGTATTCTTTTAGTAAATGTATATTTTTATTTATTTTTTTGATGTACAGACTTATGGAGTTTTCCTTGATATTAGAGAGAGGATGGATATGCCACCTATAGTGGAATGGGGACATTAAGGTAGTTCGACTATATGTATACTGTAGAGGGCTTTGTACATAAATTTAAGAAAATCCAAGGAACAATGCTAAAGAGAGGAAGGGGGAGACAAAAAATGACTTGAAATATGATCAATTCTCATAACCTTGAATCTTTTGCACTCATAGGGAGTATTGCTCTACATAGAAATGAATGGAGAATAGAAATCCATGTAGCCAACCCTAATTACTTTGGGGTTAGGTCTTTGTTGTTCTTATTGCTATTGTTCTAACACAAGACAAAGATAGCCCAAAATATTTAAAAGAAAAATCTAAACTTCAAACTATTGGATTGAAGAGCACAACATATGTAGATCTTTCTTTTCCTTTAACAAACAATTTTTTTTTAGCAACTTTTTCTTTTGTTAAGAAATATTATATTAGGACAAGATGATGAATGGGCATATTTGTGAAGATGTTAGAGTAGCCTCAATTAAAGATAAGCTCAAAGAAAGTCATCTTAAATGATTTAAACATATAAGTCGTTGGCCAATAAATGCTCTAGTATGGAGAATGATGTTATTGCATTTTGTCATATAAAAAGAGGAAGAGGACAAACAAGAAGGACTTGGCAAAAAAATATAAGGAATGACCTTGCATATTTGGAGCTAAATGAGGTAATGTTATTTGATAGAGTGTAATGAAAACAAATAATTCATGTAGCCTAGTGGGATTGAGCTTTGTTGGTTGTTGTTGTTGTTGTAAGAAACTTTATGTTCATTTTGCTTAAACTTAAGTTCAAAACTTGCTAATGATTACCAAAAAACTGAAGTTGAAGCTTAACTAGGTCCGAGGCTTTGCTTAGCTCACTGCCTCTAAATATTGCTTTTGAATTATTTTAGCTTAATTGCTGTGTCATGATGTTTGTTGATCTGTACTTATATGTTAGAGTCTTTTTCGTTGTGAATTACTTAAGCCGATGCTGTATAAGGTTTATTAATTAGTACTCCTCTAGTTTATCTGCTTCTCTCTCACTAATTCATCATGAAGAATCTATTTCTCCTCTTTTTCCTCTTCGTCTTGCTCGAGTCATTGTTTAAATATTGTGTTTTGTATACACAATATTTATATTATGTTGATAAGTTTTCCCAATAGAACTATGTGTTGCCTTTTTTTTCTCACATTTCAGTTTGGTTTCATCATCTTAAAAGATGCTATTTGTTTTTTTTCATTGTTGGACTCAATAACAAAATTATTTGTTGGTACTTTTGAACTTGGTAACATGTATATGACAAATTTCATTTGTTTTGCTAAGTTTATATACATGAAGGCCTCATGTGGTTCATGCATCAAAAGAGTCTAAATATTATTTTATTAATATTGTAATTTATTAGAAATTTTAATAACTTTATTTCAAATTCAATGCAAATTTCAACTTTAAAAATTAACTTTATTTCACATCTAACACAAATTCTAATATTAAAATCAACTTTATTTTTTTGAAATAAAATTAGCTTTATTTCATATTTTTACAAACCTTTCAATGTTAAATAAATATCTTTCCCATCAAATCTATACAACAACAACAAATCAAACCTTTATCCCACTAGGTGCGGTCGGCTATATGAATCATTTGTTTTTATTGCACTCTATTAAATAACAAATCTTCATTCAACTCCAAATATGTAAGATCATTCCTTATTATTTTTTGTTATGTTTTTTTTTAGCTTTTTTCTTCTTCTTTTTACATGAATAAAATTCAATAATTCAATTTTCTTACTAGATCTTTTATTAGCCTACCAATTATATGTCCAAATCATCTAATCTAACTCTCTTTGAACTTATTTTCGATTGAGGCTACTCGAACATTCTCGCAAATATATTTATTTCTCATCTTATTTTTTTGCATATACCCGCTCATCCGCTTTAGCATTCTCATTTTTGCGACATCTATCTTATTTGTATGTTTTTGTTTTATAGGCCAACATTCAACAACATATAACATCGCTAGCCTTATAGTGTTATATAAAATTTACCTTTAAGTTTGAGTGAAAATTTTTTATCATACAATACGCTAAATGCATTCCTTCACTTTTTTTTTATCAAGAGCATTCCTCCACCTTAGCCATTCTACTTAGATCGTGCTAATAATATCACAATCTATTTTATTGTTATTTCGTATGATTCATCCAAGATATTTAAACCGCTTGCTCTTCCTAATAATTTTATTAATTGTCATCTCGCCACAAGTGCTTTTTTCCCATCAAACCTATAAAACAAAATATTATCACTTGCCCAAAAACTCTTTCACCAACTGAACGAAGGGGAAGGGTCATTATTTTTACTTTCCATGTTTGAAAATTGTACTTAATGTAGTGTAACTGTGTATGAGCGGGTCACATCTTTCTTTGATTGCTGTGTCATTCTTACACCTCTTTTCGCATATCTTTGATATTTCTTGAGTATGCATGTCTTTGATAATCTCAACAAAAAAGGTTACGTTTTGATTTCAAATTGGGCTTAAATTTGGTTTTCTTATGCTTAATTTGATCAATTAGGTTTAGTGAATATGGGACTGAAGGTGGCCCTGCAGCTAAATCATTGAGGCCCAAATATGACATGTTCATCAGACACGTGACCTCTATTCTGGGCATACATGTACCTAATATTGAAGTGAGTATTATGTGGCCATCTTCTATATTTTGAGGCTTCAAGATTGTTATAACATTATCTTCTATGAGAATATCTTTATGCTCGATAGCCCAGACGAGATTGTTCACCATGATACTAAATGGATGATACAGATTAATTTTCAGTTTATTTTATTTTATTATTTATAAAGTTTGATAGTATTAGTCAAAGTCCTTTTTATTTATGGGAAATTTACATGCATGACATAGAATTCTATTGAAATTATGCATTTCACCAAAACCGTTAAAAATTACGTATATCACATTTAGTCTTCATAATATTATGTGTTTCACTCAAATTCGCCTAAATTCACATATCTTTTCAGCTTTGTCCAATTAAGTATTTAAAAGCTTACATCTCACTAGACTAAGTTTTGAGTGCATTACGTATTACATTATCAAAAATTACTTTGACAAAGTTGAAAAAGGACGTAATTTTGAAATTGGGTGTGAAGCGGCAAGTTTCAAAGAATTTAGCTAAAATGTGTAATTTTAGCAAAATTTCGAGTTTTGTTTGAATGTCCCTTTATTTATTTATTCATATGGATCTTTGATGAATGAAAATTTGAATTCGAGTGCAATATAATCTTGGATGATGCCAGTATCCCGGAAAGGCAAGGTAGGGAATTTTAGGTAAGAATTATTAAAATCCTAATTATCCGTTATTTTCCAATGTTTTGTAAAATAATCTAATAAAAAAGGGAGAAAATTCCCTCCAGTTGCTGCCTTATTCTCCTTGCCGTTTCAGCCTCTCCAACAAACAACTGCAAGACGACATCCAGTATTGCCCTCCTTGTCGAATCTAGTCGCCTCGACTCCACCACATCCAGCCTTTTCCAGATTTTCATGAATTCCCTCCTATTGCTGTAAAGGATTTTTTATGCGTGCCACCATGCCACGTTAGGCCTTTTGTAGGTTCCATGAAATGGTATGTGAATTCTCACGTGAAGACCTGAAGCCCCAAGACAATAGAACAACTTCTGTTGCTGCCGCCACCACAAAGAGCGCTGCAATAAGACCTTCCTTCCTCAAGCTGCTTGCAGATATCCTCAGATTCCTTTATCAGTTCTCTGCTTGATTGATCCAGCCATCCATACATTGGATCTAATTTTGTTGAAACACAACCACAGTTTGTTTAATATTCCTCCATATTTTCCAGTTCAGCCAGTCGCTTTCAATTGAAATTATTTGTTCATTTGTTCATTGGAACTGTTCGATTGCTTTAATTGAATGACCTTAAAATTTAATTTCAGTGAAATCAATGTTGTATTAAAATGTTGACCATTTGATTTTCGAAACCCTTTCTTTGATTTATTCAAAATTTAGATTGGCGCCATGATCTAACTTGATAAAATTCTTATTTACCATCAATCTGATTAAATCTATTTTTTTAAGTTGTTAATTTATGGGAATTGAAATTTCTTTGATCTATCACATAAATAATTTTAGAAATTCACTGTTTATTTATGGCAATACATTTTATATATCTTTGTTTCATGTCGGAGAATATAATCCTTTTTTTGTCTCTCATCGCCTTTTTTAGGTCAAGCATCTTATTATTGCTTTTATAGCATTAAAAGGAATTGGTGGTCTCCTCTTCATCCTTAGTAGTTCACTGGGAGCTTGTCTATTAGTAAGTCAATTGTTAAAATTTATATTACCATGTGCATTCTACAGTTATTCAGGATCAGCTTTGTGATTTCTTCACCAAACGCTCCTATATTATGCCCTTGCATTGTTAATTATAGTTCGCATTATTTTTTATTTATTTTATTTTTTTTCTACATATTTTCTTATTGGTTACAATTTTATTCATGGCTTTAATAAGGTTTTTTCTATAAGTGCATTTCTTTAGCGATTATTCAGCACACACACACACACACATATATATATATATATATATATATATATATATATCAATCTTTCATTGCTATATCAATTCATTTTATTATTTATACCTTCTTTGTTGACCAGTTGATCTGTCATTATCATTTTCTTTCTTTTTTATTCTTCAGATTGCAATTTGTAGAAGTGATTAGACGCATGCTTAATGTGCTTTATTCCCTCTTTATTTTGGCAATAACTACCGAACATCAGTCAAAGTCCAATATTTTTGGCCTAACATAGCCAAAAATCAATTCTCACTATAGTTTATGCACATTGAGAATAGATTGTTGGGAAAAGCTATAATTGGATGGCGTGAGTTGGTCGTTACTAATGTAGTATCATCTTCTTGCCTGACATAATCCTGGGAGGGTATGTCACTGTTGAAAGAAGGAAATTAGTTGTGCCCCTCCTATTTGCTTAATTTTTTGGATAAACTCTTGTGCTTAGGGGGGGAGATTATTAAAAAAAGCAGTGACTGAAAGGCCTGGGTTAGTCATCATTGACTTAGTATTATTACTCTACTTGACATAACCTCGAGTAGGTGTGCCATTGTTGAAAGAAAGATTGAGTTCGCCCAATGAGAACTAAGTATGTAGTATAATAAATGAATTAGTGTCGCCCTTCCCATCTTCTTAAACTTTTGAAATAGATGGTTAGGGCCAAGGATCCTAAAATAAATTTTTATGTCAGTTAGTAGTACCAGGTTTTCCTACATTCAACCTGTTGTGGCTTAGTTTGTCTCCTCATATCTTTTCTTTGACTCTACTTGTATCCATTTAGCTTGTAGTGCTTCTTGCAGGAATAGGTGATTAACAAAATTTTTAGCTCTGTGATCAACATGTGAACTATTGGCCTCTATGCAACTACGACTATTTTCTTTATTACAATGAATCACATGTGACGTATGAAAAACCTCTCTCTTTGGGAATTTTTGTGTTGGTATTGGCATGTTGGCAATTGAGTCAAATTTGTAACCATAATGGTTTACAACTGAGACCTTTCCTGTGACTGAGGCCTTTCTTGAGACAATCTTTTCGAATCAAAGCAGCCAGCCTACTTATGCCCTTTCACAAACAAGGAAAAGTTTGAAGGTGGCAATTCGAATATGAATATTCGGGTAAGTGAGATGACCAAGCTGATGTGAGATAAATACAAATGATATGAAATTTTAAATTAACAAAAATTAAAATAATAAATTATTAATTTAAGCATGAAATATTCTTTAAAATATAGATTGCAAGTTTATTTTAAAATTAAAATTCAATTGAATTATTTAATAAATAAGAATTTATCAACTTAGATTTGAGTGTTAATATAATTTAATAGATAAAATTTGGGGTCTCAAAACTAAATTGAAAATTTCTCAAGCTAAATAGATCAATAGTAATTTTGCTTAGATAAAGCTAGAATCATATCATTAAAGCCAAACTGAATAATCTAGTTATGCAATGTAATTTAAATTGAGTCATAAATTAGTAATTAGATGAATTTGGAGAGGTTTATATCTTGATTACTAGGGTTAGAGCTCAGGAGTTTTAAAGAGTGCAAAACCTAGTTGTATTTTTTTTTTTACTAGGGTTCAACCAACTTGGGACAGGGTGTTGGACAGATTGCAGTTGCCTACGTGTGACACGATTCGCGAATACTAGTGCATAATAGCTACACGGGGTGGTTGGGTAGAAGGCGTGGCTCAAGTGAAAGGCAGCTCGAACAGGAGGAGAAGAGAGGTTGTCTAGCGACTCATTAGTCTTTGAATGGAGTTGGGGCTTGTGCGACTGAGAGGGAATCGAGCGAGGAGTGTGCAGGCGAAGGAGCGGCTCAAATGAATGGGCGAGGGCTAGCATTGACTCACATTGGTTCGGTCGCGCAAGGGCAGGCCCGGGTTCACAGAGGCGAGAGGAGAGAAATGGGCAAAGGTTTGGGGAAAAGATTGTCTTTTTAACTTGAAATAAGAGGAACAACTAAGCTAATTTAAGAACTAATCTTACCATTTTCTTTACTAGAATATCAACTTATTAATTCAGATCTTAGCTAACACTCAAAATCTTAATTTTCATTCCATTCATCACTTCTTATTATAACGCCAGGCAACCTCTGTATATAGAGATCTTGTAATCAAATTTGAAAATATGATAATAAATGTTAAAAGTAAAGTGTCAAATAAAAAAATAAATATGAAATTAATTTTAATATAAAAAATTAAAATTAGCTTCAAATATAACAGATCTTTAGTTTCTCCAAAACTAGCTCTTATGTCTCATCAAAATAAGACAGAAAGCATCTGGTCAATTACAATTATCAAGATTTATAATCAATCAAACCTTCAATGAGCTTCAGACGGATACGAAGGATCATAGTTCTGCCATCAGGTTCCCCATTGCCAGCCATGTCGCCGCCTAGACTTGCAGGGGTGCATGCCTGACAATGGGTTGATCTGACAAAAAGGCAGGGAAACAAATTTTGAATAGTCAATTGATATTCTGTATGCTGCAGCCATATCAAGCGTCCATGCGGAATATATAGGTGTTAGCTACATTTTTACTGCTATAATGATGTTCTAAGTTAGGAGCACCACAAATTTCATTCTTTCTTGTTTGTTTCTCTCATTGTACTACTCTCCTTCTCCTTCTACATATTTTGATTATGTCATTTGAAGGCCCCGCTTTCACTGTTGTGCTTGTAGTAAAATATCCCACCAAATCAAATTCTGTCCGAGTTCCTAATCTCTCAACTTAGAAATTCAGTGATTTACTTTGATGTCATTTCATTGATTTCTCCTAAACATCGATGCTTTTTTGGTCTTGCAGCTCGTTTATTTGGCAATAACTACTCCGATACTCTACAACTTTTACAACTATGGCAAACAGAAATCAGAGTTTGCCCTACTGTTTGCCAACTTCACACAGGTGATTTATTGCTTCTTTCTTCATGCGTTGCTGTTGCATCTCCAGCTTTTGGTGATAGATATTCTTCTTGCAGCTCATAACTCACTCGATAATTACGCAATAGAATGGTTATTAGCTCTCATTTATCTCAAAATCATTTATTCGTATGCTTGATAATCCAACCCTGATGCCATGCATACACGATCCAGATTCGATTGACTTGAACTCGGTGTTTCTTCAATAAGTTTAAGTGAAGCTTATTTCGATTATTTTATTAATTCGGGTTAACTCCTCGCCTCCCTTAGAACTAACATTTGCAAATTGTTCCAGAATCTGGCTCTCTTCGGTGCGTTACTGTTCTACTTGGGAATGAAGAACTCGATATCGAAGAAGAATCATGTGAAGAAGAAAGCTCCCAAACAGAAGACAACTTAAATGTGGATTCGATGATGTGGGATACTATGAATTTGTTTGCTGAATTCTGGATATGCATTGGATTTCTTCACACCTTTGTGGAGATGTTGTAGGTTTATTTTGATGTACACTAAGCTCTGCTTAGTAGCACATTTTTGTATTTCTTTCTATTAAACTGCCATCTCATTTATTTTTATATTCTAATATTCAGTATTATTTTGAACTGCATAGTTAAAGCTGTTAAATTGGCTCAAAGATCGAAGATCGATTGAAAGTTGAATTAAATTTTGGATTGAATTGAGATCGACTCGATCCGTAAGCCAACTAACGGATTATTTTTGTGAGTCGAGATTTTTGTTATTCTAATTTTAAGCTGGTATGAGATTGAATCTAGTCGTTTTGAATTCGGATTGATTATAAAAAAAATTTAATAAATACTTATAAATATATTTCTATATTTTATTTTACTACATTATAAAACTTAGGAGTGACTTGTACATCGTATTTGTTCGAAGTTTAAAAGTAATTATTGAGATCTTATAGAGTCGACAAAAGTTCTAATGGTGGAGCCAAGAATGCAAATTAAGGGGTCTATTAAACTATTTAAACAAATATTTTTTTTTACTTTTATAAGACTAAAAAATTTATAAAAGTAGTAAATTCTTTTTAATTAATATATTATAATGAGAAAAATAGATTTAGCAAAAGCAATTTTTTTAGCTTAGCAAAAGTAATTTTATTAAAAAGTGCTGCATAAGTTTTTTATTTATATAAAAATAGCATAATAAGATTTTTTTTTATTAGTTAATGGTAATCATGTCTCTTTAATTTAGACTTATATGTATTAAATTCTTTTAAATTTTAAATTAATAAAATTAGTTTTTTATTTTACGGTAATATACAAATAGATTTTTTAATATTAATCAAAAAAATTCAATAAATAACATTTTTTAATTAATAAATTAATTTGACTAATTTAAAATTAAATTAATATTTTAAATAAAAATAAAGTTTAAATTAACTATCAAGTGTTTTAATTAATACGAAAAGACATAATTTAGAAGCTAAAAGGATTAGGTTGAATATAGGCTCGAACTAGAAGAACCTAAATGCAGTTATCCCAACAGATGTGAATATAGTAAAGCATCTATAATCATTTTCTTAAAAATATTATCACGTTATAAACTTTTTTAAGAACTTATGGAGCGCAACGTGGATCTACCGTTCCACCGCTAAGCGTAACGCGGATCTACCGCCGCAGATTCCAAGCTTTCAGAGCTTTAAAATGTCGAGATGGAATGATGTGAGCAGTTGCTTGCTTTTCTTCGACGCGGTTCCTTAATCAGCACAGCAAGCAGATGGGGTCCACCATTCCAAAAAAACAGATGGGATCCAGCTCCCATTCTTCCCTTCCTCACTAGTCAAATTAATGCATCCTCTTTTTTTTTTTTTTTTATGATTCTCTCCCCCTCTATTTGTTATTATGAATTATAATTGACTAAAGTTAGTCTAAGATCACTATGGCTTCATTAATTAACTTAGTTGTTAGGTTAAGATGCATCGCGGGGCCCTCTGGTTGGAAGTGTGCAGTAGTGTAGTATTCTGTAATTCAAATATAAAAATATTATTCACTTTAACTTTAGAGAACTATGTAATCTGAGTACTTCTTAGTAAGTCACTTATTTCAGTACTACTTCAACTCAAGCTTATCTAATTACAGAGCTTTCTATCAGTAGTCTCACGTTTTTTTACCTATATAAGAGTTCAAGAATTTCTCTCCTTTTATAATGCGAGACGATTCATTCTTGTTCCCATTTCACCCGTATTTATCGACTTAGAAACCTTCCAAGAACTGCACTTTACTCTGATAATTTTCTTCTCCTAGGATATCACTCGGTGATTACTTCCCATCTCTTCGGCCACGAGCGTCATAGGCCCACTATTTTTCCCATAGTTCGTCTTTGATCCACATCGTACTGTGGGAAATTATCTCAAATATTATATTATAATATCCAATGATTTAAATATTGAGAAATTATTGGTTTTGGCTTAATCGAAAAATGACATATGTCAAATAAATTAAATTAGAAATTTGTACAAAAATACATCAAGTTATATCCACTTTAAGTAAATTATAAAAATCAATAGAGAAGGGCATTATATCTTAATATAATAACTAATTTTGTATCACATCCCTCATATATTTCAATATAATAACTAACTTTATATCACATCATTCATAATTTTCAATAAAAAAATATCTCTATTTAAGTTTAATTTTAACCTCCTTAAATTTAATGTTACAAACAAACAATTTGTAATTATTAACCTCTAAACTCTGTTTGTTCTGAAGTTAAAAATTAACTTGTTTTAATTTTAACCTGACATATCACATCACACATAAAATTTAATATTAAAAATTAACTTTATTTTGCATCCTACACACATTACTAAAATAATAACGAACTTATATCACATCCCTCATATATTCCAATATAATAACTAATTTTATTTCACATCATTCACAACTTTCAATAAAAAAATATTTCTATCTAAGTTTAATTTTAAATTTGTTAAATTTAATCTTACAAACAAACAGACAATTTTTATATATTCTTTTTGTTTTAAATTTTTAAAGTAAAAAAATAAAATTTTAGATTTTTGTTATTTTTTTTAAAATATGATGAAAGAGTGGTAAATAGTTCTTTAAAATGTGTACACAATTCAAACTAGTGAAAAAATAACTAAACTTCACATTTTTTATCAGGAAAAACCAACGAAAAGGTGATATCCTGAAAAAAAAAAAAAAGGAATCAAAATTAGAGTGTTTTTATAGTTTCAACGACTAAAATCAATTTTTTTTCAAACGTGGAGATCAATTTGTAATGCCCTCTCGATGAAGGAGTTCTAAGCATTGTCAAATAGCCAATGCATAGGATCCCTTGATGATATCAGTTTGAATCTGTTCATTTCCATAAATTTGGCTATTGAATCGATTGCTAATTATGAATTTATAACTATAGGCAATGAACTCGTTCAATATTGACTAATAACACGCCAAAAACATTTTGAAGATTAACTTCAAACGATACTGAACTGATCAAAACATCAATCAATCTCAATCAGCTCGCTCCAACTTGACTCGTATCAGCTATATAGTAGAGATAGTCGTGCGTCTCATAAATTTACTCGCTCTCGTGCATGCATGTGCATCGTTTCAAGCACATGGTTTCTTGCAAAGCATGCCAAATGCAAAAGGGCAGGTTCCCGGTTGAACCGGTCGAACCGCCCAGTCCGGTCCAGTTTTGAAAACCCTGGGTACATATATAATGATGTACATAGCTAGGCCTATCAGTAGATCGAGCCGTGACCCAATTTGAATTTTGATTCGATCAAATTTTTAAATAAATTTTTTTTTGACACTTCAGCGTATCCCATTTATTGACCTGATCTATTACAAATAAGTTGATCGAATTTGAATCACAATTGATTTGATGAAATATTACTTTTAATTCATATAAGCTTATGATATTTCCAATAATTTTTTTGTCTTAAATAAAGAGTTCTTAGACTGCATAGTGCACATATTTTTATGATTTACTCTTGCAATTTTATATTTTGTAATATATATGTTAACAATGCTACATTTATATTGAAATACTTAAATTTATAAAAATATAATATTTTCTTATTTTATTTTTAATAAATTTAACATTATTCTAGGTCTCTGATTAAAAAAAATACTTCAAACAATGACTTTTAGTACTATAAATGGATCAAACCAGAAAACCCAAGTTTTATCTCTAGAGGATCCCGTTCGACCCAACATGATCAGCAAGCAATAAGTCGAGTTTAAGCGAACCGGTACTCTCATCAAGAAATCAGACTTTAACGATTTCGATTTTCGAATAAACTAAAATCTTGTTCGATGTTGAGTCCTTATAGTTATTCCTGAAACTCGGTCAGATATATAAGTCGATTGAATTCAAGTAAGATACAATCTCAAAAGTCAAAACTTACTCGAAATAAAAAAATAATATTTATTCGCATAATTTTAAATATATAAATTTTTTTGCATGCATGCCAGCCCTAGTACAAGAGAGGAAGCTACTAGCTAGCTAGCTAGATATCAACATCAAAGCAGAGAAGAAGAGGAAGAGATTCATGGTAGATATCAGTATTAATGTATTATAAGTATGGTATAGGGGTGGAAAATCTGCCTTCGTGCGAGACAAAAACATCAGCATCCCCATGCCAAAGCTTGAAGCTCCGAGATATATCGAGAGCTGATTAACATTAATGGCCGCACGGGCGTGAAAAGGAAGTGATCAACCCCTTGTCCCTCCACCCTCCGGCACCGTGGGGCCTTCTCTGTCGACCCTTTCTGCCCGCCGTTGCTCCGGCGATGACCGGCGGAGATGTTCTATATATCAGAGTGATCCCTAATTAATTAATAACTAATTTTAGATATTGTATGCATGTGTGCTGATCATTCTCATTGATCAGCAAAAATGATGAGCAGACGTTAATATGAGTGTAGATTCAGTTCTAACACGACTTAATTAGCAGTGCCGTAAGTCGAATGTGCAAGTAGTAGATCTCACGACTTACGCACCTGTTGGAACAACAGTCGTTTGTTGTGCTCGAGTTTGGTAAGTTACGTGCGAATTGCGTCACAAGCATTTTGAAGTAATTGGCCTTTTGTAATTCGCTTCGTTCTGTTTGATCTGGAGTGATAAAACTGGCGAAACGATCAAGAATATGAAATTGCTTTTAAAAGTGGAGTTGATGGCTTGAGGTTTTAAGCAAACTTTTAACTCCAACTTTGTACTTACCTGTGACGCCCGTGGTCAAAGAGGGCGGGAGTGATCGCCAGGTGACGTCCTAAGAGAAGGAATTACTGAGGCAAAGTGCGGCTCCTGGCAGGCTTCTAGGCCAAATAATAAGTGGCGAGAATGGCACAGGAATGAATTGTCTCATATCGGAAAGGGAGGGAGATCTTGAGCTGTATAAGTAGATAACGTAATCTTAAATAGTAGATGTGTCTTTTGGGGTAAAATCGTGAGGCTAATGTTGAAAAACTCGATAGTTGAGCGTGCTTAGGCTGGAATAGCACTGGGATGAGTGATTTCCTGGGAAGCACTCAAGTCACGCAGTTTTTTTCTAAAGCCAAAGCGGACAATACCTCTACATTGAGATTATGGGATGTTACATTACTGCCTATTTTCGATCAGTGGAATCTTCTATTATTAATTTTGCTCTTATTTTTTCTCCAATTATGATCTTTTTCGTGTGAATTATTTGTCTAATGTTGCTCATTTAGCTTATAGTATGAATCTTTGCTCGTCAAAAATTGGCAACATAGATAAGCATCGATGTTATTGCTAGAATTATCTCTAGGTTGACTTGGAGTATGGTCTTTAGGGTTCTTTAATGGTTACAATAATAAACATGGAGAGAAAGAGAGAGAGATCTAGAGAGGAACTTAGGTTCTTTAGTGGAGGGGATGCTAGCTAGAGAGAACTAGCACGCAAATTATACAAAAAAAATCACATTGAACAAGAATGCGTCGGACGACAAATATAAATTAACTATAATTCGATTCAAATAGGAAACAATTTATCAACAATTATAGAAATGTTTATTTGATTCACCTCAAATTAAGTTTCACGTTTTTATTCTTTAAAGCGACTAAATAGAATAATACTATTATCTTCTATATTAAAAGCCTGTTAAGAGTTCACACACTTCTGTCATCCTAAAAACTTATCTGGAGTACTTCTTATTGATCGTAGATCTCTCATCAATTCTAAAGACTGATCAGAAATTTTTATTTTCGACCAGACGACTACCTGCATTGCTCGATTGGTCTTTAAAATGATCCCTATGGTTAAGGTTGTGGTACTTTTGCATGCATGGGTTCCCTTAATACTATGTTTGTATGAAGCTGAATAATTATTATTATTTTTGATAATTAGCTGAATAATTTTTTTATGGATGAATAATAATAATAGGGATAATTACCTACATGCCACACAATTTAATTTTATTTATACCTTACTCATCCATTCTTAGTTGATTACACTATGCACACTCAAAATATTATAAAATCTTACATACACACATTTGAGTTAAAACTTAATCAAAATCTATTTAAAAAAAATATTCTGTTAGTAAATTATTAAAATTATATTTTTACTTTTAATGGTACATATTTTTCTCTTACTCAATACCACACTAAAGCGCAGATTTATCCTAAAATCAATTCACATCGCGGATCTCTCCTTCCTTTGCCGCCACCTAAACATTAAGTTTTTAGGATTTTCATTCAAAATATATTTAAATATCTTTAAAATAATATGATGAACTGCTCAGATTTTTTATAATCTAACTATAGTTAGGTTATTGAAAAATTATGATTACTCATTATAATAAAAATAAGTTAAAATGTATGTATTTAAGATTTTATAATATTTTGAGTGTGCATAGCGTAATTAACTAATAATAGATAGTTAAGTCATAAATAAAACTAAATTGTGTGATATGTAGGTAATTATCCCATAATAATAATAATAATAATAATAATAATAATAATAATAATAATAATAGTTAAAGAAGGTAGTTTGCTGTGCTTCTCCCTTCAGGTGGGAAACAAACACGTGCGTGGTGGCCCGCACGTGACTTGCCTGTCGGCTTGACCGGTCGTCGTTGAATAAGAATAGGTAAAAATGCAGCCGTTTGCTGCGTACATTTATATATTAGAGTAAATTTCTCTCGGGTCCCTTAAATGGCTAAGCACTTCAACTTAGTCCATAGAATTTAAAAGTTTTTATATAGGCCCAATTCAAAGTGTGGCTTATAAATTTTAAGACATTTTATGCATGTCCTTTAAATTGGTAGAGTGCTTTAAAATCTTTTACTTGGCGAAGGATCAGTTTAAAATTAATTTATCAACCTCAAAAATTTGTATATATGAAAAAAATTATAATATATGTACCAATTTAAAATTTTTATTAATCTTAGAGATTTGTATGAAATATTTCAAACTTTATGAAAAAGTTTGAAGAGCACTATTAATTTAAAGGGCCCAAGAGAAATTTATTAAATATATTAATATATAAACCCTATAGAAACCTGAAAAATATAAACCTAAACCAAAAACAGCCAAATTTGACCACCCATAATTTAGGCAGCTGTGGAATCAATTCAACTTCTAAGGAAGATCGAGTACTAAGTGCCGATAAATATGCTCAAAACTCGATTATTTGAATTTTGTTTCATTCTAATTCGACTTAGGATGTGTTTGATTCAATATTTTTTTAATATTATATCATATTATTCAAATATCTTAACATCTATATATCATTTTGTAGTAACAATTACATAAATTTTTACATGATTATTTACACATGTAATTAAACTTTTAAAATAATATAGAACGAAGCACTCCTTTCAAAAATTAATTTTGTGCTTCAAAATTAAAATGGATTCAAATTCTTCAATATAATCAATCATATACATGTATATTTAGACTTTTACGAGACTTGCAAAATACATTTTATATGAATATATATAAATATATGTTTGCTACATTTAGGGTTAGTTCATAATTAATATACATTATATGAATATATCTATATATTTCATATATATGTAATTTAATGAAAAGAGTTAGTAGTTAGACTCAATTTAATTCAAAAATAACACACAAACATGATAAATAAAATTTTAATCAAATGAAATTAATTGATTTGGAATTAAAAAAACTTCAAATTGGAGATCTCTTACATTAACTAATGAAATCTTTTTTTACACTGAATAATAACATGCATCAATAATATATAGAAGAAAGTCTAGGAGTTAGTGTAATTAGTTATCCTCTTTTAAAATTATGTTGAATAATTGGAATTGTAGTCCAAGCTTTGTGTTGAAGGGATCATATATAGGAAAAATACTTGGGTTCGGAGAGCTCGCCAAATTATCATTTCATATACCAATTAAATGACGACATCTGGCAGCGGAAGGCCCACTGCAGTTGGGTTCGGAGATCAATGTGCTTGTTATAGATATAAAAGTGCTTGTTATAGGCATAAATGTGTTTGTTATAGACATAAAAGTAATTGTTATAGGCATAAAGGTGCTTAGTTATATATATATATATATTTATGCTTACAACAAGCATATTTATGATTATAACAAGCACATTTAGACAAAAAGTATTTATTATAGGCAGAAATGTGCTTATTATAGGCATAAATGTACTTATTATAAGCTGTTATAAGCATAATGGTACTTGTTATAGGCTGTATAGGCATAAATGTGCTTATTATATGCATAAATGTGCTTGTTATAAGCATAAATATATACAACTAAGCATCTTTATATCTATAACAAGCACTTTTATATCTATAACAAGCACTTTTATACCTATAACAAGCACATCAATCTCCGAACCCAACTGCAGTGGGCCACCCACTGCCAGCTGTCGCCATTTAATTGATGTATGAAATGGTGATGTGGCGAGCTCTCCGAACCCAAGTATTTTTCCATCTACAGGCTTCATGTTAACTCCCCCAAAATTTAAAAAGACTAGTTTTATATATACTAGAAAAATTTGTAACAAAAATTTGCAAAAAAAAAAATGTAGATGTAAATATGTGCAATTTAACTTACGAGTTTTACGTAAGTCCACAACTACATACGTAGAGTAAATCTTTGTTACAATCGACTGAGTAATTACTACATTAACGATGATTCAATTCCTCATTCACAATAGAATATAGTAATCCCAAAAATTAATAATTATTTATGAATGATTTATTATATTTTGAAATAAAATAATGCCTATCCCTATATTTTTGTCATTGCTAATGAACAAAGCATACCAGCATATCTGCATAGTCTTGGTCAAGATTTACAAACAATCGATTAAGCTATCGATTAACTTAGCTCGAAGATCGATTAAAAATTAAATTAAATTTTGAATTAAATCGAGATTGATTCTATCCAAATGAGCTAACTAAAGAGCTAATCTTTTTAAAGCTTGGGATTTTTTTTCAATCCAATCTAATTAAGTCAGCACAAAACTGGATGGAGTTAGCTCGAAATTGAATCGATTAAATTTTTTTTTTAAATTATTAATAAATATTTATATCTGTATCTTATTTCAGTATGCTGGTTTTTTCATAATAACGTAATGACATTTATTTTTAAAATTTTGCCAGAAATATATATATATATATATATATATATATCTAAAATTAATTTTAAGTCAGATTGATCTTGAATCGATAATAACTGAGTCAATCTCAGCTTGGATCAAAACCAGGCTTGATCAGTTCAAGATGTATTGAATTAAAAATTTTTGATTCGATCTCGATCGATCGACGATGACGTAAATAAATTTTGAATCATTTTGTATCAAATTAATTGTGGTGGTGGAGTGAAGATCAGAAACAGTAGTAGTGATGCAAGCTTTGATAGAGTGGCAGGCTTTATCATCTTTTACAAGCAAAGATGTGTATTATTTTTTTTAATTTTCTATATAAAGTTATTCTAAACTATCTTGTTGACTTTATTTGAAGGGTACAGCTCTTTAACAGACTGATTTTTGACAATGAGATGATAAAGACATCCAAAAATATCAAAACAATATTAATTGCAACCTTATTAATTTCTTATGTATGTAATATTTTTAATCAAATTCATATTAATTAATATGTCATTTTTTATTTAATATATCACTAATGATCTTGTGTAACAAAAGTCTTACATAATTTTTATTATATTAATAAAGGAATAATTACCTAGATGTCATATCATTTAGTTTTATTTATGCATTACCTATCCATTCTTAGTTAATTACGCTATGCATACTCAAAATATTATAAAATCTTACATACACACACTTGAGTTAAAATTAAATCAAAATTTAAATATATTTTGTTAGTAAATCATTAAAATTATATTTTTACTCTTAATATTATATTTTTTTCTTCCTTAATGCCATACTAAAATGCTGATCTATTCTAAAATCAATTTACATCGCAGATATCTCCTTCCCTTGTCGCCACCTAAACATCAAAGCTTTAGGATTTTTACTCAAAATATATTTAAATATTCTTAAAATAATAAAATGAAAGACTTAGAATTTTTGTAACCTAACTATATAAGTTAGGTTATTAGAAAATTATGATTACTCATTATAATAAAAATAAGTTAAAGTATGTGTATGTAAGATTTTCTAATATTTTGAGTATGCACAGTGTAATTAACTAAGAATGGATGAGTAATGCATAAATAAAACTAAATAGTGTGGCATGTACGTAATTATATATCCCATTAATAAATTAGTTAAAAAGAGGCAATTTCATGTGAATCTCTTAAATCTAATTAAAAATTAGATAAAACTCAAATATATATATATATATATATATATATATATATATATATATATATCAATTCCATATGAACACCTAAAAGAACAAAAAGATTAATAGTCGAGTTTTATGTTTATACGAAGTTGCCGAAGAATATAATTTGCTTTATTTTAATGTAATTAGAGAGACTTAAATGAAAAGTGTGTTGCCAAAAAAATTTCAATATTTTTCAATAATTTGTTGACAATGTCAATCGTATTTTGACGTGATTAATCTCCAATGTGGTTCCTCGACACTGATTACATCGAGTGAGATCTTATATGTAATATTAAATATTAGTTAGTGATTTAAATATTATAAAAATAATTTGGCATGTTATTTTCATAATTTTGCATGATGTGATTATAAGTAATGTGTTGATGAATACTATTGACCATTGTAGGGTAACATGCATGCCATAGTGAGATCTCATATACATTTCATTTCATGCATCTGAGTTATAATATTTATTTTCTAACATTTCGATTTATGAAAATAATTAGGGAACATTTGGTTCAAGGTTATCTTAATGTTATGTTATGTTATCTACAGAGAGTAATTGTTTGGTTTAATGACATCTATAAATAATCTTTTATTAGATTATAAAATTATTAATCAAAAAATAACATCTAAATTACTTATCATAACACCAAGATAACAGCGAACCAAACGCCCCCTTAGTTTCTTGTAGGTCTATAATATTGTCTTCTAATTATTGACATGCGTCCGATACTTTTAATTATTTGGCTCGTATCACAATTTTAGTTTCTGAAATATGTATATTTTTAGAATAAAAATCATATTTTGTGCATTACCTAATGGCATCTTCTTCAGTGAGCTTGCTATTCAAAAAGTATTACTTCTCATTTATTATTTTCAAAGAATCTAATAAACTTGCGTCTGGTTTGGATAATTTAAGTTACAATTAAAAACTTTATTTTATTAAATTTTTTTTATATTTTATTATGTATAAATTTTAATATTAAATAATTATTTTATTTTATATTTAACAAAAAATCTTGCCATACTTCCACCAAATATATTAAAATCTTAAATAAATTAATTATCAGAGTTATATATATATATTTTTTAACAAAATTTTTAATAATCAAATAATTTTATTTCACATTTTTAATATAATTAATTTGATTTATTTTACATTATATATATATATATATATTAAAAATAATAATAAAAGTTTTTTAATTTTTTTTTCTTTTAACTAAACTAGGACATAAGCTTGAAAATTGAAACTAATTTAAATTAAATTGAAAATAAAAACAATTACTTTAAATTGTTGTGAAGTGGTGCACGTTTGGGGCATGATACAATGACGTTAACACCCTCGCAGCTTATTGGGCCACGTGGATGGGAATCCCAAAGAGAACATGACTGCGGCGTGCAACGCGCTCCTTTTCTCACTTATATATATTATTGTAATTTTAATTATAAAAAATAAATGAGATAATTACCTGCATCCCACATCATTTAACATTATTTATATTTTATTCATCTATTTTTAATTAATTATATTATGCATATTCAAAATATTAAAAAATCTTACGTACACGCACTTGAGTTAAAACTTAATCAAAATCTATTTGAAAAAAATATATTCAATTAGTAAATCATTAAAATTATATTTTTATCTTTAATGGTATATATTTTTCTCTTCCTCAATGTTACACTAAAGCGCTGATTTGTCCTAAAATCAATTCACATCGCGGATGTCTCCTTCCTTTGCCGCCACCTAAACATTAAGGTTTTACGATTTTCACTAGGCCTGTCAACGGATCGGATTCGGGTCGGGTTGACTCTGACCCGGAACCAAATCCATATATATCGGATTGGGTTATACATCGGATCGGGTCATGGTCGATCTATATCCTCTCGGGTCAGAAATTGAATCGGTTCGGAACTCGAATTTTCGGATTTAATCTATTTAAAATAAAGGTAGTTATTTTTAAGTAATTTTCATAATTAAATTTAAAAAAATGTTAAATTTATTAGAAATAAAAATAAGGAAAGAATATTATATTCTTATGAATTAATTAAATATTTTAATATAAAAATCAGTATTTGTAATATATATATATATAGTGAAATATAAACTGAACACTATAAACTATAATCTACTAATATAATATATAAGAATATTTTATTAGTTAGTTATAGTGATACTTTTTACTTGAGGCTTCCAACAAAAAGATTATTAGCCACAATTTATCCCTGTATGAACTACAAATTAAATTACATAAACGGATCGGATTTTAAACGGGTCGGGTCAATGGTGATCCATATCTGATCCATTTATTTGTAAATGGAGCGGTCAGTAAACAGGGAGGATTGATGCATGGGTCAAAAAAAAATTTATTTGGGGGTTTAATCTGATCGGAACTCGGATCGGATCGGGTCATGATCCGATCCATTGACAGGCCTAATTTTCACTCAAAATATATTTAAATATCCTTAAAATAATATGATGGACAACTCAATTTTTTTTGTAATCTAACTATAGTTAGGTTATTGAAAAATTATGATTACTCATTATAATAGAAATAAGTTAAAATATGTGAATGTAAGATTTTATAATGTTTTGAATGTGCATAGCGTAATTAACTAAGAATAGATGGATAAGACATAAATAAAACTAAATAGTGTGGTATGTGGGTAATTTTTTTTTAATAAAAAAAAGTGGGTGTTTTTTTTAATATATATTATTAATATATTGTTATGATTTGAATTATTCAAAAAAAAAGTGTGAATAATATTCTTTACACACGCCCTCATAACATGTTGGCTCGGTTAGAAATTAAAATTTCAATTTCAATTTCAATTAGAGTTTAAATTAAATTAAATTAAATTTATTTGATGTTGTATAAGTCAATTTTGAAATTGAATTTATAATACTATAAATTAAATTTATATTATGTGAAGTTTGTAAACTATATTTAAAATCTTATATATATATCATTTAAATGTACATTAAATAAGCATTATTACATGCACAAATGCTTCAAATAATTTCATTTCAAACTAGTTGGTTTCGAATCATAAAATATTGAATTAGTTTAGAATGAAATGAAATTTAAGTGAATATTAGACAAATATTTAAGCTACATAATTGCCAACCTAAATCACTTATATAAGTAAAAGAATAAAAGAACAAAAAAATTACATAAATAAAAAAAAACACAAAAATAAATAACAATAAATAAAAAATATATAAGATTCCTTAAATAAATAAAAAAGAATATGAAAAATTTATATAATTAAAAGATTACCAAATTAGAAGTCATATAAGGATCAAGGCGTCAATATATAAAAGCTTTCAATCTAATTACCTTTCATATCTAAGGCAATGTAATGGGAACAATGGATAATGTCGATATATTAATTAGAGTACCTATAGACTGCCAATCACTTGTATCGATCCCCTCCTCTCTATATGTTACCTTGAATCATAATTTGAGTGAATACAAAAGAGACTTTAAGAGAAATTAACTATCATGTCAGCTTTCTCTTTTCATCATATTTTTTCTTATGTTTCTATTTCTTTTCTCTCTAAGCAATCTCCGCTTTGCTTCCAATAAAACTATGTTACGAAAGCGAAAGAAAATAACTTGTTAGAACTAAATCTTTTTCTAATATAAAAAGGAAAAAGAACTGTAATTCTACCTAGGGTTTAAGAATTAAGAATTGATATTTACATTTCTATACAAAATCATTTACTAAAATGGATGACAGAAGTATTGAACTAAAAATTAACCACTATTGCTTCAAACTCGATTGACAATTTTTTCTCGACAGAAAACATAAAGTGGTTCGAGCTTTTCAAACTTTATCAACAACTAGTCTCCAATCAGAGGATTCAACCAAGTTTGCATATGTTGAGTTTCATAGTATAATCAATCAATTCTATAGACAACTAATTAATGACATAAATTGCATTAATTACACCTTGAATCAAAATAAATTTCTATAAGCCTACAATTTATACATATTCAAATCATATAAGTCGACTTTCTCTGAGCTTATCAAAGATCTAAAAATTATTTATGTATGAAAATAATATTTTTTACATTCTGAAAACTAGCTACATGATCTTCTGATGGATATGATTCTTACCTATCAACACTTGATGTACATGATTTTTCCCATAATTACCGTTCGAATTTTTCATATAAACAATCGTGATTCACGCTTTTAATTCTATTTTTTTGTAATCTTTTCGTTTCGCAATCTCACAACATGCTTATAACTGCCGGGGAGAACATATTCGTTACATTAGATCAAGATTATAATGTGATTATAATTAAGAGCCAAACCTCAATATATTCTTGCTCAATCTTCTGAACTTTAAAGTTATATACTTTCTCAAATAACTTAGCAAAATGAAAATATTTGAGATTTTAAGTTATTAAAATTAATACTGACAAAGTTAAACTTCATATTTTTTGTATGATAAATTGGAGTGAATGAGTCTGCAAGCCAGTGCCAAGTTCCAACGTCAATCAATCAATCAATATGAAGCAATTCCCAGAATTTTATATGAAAGTTGAACTTAAAGTTCTTTTGAACTATATGGAACTATTTTTGAATAAAATTAACCCATATAAAACTCACCAAAAGGTCACCTCACAAAATGTGACACTTAGAAAATTAATAAATAAACGAAAAATTACATAAATAACTTCATACTTATTCAATTTACTTAACAAATATTCAGTTCTGAAATTTATCTCACATGATCTTAAAGCAACTCATCATCTTGGTTAATTATTATAGCCCTCTTATGTTTAATTCCTGCATTTTGATATGATATGCGTTTAATGTGATTCAAATTTCTTCGCATTATCTGAGTGAATGTTCTTCTTCGAGATCTTTAGTCATTATTTATGTTTAAAAAAACACAGAAGAGAGTACTTAAATTTCATTAATATTTTATGTCATGGCATTTTTGGACTCTTGGTTTTCAAGATCTTCACCTTAATTTAGATTGAGATTGAGATAACATCTCAAATGCGACACATGCCAACTCATATAAGATGTTAGAGCTAGAAATATTCACGAAAATTCAAAGACCAATTAACAGAGTATTCTCAAAGTGCAGTAATGAGAGAGAGAGCTCTTTTTTTTTTGAAATTCGGTCGTAGCCTATAATATTATAACAGTAAAAAAAGATACATCAGGTACAAAAAGTTCGATCCTTGTCAAGAATCGCACAAAAATCGAGTGGGAGGGACATGTAAATCATCTAAACAAGAAAAGAAAACTACAAAATCTGCTGCTCTATTAGCGGCTCTGTATACATGAGAGAGAGAAAGCTCTTTTATGTACATCTCGTTTGACTCACTGTAACAAGCTTAGCACTCGTTTTATTGTTTTTGATTAGTAGAACTTCACTTTGCTCTTCGCGATTAATAGATTTTCAATTAATCTTGATGTTCATTATCTTTTTCTCTTTTATGATTTTTCTTCTGCTATTTCATTGTATTTATTAGTTACTTTGATTCTTCCACTGTAATTCTGCTAATCTTCTCTATATAACAATATGAAACATGAATTTAACTAAATTTAATCACAAAAAATCTATGAAAATAATAGAAATGCGTGCGCATGAAATTCACATATTGAGATTGTATTTTATTATACAAATAAATATTCAAGCAAAATACAATCTGTATTGTACCATAAAAACCATATTAATTGTTTGGTATTTTGCACACAAACGATAAAAATTACAGAAAACTGTTAGTTTTACATTCAAAATTTATAGTTTTTTTTTTTTGAAGATAAAATTTATAGTTTTTGAGGATGCAAAACATCTATTTTTACTTTTGTGATGAAAGGTATTAAAGTAATGAAATATGAATTATATTTCTATTTAAATAATATATATTTTCATAGATTATTTATACTAAAATATTCATTGGCTTTGGAGCTTGGAACAGGCCACTCATGGCTGGTGAGGGAACGAAATTAATTGGTGGGGCTGCTGATGTCTCTCCTTTTCCACTTTGGTAGCATTTATGGTGGCTTAAACTTCACATTTTTTTCTCAAAAAAAAAAAAAAAATATTAAGCCAAACTATGTGCTAAATGTAAATTTTATGTTAAAAACTAGTGCCTAGCTAACATATATCTCTAATCTTTAATAGATGAAATAAATATTAAAGCATGTGCATATCAAAATATAAAATTATTGAGCTTCAGCACAGTAATCTAAGACTATTCTTTTAAGTTAAATGGATTGAATTAATTTTCGAAACTAAGGCCCTGTTTGACAATGAGCTAAAAAACATGGCTAAAATTAGTCATAACTAAAATCTTAAATTTATTTTAAAAAAACTTAAAAAATTATTTTATATCTCATCTCACACAAATTCCAATATTAAACAATCACTTTATTTCACATCCAACATAATTCTCAATAAATTAATCAACTTTATTTCACATCCTACATAATTTTTAATATAACCAACTTACTTTATTTCACATCATACACATTTTCAAAAATGACTAAAAATTTCAACCAAATTTTTTTTTTCTTATTACCAAACAGAGCCTAAGTTAGTGTGCATTAATATAAGTCTAGAATATTTTAGATCGAGTAATTGATCACAAAACAATCAGTGTAACTCGAATCCTCTATGAAATCAGGATTCGCACCGACGCATAATTAGGTCAACTAGTTATATATATATATATATATATATAGAGAAGGTTCAAAATTTCTGTTTATAAGAGAGTTCAATTGACTTTTTTTTTGACAGAGACCCATCACATGGAGAAGCTAGGCAATAATTCCATTGAATTCTCAGTCAAAATAATTACCTTATGAAATTTATTATAAGCTAAATATATATATATATTTATGCATATAATCTGTCATTTGATTAATTAAAGTTATATATGATTAATATAAGCATAAAATAACAGATGGTTTAAATCATTAGAAACTCCAAAAGCAATCAGAAATGGGTTGGGTCTGTGTCAGATCATATTCTCTCCAGTTGAAAGCCTTCTGGCTGGAATCTCTAAGTGAATTAACAGAGGGAGATGAGGTGATGAGAGTGAGGGCCCTTCAATGGCTTAAACAATGAAACCTGCTGGCCATTATGAAGACCACCACAAATTAATTATGGGGGCATTTACATTCATAACCCTTATAATTAATATTTTTGCATGTCAGTATCAAGAGTAAATGTCATCCGGATCCCTCAAGTTAGTCTCCCATTTCGAATTCCTTTTTAATGAGTCCCTAAAGTTGGATGCTAAATTTCATGCGAATCCTTAAATTTGAATCATTTTGGCATTAATGGCGGTCTAATCTCAAGATCACAAAAGAAAAGTGTTAATATATATGTTCCAATGACCCGTCAGAAAAAAAATTCAAATTCATAAACTCTCGTGAAATAAGAGACAACCTCAGAAACCTATTAAATAAAAATTGAAATTCATGCAGCTTGGACCCATATTCAACCTCAAAGAACTCAAATCGCTTCAACTTGAAATCAACTCTCTCTATAAATATGCTTATATAAATATGATATATATAGTATAATATATATTACGCCCAAAGCGAATATCTACATTAAAAAATAAGATTAAATTTATTTTTAGTAGACTAGAATCAAAGTACCCTAAATATTTAAGTTTGAGTTTAGGCAAACTCGCTCAAACTTGGCTCGTTATCGGCCTTAATCCGAATATATATAATTTACACACACGTATTCTTAATTCTCAGACAAATAATAGAAGGAGTACACTGTTTAATTAAGAAGATAAATTACAGTTTATATTCAATTTATATATATAGAAGATTAACATATAAATAAAATAATTTCAAGGAATATATATATATATATATATATATATATATATGTGCATGATATATAATATAGTCCAATATTAAATTATTCAGTGCAAAATGATCCCTCTCCCTCTCCCTCATCCTTATAAATAAAGGGCTTGAGCATTATTATTAACCTCCCAACAAGTCATCAAGAAACAAAGAGGGAGCAATAATACAGCTGATCTCAACTGCAGGAACACATAATTAGAATTTGATCAAAGAACTGATCAAGAACATCAATGACTGGCGTTGGGTCTCCCTGTGGAGCTTGCAAGTTCCTGAGGAGGAAGTGTGTGAGGGGATGCGTCTTCGCCCCCTACTTCAGCCACGACCAAGGAGCTGCTCACTTCGCCGCCATTCACAAGGTCTTCGGCGCCAGCAACGTCTCCAAGCTCCTCGCTCATCTTCCCGTCTCCGACCGCTGCGAGGCCGCCGTCTCCATCTCCTACGAGGCCCAGGCCAGGCTCCACGACCCCATCTACGGCTGCGTCTCCCACATCTTCGCTCTACAACAACAAGTGAGTTCAGCATAGATATAATTTCTTTTATTAAATTTTTTTATTCTCATGCTACGGGTTCTAATGATTCTGATATTATGTTAAATCTCTGATATATATATATAGGTCGTGAGTTTGCAGGCGCAGCTGGCGTCGTTAAAGGCGCAAGCTAATTCACAAGGCAATGGCAATGGCGTGCAGGAGTGCTGCTACCAGCAGGGATTGGTGATGAGTGATCAGCCTTCATCAGCCGGAAATAACCCATCGTTGAGCTGGGAATTAATGAACCAAAACTTGGGAATTAGTAACACGAACTTCTTTCAATCTTCTTCTTCTTCTTCTTCTCCGGAGGAGATGTTCACCTTCGTCAGCGCCGAGGATGGCTCTTCTTGCTCCAGGAAGCAGGCTTATAGCGACATGGAGGACCTCCAGTCTGTAGCCTTTGCCTATCTGCATCGTTCTTAAGCAGCAGCAGGGGCTGGGGGGAGTTCTGGAGAAGATGAATTACCGATAGGTCCCTAACATTTATTCATAATTATATTATGATCTATATTTTTAAAAAATTTCACTTTGGTCCCTAATGTTTTTCAAACTTATTCACTTAAGTTTTTAAGAATTTAAAATTGGAATATTGTGAAGCAAAAAAAAGGACCTAATAGGTTTCTAGAATTTTAATTAGGGACCCAAGAGATATTTTAAAAAATATAAATCAAAATATAATTATAAATAAACTAGAGGAACCTATCATTAATTTTGCTATGTTTTTCTCTTTCGTTATTCATGCAATCATTTCCTTGTACTATATACATTTCTATCAAGAATAACATCATCTATTTCCGTCTCTCTCCACTTACAACTAATTTATTTTAACTTTTATTTCACATTTAAAGAAAAAATTAATATAAAAAATTTAAATTATTTCACATAATACATAAATTTTAATATTTAAAATTAACATTACCTTCACATTAAAATATTTTTGTCAACAAAATAATAAATTATATACCTTTTTTTTTAATATTTAAAGTTAAATATTTACATATATTACCCCTACTACTTCTTCGATGCATACTTAAAGTTAATTTAGGTGCATAATTACAGATTATTCTCTTTTTATTTCGATTATACCTTAATGAAATTTGTATATCTAACTTTACTTAGAATGTATGACAAATTACGAACCAGATGCTTCTTTCAATCAACAATTTTATAGAATTAATTAGATGACTTGTTTATAATTAAATTCAAATTAAGTTATATATATATATATATATATAGATGATGATGATATGTACATATTTTTCTTTGGGATTAAATGAGCAAAGAAATTATATCCTTATAAAAGGAAGTTATATTCTTCTGAAATAGATAGTTCTCTGTTAAATGAAAAAAAAATATAGGAAAATAGGAGAATCTAGTAGTCACAATCGAAAAAGATATAATGAAAAACCAGAGCAATATTTTAACGAATATGGTGATCAACATTATGGATTAAATGAGCAAAGAAACTATCTTTATAGTTAGCATGTAACTTTTCCTAAAAAATAAATTTATTTGTTATCCTACAAAATTCAAATTTTAAAATAAATTCATTATATATATAAATGTTTTACGATGATAAGATAGAAAGGCCTAGTCAAATATATAGAGATATACAATAATACACGTACATTAGTGACTCATACTTCTATTTTATAGTATCGCCAATAGGTCTAATTCAAATTTAGTTTATAAAAATTTAAGACATATATTTGAATTATGATGAGAATATAGTAAATCTTATATAGCATATATGTAAATCTCATGAAAAAAATATCTCGTAGCTCTAACTCAAGAATTCCCTTAAATTAAAAACTTCAATTTCTTCTTGAGGATGAGCATATGAAGTTAAAAATATATAACGTCTATTACATAAATGAAAACACTACTTTACAATGTTGTTTTATATATTTAACATGTTTGAAAATATCAAAAAAATAAAATAAAAAATGTGATTTTAACCTTAATTACAATATAAAAAATTACAAAAAATAGAATAATTTTAAATTAACGTATATATTAGTTGCATGAATCGTTTTATAATTTTTTTCCAATTAATTATCAACAAAATTCTAAAATCTCAGGAGAAATAAAATTGATGTTTTTTTTTCTACTTCGTGAGGTATAATTTTAGGTGCTGCAAAGATATTCTATTTACAATTTTATTGACAATTAATTGCTATAAATGTTCTTGCAAATAATTCAATGAAATTAAATAAATCAACCCCCAAAATTCTTTATGTATATATATATATATTAGACTTTTTCAGCATCTCGAAATTTAATAGCTCATGGTCCCATATTTATATTTCATGACATATTGTTACATTTTTATTTTAATTAATGCTTGCTTTATTAATTCTTTGTATATTTTGTTGTGAACATGAGATAATGCAAAATTCTTGAAATCATATTCATCCATATATCTGGTCAACCTGATTTTAAGGTAAAGCTCTAATGTAAGCTGACAACAACAACAACAACAACAACAACAACAAACAACAACAACAACAACAACAACAACTAACAAACAACAAGCAAGCTAATCCCAACTAGTGGGGTCCGGCTACATGAATCCTTTGTTTCCATTGCGCTCTATCAGTTACCAAATTCTTATCTAAGTTTAAGTAACTAAGATCCACTCCTTATAGTTTCTTGCATGTCTTCTTGTTCTCCCTCCATTCTTCTCTTTGTACATGGGCACAAATCCCGAGGTAACTCAATTTTTCTAAACTGGAGGCTTCCAATTGGCCTGCGATTTAGATGTCCAAACCATCGAAGCCGACTTTCTCTAAGTTTATCCTCAATTTGTGCAACACCAACTTTTCTTCGGGATATACTTCATATTTCATCTATCCTTTGTTGTGTATATCCACACATCCACCTTAACATCCTCATTTCTGCAAGCATTTATTTTATTGTTATGTTTTTTCTTTGCAGGCACAGCATTCAGCACGCATAATTCATCATCGCTGGTCTCTACATACAGTTTTATAAAATTTGTACCCTTATTTTGGATGGGATTTTCTTATCGCATAACACTCCCAGAAGCATTTCTCCATTTTACCCAGCCTGCTTTGGATCCTGCTAATAACGTCATTATCTATTTCGCCATGCATTTTGTATAATTGACATCCAAGGTATCTAAAGCGCTCACTCTTCCTTGACAATCATTGATCATCAATTGTCACATCATCCAAATAACTATTTGCTTTCTTGACTTAAATGTGCACTCCATATATTTCAGTTTTGATCTACTGAGATGCAAAACCTTTAGATTCTAGAGCATTCCTCCAAAAGCTCTAGTTTTCGCTTTTAGCTCCCTCTTTAGGTTTTCTCAATAAGGACAATATCATCTGCGAAGAGCATACACCAAGGCACTTCATTTAAATATTAATTCACCTTTAATTTTATATATTTCATTGAAATTAAATCAACTTAATTATTTTGTATGACAAAACTTGTGCCTGCTTGGTTGGTGGGAAAAAATAAGGATGATTTGAAAAAATATTTGTTATTTAATTTTTGAAAAATATATGTGATGTGAAATAAGTGATCTGGTTTTAATGTAGGAGTTTGTGTAGGATAAAAATATTTAAAAAAAAAAATAATATAACACAATACGCAATAAAATAGATCACATACACACACATATCTCACGCTCAGACGGCCTTAGAAATTATTATATAAAAATATAATATATGAATGTAACTTAGAGTATAATAGAAAAATAAATAGATAAAAGATATAAAAATATATAACACCATCGAAACTACATATATCAACAATAATATAACATAAGGACACTATATATATAGACAAATATAATAATCTACACTATCACATATAAATACAGATAAAACATCAACCACACATCCACACCTAACAATAATATACATAAATACTACAGCAAACCATAAAACATAAAACAAAAACAAACAATAATAAAACAAACAACAAAACACCACACAACAAAACACACACCAACCTAATCCACTACCAAAACACCCATCCTCCTATGTTAACAAAAATATGATTCCTGATCAACTTAATAATTAGACTGAGATCTTTACATATCATGATCAGAGTGCATTTGATATGAAAGTAGTAAACTGTTAATTATATTGAAAAATAATAAGAGATCTTTTCTAGTCATATTTATATATATGTATATATATATATACATATTAAAAGTCTATAAATTATATGTATATATAAAATAATATTATATATGTTAAGATACTTTAAAAAAACATTTTATTTAGATTTTAAAATAATATTTTGTGGCATAATTTATAATTTTGTTATAAATTTTGAGATAAATATACAAAATAATTAAGTAGATTAATTTTATTTCGGTAGTTCTAATTCCCCTTGAATTTTATGTTTCCAAGATTAAAAAATTTTATGAAAGCTGTTAATTTTATGTTATAATTGGATATGTACAAATTATGACTTATTTACTTGTTAAAGATTATTGTTTTCATATCAATATAAATATAAATAAAAATATATATATAGTTTCAATCAAGGAAAAATGTGTCTACAATATATGTATATATTAATTGATAGTTAACAAATTAAATTAATAGATCAAAAGCAGTATTGTCTTCTTTATTATTTGCCTAATAATATTATGAGTTAATGTGTCATGAGTTAAATAAATGCCCTTGAATTTATACCTTCATGTGTGACCATTACAACTTCAATGGTCAATTTATCTTTTTTGTAATTAATCATGGTCCAAATATTATACATATATATATATATAACTGATTTTAATTAATTCATGCTAACAAATTTAATTATAATTGTTTTTCTATTGTAGCTTGGCCTAATTTGTACCTCCAAATTATTGACACAGTCTGAATATTTCAATAAAATATTGCACATTAATTTTAATCTTATTATATATCATGCTTCATATATATTAATTGTTTCTTGCAATTAATGCACAATGCACTTTATATTATATTATATATTATATATATATATTATTATTATTGCATTCTGCATAAAATATATATATGAAGACTAGCATTCTACTTTATAAATTTCTTCATTTTTATTGTAACTGCTGGCTCTTCTTCAGTGAATCATGCATGGAATTATTGTTGGAGAAGGCAATACTTTTTTCTGATTATTTGAGAACTTGAGAGCTCCAGCTGATGATAGTGGATGGATCATCATGAGGATGATCAGCATCGCTCTCTATGATCATGGCCTGCTGCCTCTGCGAGCCATCTTCCTCCATGAAATGGTAGTTTGGAGCAAACCCTAACCACTGCTGTCGTCGGTCGAGATGGGCTAGCTGTGTTCTTGCTTGCACCAACTGGGCTTGGAGACTCGCCACCTTCAGTTCATCAATAACCATATCATGAATTAAATCCATCTATCAAATGTACAATATATATGTTTAAATTAGCTAGGAAGCATCGGTATGACACGAAGATATATATGATATGTCATAAAATAATAATAATAATAATATAACACGCGGACACAGGATGCAAGACGATATATATGATCAGACACGATGCATCAGTGTGCAGAAGTAAACAACATAACAAATTAAGAGAAGAGTGAAATGATATTTTTGCCTTTCTGCTGCCCAAATTAATGCAAACAAACATTTTGGACTATGCATAATTACAATTATTTTATTAATTTTTTGCTACATGCAATTTTCAACCAATACTTAGAATATATATATATATATATTTCAACCTATTAATGCATCCGTAGTACTTTATTTCTCAAATATATTCCCTGTTTGGCGCAAGGATCAAAACAGGACAAAAACAGGACAAAAATTGTACTAATTTAAAAAACAATAATAATCATAATAAATAATATTTCTAAATCATTCTATACAAATTCAAATATAAAAAAATATTATTTTACTTTACATACTCAACAATTTAAAATAAAAATATCAACTTTATTTCACATTCTAGATCAAAATATTCAAATCGAATATTTTGATCTAAGATGTGAAATAAAGTTTATATTTTTATTAAAAATTATTGAGTATGTGAAGTAAAATATTATTTTT
>KZ451950.1:1508756-1552317 GCA_002786265.1 Apostasia shenzhenica
ATATACTAGAAAAATTAAAATGCCTATCTAGATTTGTACGTATTCGTAATAGAAATGACATGCAATCGCTCACTTTCTTGCACGAAACTATTAATCCACTAGGTGTTGGGTTCTGCATGCCTACGTGTCATGCTATGTATGATCGACACTTAAAACATTCTATGCGTTATATTGCCTGAACGTCCTAATAATTATTTCTCTTTAAATATTCCTAGCAGGTAAATGTACTCACCAAACAATTTTTTTTTCAAACAAAACTAAATTCGAATTAATGTCTCTATTCTAAAATAAATCTATATCCTTCTTTTGGTTTGTGCTAGACATAGCCTAGGTCATTTGGTTAAAGCATGTTTTAAATATACTTAAAGTTTTTTAACAAGAGAAAAAGAAATAGTTTATTTAATATTATAATGTGAAAAAATATTTTATTAAAGCTTATATTGAATGTAAAATAATAATAATTTTTTAATTATATATATATATATATATATAATATGAAGTAAAATTAATTTAGAGTCATAATTTGCATAAAATAAAAAATATTAATTAATAAAATTAAGCATTTTTAGGTCCCATCTTGGGTGATTAATTAAATATTTTACTTGAAATCGAAAAAACATCTTAATTGTGGTATTCTCTTAATCTAATGAAAATAGAGCTTGGCTGAGTACTAAATAGCCTTAGATTTGAATTACAATATTATTATATTTTTTAAGCAAGGCAAAAAAAAATATGGTGTTAAGGATAAAATAAAATTAAAAAAACCCAATTTTCATTAATATCTGAATTGATCATGTAGTGAAATTCCCATAAGATATATATATATATATATATATTTATTTAATTAATTATGCATTCTGAGCATGCATACGAGGACCTGGCGCTGAAGAGCGAAGATGTGAGCGACGCAGCCGTAGACGGGGTCCTGGAGCCTCGCCTGAGCTTCGTAGGAAATGGTGACCGCCGCCTCACAGCGGTCGCCGGCGGGGATGGCGGAGAGGAGCTTCGAGGTGTTGCTGGCTCCGAAGACCTTGTGGATGACGGCGAAGCGAGCGGCGTCGTTCTCGGAGCCGAAGTAGGGGGCGAAGATGCAGTTGGGGGGGCACCTTCGCCGGAGAAATTTGCATGCACCGCAGGGAGAGCCGGCGCCGGCCATCGGAGGAGAGAAAGCCGGCGGAGAATGGGGAGAGGAGGTCTTTGATGATGCGGGCTTCATTTATAACGGAAGGAAATTCTTAAAAATAATTTTAAATGTTAGATATTAATTAGAAGCAACACCTTTTTTTTTTTTTTTAAGAAATTAACAAATTTAAAGTTTGCATATTTCTTATAATAAATCATTCAATGTTAATAAAAATGGATTATATTTAGGCTAAATTGCATTTGGCTCCTGAGGTTCGAAATGTAATGCAAATTGATTTCAACTTTTTAAAAACTTTGATTTTCGTCCTTAAAATTGCAAGAACTCTGCATAATATTTTATCCCAATTAAAATATAATTATTATTTTTTACTAATATGCTATAAAAATATTTTCATTTATTAATTTTAAGCTTTTTAAAATGTTAATATTTTTTTTCAATTTAAAATTTTTAATGTAGAGATAGTAAAATATGAGAGAAATTAAATTTTATATTTTTATTATTTTTTTTAAAATGGTGAGAATAGAGGAATGTAATAGCCTTATAAAATATATAAATAGCTTAAACTAGTTAAAAAATAATTAATTTTACATTTTTATAGAGAAAAATTACTAAAATAATAACTAACTTATATCCTAAGTATGTTTGTTTATAAGATTAAATTTAACAAGATTAAAATTAAATTTAGATAGAAATATTTTTTTTTGAAAATTGTGAATGATGTGAAATATCGTTAGTTATTATGTTGGGATATATGAGGAATGTGATATAAAGTTAGTTATTATGTTGAGATATGTGAGGTATGTGATATAAGTTAGTTATTATTTTAGTAATATGTGTAGGATGTGAAATAAATTTAATTTTTTAATCATATTGTCGATGATTTCTGTTTCAAAGCTTTAAAATGACTTGAAGTTAGTTTTTTACTCGACTTCATCAGATTGATAAAAAAATGATCAGAAGATTGAGTCAGAAATGATCGAAGTCGCTCTATTTTGTTTACCAAATAGGCCCAAATGTAAGGATTTAAAATATAACACGTTAAAGAGTATGATGTTGTACATAGGTCAACTCGATAAAAGTTGGCTCGACAAAAAAATGCATCGACCTCACAGCAGGCCTTTGAATAAGGAATGAAAATATATAACGTAAACACGAAATTTTTGAATTGGGTTCGGATCGAGTCATACATTTACAACCCATAAATGTAGAAATCATAAATATGAAAAGTGAAACACACGTTATATAATATTAGATGTATTGAATGATTATTTTAATTTATTTGATATGCCCATTATAAAGTGAATGCTTTCTAATTAAATTTAATTTTAAATAAATTTTTTTTTTACTTTTGAATTAAGTTATAGTTTGGTAAATTACACTTGAGTTTCTAAATTTAGAATAAAATAATAGTGAGATTTATATTTTTTATTTTTAATATCTCGATTTCTAATTTTTAAAATGTTTACATTTATATCATTTTTAAATTTTTAACTATACACTCTCTTTTCTCTCTCACCTGTTCTCACTGTTCCCTCTCTCTCTCATCCTTCTCTTTCTTTGTATCGGCTGTCTCATCGCCTAAGGGTGCTAATATGGATCAAAAATCGATTCAAAATTGAATCAATTTTAAATCAAATCGATCTAAATGAGCCGACTAACAAGTCAAAAGTTTGGCTCGGTAATAATTTCGAGCCGATTTTGAGCCGGGGTAGGCTCGACTCGATACCCACTCCATTATTGTTTTTATTCTTACCAGAGTACTAAAGTTTAAAACCTAAACCATCAATTTTCTTAGCTTTCTCTCCAACCCATTCTTTTTGCTGTAGGCACAAAATATTATTTTTCCTATGAATCATAATATCCACTAACTTTATTAGCTTGCCCGTCAGCCTACCTATATTCCAAGTTCCTAATCTAATCCTACTGACTTGAGTTCTAGTATGATGGATTAGCTTCTTTACCCGCATCCGTCCATGATGTGGGGACCCTTGCTTATTTTTCACTACATTCGGGCACTGATGCAGCGGCCCTTGCCCATTTTTCACTGTATTTAGGCAATACAGCGCGTCGCTTCCAGGGAACGCCCTAGCTTTAGCACAATTTTCTAAAGGATTCATGTCATGATTGATTCGACAAGTTTTACGCTGGCTGTCGACTGCCTAACGCAACCCTCCGCATTTCTCATCCGGGACTTGGGACCCGACAATGACGCGTTGATCCAGCTCCAAATCGGCTTGAAATATTAAATACATGTTATATATATAATACATATAATATATATATATAATTATATATTAAATATAATAATATATATATTATAAACCGAGCCGGATCCAGTCGAGCCTCCCCGGCTCGTGGTCGGCTCGAAAAAAAATTTGATATTTTATTATTTCAGGGCCCTCAAAAATGATTCAAAATCGGCTCGAAGTCTAACCCTATCGACTTTGAGTTGATTTTGAGCCGGTATTAGGTCGGCTCGAAATCGAATCGATAACAGCCCTGTCGTCGGCATTGACGGTGGGAGGCAGCCTCCACTTATGGCCACCCACCTTCCAGTTTCTTTCTCATACGGCTCACTGTCTCCCTCTCTCTTTGATCGGCGGAGCCTCCCGCCCGTCCCTCAGTTTCTCTCTCTCATCCTACTTTCCTCATGTCTCTTTGCCTTGGCGACTTTGCTGATAGTAGTGAAGGGGGGCGGGGTGATCACCGGCTATCACCCCCCTTCTCTCTCTCTCTCTCTCTCTCATCTAGCTCAGACGAAGGGTGTAGACGCAGCCACTAGCACCCTCGCTAAGACCGTCGGCGTAGAGAGAGCGAGAGTGAGAGAGTATAATTGTAATTTTAAAAAATTTAATAATAAAAATTTAAAAAATAATTTTGATATTAAAATTTTAAAAATTAAGAATACAGGTATTAAAATTTTGAAAATATAAATCTGAGAATTATTATATTGAAAATTTAAGGACCTGTGTGTAATTTACCTTTCTTTTAATCTGATTTTCAGAAAAATGTAGATCGAATTCCAAAATTTTCAAATAACAGCGTTTGGTGCAATGTTTTTGGAATCTGATAAAATAATATACTTTGAAATTAAAGCTAGATTATCTTACATAAATAAAAACAAATTAATTTATATATATATATATATATATATCTAATTTAGTTTTATTTTGAAAACGTCAAAATAAATAAATTATAAAATTACCGTTAGATTAAATATAAAATATTATTATTTGTAATTTTTTTTTTAAATATACTTTGTAATTTGTAACATATATTTCAAAATAACATTAAATAATATTCTTGACAAAAATTTAAAAATTGGAACAGTTTTGAGTTACTGTTTCAAATATAGTAAGAAATAAATATTGTAAGGTTTTACACTAACGGATATGAGCCTGTAAAATAATTATTAATTCATTAATAATTTACATTTATTTTCGAATATATTTTTTTAATAGAATTTCTTTTCGAAATTTATTTTTTCCACGTCTACAATAAAAGCTAATTAATGGCAACATACGTCGTTCAGAATTTATCATTTCTATTATCAGATGCCGGCTGTATTAATATTAATTAATTATATATTTTCCATAAAAATTTTAAATTATATATATTCTAAAATTACTAAAAAATATTTATTTTTTTCTAAAATAAAATTATACTTTCAGTCTATTTTCTAAGCTTATTTAAAGTCTCTTACAATTATATCGGTTATATATATATATATAATTTATTGTAATTTTATTTGGGTTAAATATTTGAAATTTTATGTTAATGGGGATATTAATTTTGTATGATGTATTTAATTTGAGTTAATTAGTTTCAAATTAAATCAAATCAGATTTAATTTTGGTTAATTTAGGTCAAAAAGGGACTTAAAAGTGAAGACGCTAAAAGAAAGAGACTTGGCTGCCAATTGTCATCAATAAGCCCTAAAATAGGATCGGGGGATCCGTTTCCATTAATTCTAGCGCCGATGGCGCCGGCGGCCAGCAGCTCACCTGTTCGCCGTGCACGAACGAGCCAGCTCCACCCATGATCGCTCCTCCTTCGCGCACGACCTCCACGACGTACTGTTGCTTGCGCCGGTGTGGAACAGGGGGCTTCGGGTTCAGCATTGGGAGTGCAGAGAGGCTGCATTTTCAGTGGAGGTTCTGGTTCGGTTTGGAGCTAGAGCCTCTTTGTTTCATAGTTTTCTAATCAGATTAGGTTGTTGCTTTTATTTCTGATTAAGTTTTACTCCGAACCTGAAGCTAATCTTCTATATGCATTCGAAATTTCAATTTGTGTTGGGTATCTGTTCATTGCTGAAATTCTAATCTATTCTCTGCTTTTTCAATTAATCGTTTTAGTATATTTGGAATTTCACTGTTCAACTTTGGCTTAGATAAATTTGAAATTGAAATCTATTTTAGGTCTTGTTAGTTTCTTGAGTTTGATTTGAACTATAATAGTCTTGTTTGGTGAAACCATCTGCCTAAATGCTGACTACTGTATGATTCCAGTATTTCTTTCCATGTACAGGGTATTTTGAGTTCCGTTTGCCTGATAGTTGAATCTTTTAGGATCTTGATGTCTCATCTTCATGGCATGATTCTTCTTTGGGATTTATTTAGAACATCATTAATGTTCTCAGAAAAAAAAAAATTCATGAAGCCTTTTATGAATTGCCAATATGCTTAATTAAACTATCTTAGTTTAATCTCCTCACATTGCATAGTAATATAAGTCATTTAGTTAGTGCTTATTAGCCTGTTAATTCCGTTAAGTACTGCATTTTAGAACCATTTAGAATATTAGAAAACTTAAGTTTTGAAATCTGAAGTAAACCCAAATCAAAGCCTTCATCGCATTTATACCTAAGCACAAAATTGACTTTTCTTGGTCGTGTGGATCACTTTTAGCGATTTCATGTGGTGTCAATCTAGTATTAGAGGTGTTTATATTTAAAACATATAGGCCACCTTATTTCCCGTCTTCATCATTATAATGAGAAAACCTTAGCTACATTTGTACACATTTTGGCCGTAATGCTAAACATCATTTTCCTGTGTACACATGGAGTTACGATTAACTATCATTTCTCTTCCTAATATTTTCTTCTTAAATATGATAAACTAATTCTGCTTCTCTTTCTTTCCCAATTTTTCATGCAGTAAATAATTAGTTAATTATAATTAATTAATGGAATTTATTTCTAAAATTTTGTAGAAAAGATGACCTTCTGGTAATTCATATGTTTTCTCCTTCTCTATTTCACATTTCCTCATGTGAGAAATAATTAGTTGATAATAATTAATTAATTAATGATATTTATTTCTAAAATTTTGTAAAAAAGAGGGGCATTTGGTGAGTGGTGATGGCAACAAAAGGATTATCTGACACTTTATTTCATTAAAATGGTAACTAATAACTATCAATCTACGTGCACACAAAAAAATGACATTCCGTATTATACCCAAAATACATACAAGGCAGCTACGTTTTTCCTCATTGATGGAATAGCTGCAAAACTCCATCATCTACTCATTTACAACTCTTTTATTTATAATTATTAGTCTCGTTTCAAAAAAGAGAAAGTTAAATCAAGTTATGATATCGAAGTAGGTCAGCTAATTGGTTGTAAGCAATGTCTTTCCAGCTTCCATATAATTGCAAAATATGATCTTATCCATTACAAGGCTACTGCTTGTCTTTTGGAAATTGCTTTCTTCTACTTACAGGATAGCTTCAGTTCATTAGGATTGTTATGATTCCCACATTGAATACTTTGAAGTCCCCCTCGACCTACTAGTGTGCTTCTCTTTTCAGGTCAAGCTCCTTATCTTCAGTCTTAGATTCCGTGAAAATTATGGCCTCCTTATCTCCACTCCCCCGGTTTCCTTCATGTGATATAGAGATTTTTTGTTGCTTCTAGCCTCGTATCCCTTAGCCGGAATTTGTTCTCCATGATGTTGCGTGTCACTAGTTGATGCAACGTCGGGATGACTGCTGAGATATCCTCAAGCTACAATAATAAAGGTGGGTTAGGTTTTACTTTTCTCCATTGACTAGACTCAAGGAAAGAAGTTAACTTAAGGATTTAGTAGACAAACATAGCAATTAATAATGTTCTGAATTAGGACTCTACGTTAATAAAAAAAACACTTGCAATTTCAGATATTACAAGTAACAAAGAACTTCATCCATTGTTTACAGAAACGGAAACAGCAAATTTCAAATTTTCATAATCAATATTTAGACAGCATGAATCTTAAAGAAGTACTAAACCTGAATTAAATGATCGTAAGCATGCCAGCAATCAAGATTCAATGAAGAAATAGTCAATCTCCTGCAAACAAGGCCAAATCATGCAAGTTTGGGGAGACTTCAGCCAAAACCTTCCCAATTATGCTTTAAGTTCACTAATGCATGCGAAGACCCTAAACTTTTGAGTCAAGTTGTGGGAGATTTTAAAAATTTGAAATTACTACCAGAAATTTAGATCCTATCACACGTTAGGGTGAGGTGATTTAATGCATATAACTAGTTTAATTGAGTGATGAAACTTCAGCCATCTGTTAAGAATTAAGTGAGAAATTCAAGTTACAACACCAAGCCACATTTATATTTTATTGAGGGCAACTACTGTTCAAACAAATGAAAATGCAAACCAACCATTACAAAGGAAAGCACTGTAATTTCAAAGTCTGAATGCAGTGGGAAAGAAATGTGTAATAATCGGATGATCGTCAAAGAGGACACATTGTGTTTTCACCTCAATTCAGAGATTCACTCTCGAAATCAACTCACCAACCTCTCACATCATCCTGTCCAGTAGCTTTTATAGAAGGAGAAAACCCGTACCAAGTAGTGGAGAAGAAAGGAGAAAACCTATACCAAACCGCTACGCAGAATCCTTGCTGCATTGCGGCCATGCGCAAAATCTCCATGAGCGGGTTCACAAGGGAGGAGAAGCTGTTCACAGGAGGAAGGCCTGATGTTCATCCGATTAAGGATTTGGCTGCTTTGAAGTTTTAATAAAGAAATTGCAATCTAGTCTCTATTCTTTGATTCCTTCATAAATAGTGTCCAAAGTTCAACAGACATGATCAATTTGAATGCTATTTGACATAAATTGAAGCCATTTGATTCTAATTGATCTGAATCACTATCAGACTGGTCATCTTCTACATCACTACTGAGGTCTGTTCTCAGCTTCACGAGTTACCGCCGCTGAAAACCAATAGCGCTGCTGCTATATATTTCCTCTAATGTTAATTTACTGTTATTAGTGTGCAAGCATTGTTGTTTTGCTTTGGCTCTCATTTATGATGAAGAGTGAATACTTTTTGCATCAAATGACGACATCCAGGTCAATTCTATTGCTGAGAATTCTGACTTTAACACCTCCTTCCCTCTTTTTTTATCTGTAACTGGTTGCTTATTTTATCTCAGGTACCCTCTTTCCTTCTCCCTTGGGATACACGAGGCCAAGGACCTAGCTTGTCCAACTCCTCTTGCCTCACATTGGTGAGGCTCAGGTAATCAACTGTTTCCCTATTATTTTTTTACTGGCTTCACTACCTATACATCATCTTCCTTATCTCTCAATGGCCTTCTAGCAACCTTGCTTCTCTCAGCCCTTGCTCCTTCTATTGCACTTCTGCTCTCAGAGGACATTGAGTATTTGTGTGTTCCACTTTTCCGCATTCAAAGCACAAAGTGGTGATATATTTTTGGAAAGCTATGCCTACACTTCGGATGTAACGGCATTCATAGATTATCCGAAAGCGTCTAAATGTCAAACTCGTAGCTTGTCTTCCAATCCATTTAATTGAAGTTTTCTTTCTATTCTAATCTCTTCAAGTTTTGAATTTTGTTCTTTGATAGCTCACATTGCTTTGTGTTCAATTTTTATTAGTAAGTGGCAAGCTTTTTCAAACATGGAATGCAAAACTTCGATATTAGGATGAATGATTATTCTCAACTAAAGGATTGTCTATCTCGCAACAAGGATAAAAGGCCTTCAGACTATACAAGTCATATACAAGTCGTTGACGTTAGATTATTTTATCTGCAACATTCATTAAGATTACATGTATAAGGTAGCCATTTTATGCAAAAATTGAAACTCGCTCGAAACTTGCTTGTATTTTATTAGATTTAAAATCGACTCGATTTTCCTCTGGCTCAAAGTTAGGTAGATAACAAATTACTTCAAATGTAAGTATTAAAGACCTTTGACTTTCTGGAATGTTTACATTATTTGGTTGGGTATAATAAAATAATTATGTTTATCGATTTCAACCTCTAGCATATTGTAGAACAGATTCCAAGCAATATAACAAAGTGCAAAGAATCAAAAGAAAGATATACGTCATTGAAGTTAAGAGTAAGAGAATCTGATCAAGTGAAGATAATTGACTGCAACAACAACAAAAGTCTTTTGAGGTTGAAAAAATATTGGATGTTAAACAAGAGTACAAGTCAGGTAAGGAAGGATTCAAAGGGTTAAGAGATTTGGAGTAGCTTATAGAGGCGGTTATGAGGTCAAAACTTAGAGGTCAGGTTCATTTATGTCATCCAGTTACAACTAAATAGCTTATTGTAGCAACAAGATATATGGAGCTTGGGAGAAGACTATTCTCGGTGAAAATTGAGAAGTTTATGTAGAAAAATTAATTAAATTTATGAGCTCTCTCAAATACCGATGTAGAAACTTAATAAGCAAGAAAGTTATGAGGTATGAAATTGCCATTCGGGGAAGAGTTTTTAAAGTGAGAATTCACTTTTGTACTTGTATTATCGTATTAAAATTTAATAGCGATGTATTCTATAATTTATTGCAAACTACAGGTGATTACCAAAAAAGTTTTAAACCTAACTCGATTTTCTTTTGAGCAACCTAACTTCGAGCCAGAGGAAAATCGAGTCAATTTTAAATCAAAAAAATACAAGCAAGTTTCGAGCGAGTTTTAATTTTTGCATAAATTGGCTACCTTATACATGTAATCCTAATGAATGTTGCAGATAAAATAGTCTTAACGTCAATGACTCGTATAGTCTGAAGGCCTTTTATCCTTGTTGCGAGATAGACAATCATTTGGTTGAGAATAATCATTCATCCTAATGTCGAAGTCTTGCATTCCATGTTCATGTTTAATGGCCAAAGGATATATAGATAATTCATTGATAATAACAAGATGTAAAGTTTAAAGTTAATTATTAATGATATAAATTTAATACAAACGTATCCTGCCTCATATGCCCATAATGCGTCATTTAATTTATCATTCCAGTCTCTTTTATGCTTGCTAACAGTTTTTTATAAAATTTGCTTAATTTGTCGATTTAAAACTTCAACTTACCCACTTATTTGAAGATAACAAGTAGCAAGTTTGTGTGTAATAAATATTTTTTCAGCAAGTTTTTAAAAGATTTATTATTAAAATGAGTACTTTAATTGCTTATAATAGCTTTAGGCATACCGAATAAATAAGCAAACAATCTTTGCATTATTAGTTCTTATCGGAATAGCTTCACTCTATTTAAAAACATAATCTACAACAAACAAAATGCATTTGTATTCATTAGATTTAGGAAATGGACCTGTAAAATCAATACCACATACATTAAAAATTTTAACGATAAGGATCGAGTTTAAGGGCATCATATCTCTTCTGCTAATATTTCCCAATTGTTGGTATCTAGAACAGCTTTTGCAATAGGTAAATGTATTCTTAAAAGAGAAGGTCAGCAAAATCTAGACTGTAAAATTTTGCAGGCAATTTTCTTAGCACTAAAATGGCTTTCACATGTTAAACCATAACAAAAATTTAATGTTTCTAATTTCACTATTGGGTATACATCTTCTAAAAGTTTAATCATTACAATACTTAAAAAGGTAAAGATTCTCCTAATAATAAAATTTAACTATAGACATAAAATGTAATTTATCTTAAGTCCAATAAGAGAAAATTTTTCCTGTTATTAAATAGTTAACTGCATCAACATATCAAGTAGAAGATTTAATTAAAAATAAATATTCATCTAGAAATTACTCTACATTTCTGTGCCTTGATTTTTCTTATGGTCCTCACTAATTATTCTAGAAAGGTGGTCAGCCACTAATTTGGTTGAATTTTTTTATATCTAATTTTACAATCAAGTTCTTATAGAAGAGAATTCAATGTAGTAATTTAGGTTTTGTATTTTTCTTAGACATCAAATATTTTAAAGCAGAATGATCAGTGTAAATGATAATATGAGATTTTAATAGATATGATTTATTTTTTTCAAAAACAAATACAACTGTAAGAGATTTTTTTTTTTCATGACTGTATAATTAAGCTGAGCTTCATTTAATGTGTGACTAGCATAATGAATGACATGAGGCTTATTATCGATTCTTTGCCCTAGTATAGCTCCCAAAGTATAGTCTGAAGCATCACACATTAATTCAAACAGTTCTTCCCACACAGGTGGGTATAAAATAGATGAAAAAATAAAAGATTGCTTTAAAGAGTCAAAAGCTTTTAAACATTTAATAGAAAAATTAAAAGGTATATTTTTAGCTAATAAATTTGATAAGGGTTTTGTAATCTTGCTAAAATTCTTGATAAATCTTTTATAAAAATCAGCATAACATAAAAATGATCTTACTTTTTGAAGTGAGGCTGGTGGAGGCAAATTTGTAATCAAATCTACTTTTGTTTTGTCAACTTCTATACTATTGCTAGAAACCATGTGATCAAAGACTATTTATATCTTTACCATGAAATGATATTTTTCTTAATTTAAAGTTAAATTCTTTTCAATGCATTTTTTAAAACATTAAAATGTTTGGTTCCCTGAATAATGATCAAAGGAATTACCAAAAACTAAAAATCATATATAAAAACTTCTATGCAGTGCTCTACTAAATCATAAAATATAGTTAACATGTATCAGTGAAATATGGCTGGCATATTACTTAAACCAAAGGGCATTTGTTTAAAAGCAAATGTATTAAAAGGATATGTAAGTGTAGTCTTTTTTTGATCTTTTAAGCAATAGAGACTTGTGTATAACCCGAATAGCCATCCAAAAAGAAATAAAAATTATGACCCACTAATCTTTTTAATATTTGTTCTATGAAGGGTAAAGAAAAGTGATTTTTCTTTGTTGAAGCATTTAGCTTCCTGTAGTCAATACAAATTATCCAACTTGATTGAACTCTTGTAAGAACTAATTTATTCTTATAATTTTTAATTATTATTATGTCATTTTTCTTTGAAACAACTTGAACTGTACTAACTCATTTACTATCAGAGATAGAATAAATAATATCATCTAATTACTTAATTACCTCTTTTTTTACTACTTCTTGAAGCATAGGATTTAATCTTTTTTGAGAATCTTTATGTAATTTAGCTTTTTCTTTTAAGTAAATTATATGTTGAACAATCATAGAATTGATTTCTTTAATGTCTCTCAAACTCCACCTAGTTGCTTTTTTTGTAATTTTTAAGTATTTTAAGTAATTTTTCTTCTTATTTTTTGTCCAAATCAAAGGCTATAATAACATGATAAGTTTGATTTGTCCCTAAAAATGCATTTAAGATTTTTAAGTAAATGTTTTAGGTTTATATTTAAATGAGATAGATCCTTTTGATTTTCTTTAACCAATTCTTCAATGTCATTAACTTTTTTTATTTAAATTTAACCCAAAAAGCTTTAGTTCATTAGAAGTATCATCTATGGTGCTTTCAAACTTTTCTTTCATTAAATTTTTAGATTTTTAGTTTATTAAGAAGTATCATCTATGGTGCTTTCAAACTTTTCTTTCATTAAATTTTTAGATTTTTCAAAATCTACACAATTCAACGTTCCAATTTTCCTATTATAGTTGGGTTATTTTCATTAAATGTTCAGTTCTATTATTAAATTTTTAAATGACAGTCTCATTTTTTTTCATTTCTATAATTAAAGTGTATTAGAAGTAGCCAAAATGACAAGGATTTGTGATTTTTGATTGATTTTTTACTTTAGTTTTGATAATTATAAAATCGACTGAAAATATAAACTCTTCTACTTTGATTAAAACATCTTCTATAATCTCCTTAGGTATTTTAATAGATCTATCATCAAGTTGCAAAGTAATAGTAATTGATTTAAGCTTACCTTGTCCCAGTTCATAAAACCAGAATAGTAGTAGATTCACTGTTGCCCTTAAATCGAGTAAAGCTTTTTGAATAGTCTTGTCACTTATTACTATAGATATAATGTGACATCCAGGATCTTTATACTTAATTGAAATTTATTGTGACAAAATATAACTAACACAAAGAAAGCTTTTTTGAGAATATTAGTTGTTCTTTTAGTAGTACAAAGTTCTCTTAGAAATTTTACATAAGATAATATTTATTGGATAGCTTTTAATAAATGAATGTTAATTTTAACTTTATTTATATGAGTTGAATTTTTTTAGCTAGCTAACCCATGGGTTATTCTTTCAAATGAATTATATTGTGTGAATTCATAAAAAGGGTTGAATGAATTGTATTTCCATATAAATGAAATGTAACCTTCAAGATTTTGTTTTCATAAAAGAAAAGCATTCTTGGGCCTGTTTGGCGGTAGGCCTAATTTAGTCCTTGGATTTTTTTGGCCTATTTTAGGCTTTTGTGGTTAGAAAAAATTAGTGTTTGGTATGTGGACCAATTAAATGTAATAGAAATAATCTATTAAAAAATTAATTTCTCAAATTAAAATATATTTTGAATAACGATCTTGAGATTACATATATACATAATTTTTTAAAGATAATTACTGAAAAGTCCCTGTAATTAACCCATACTTACTATTTAAGTTAAAATATTAAAAAAATTATTGAGAAGTCCTTACAGTTTTTCGAATATTACATGATAGGTCCTCTGCTATTAATTTGAACAAATTTTTAATTTTATCCGTCTTACCACTTCAAATGTTGAAATTTATAATTTTTTGTTACATGCCTTGCAGATACCAAAGCTAATATTACTGGATTTAATTAGAAAAAGATACGAGAAAAAAGTTGTAGCAAGCTGTTGAGCTCATCTAAAATTAAAATTGATCCACATACCAAACACTAACTTTTTCTAACCAAAAGCCTAAAATAGGCCAAAAAAAAATCCAATGACTAAATTAGGCCTACCGCCAAACAAGGATGATTGATACGAAAAATGTAAATTGATACGAGAACTAAATTAAAGTTGTTCATTAATCAAAATGGGACGTTATACATAAATAAAGAGTAAAAAAATAAAATAATAATAGTAAATAAAGTGCATGAAATAAGGAATTAAATTAAAAAATATAATGTACTAAAGTCTCTTACAAACTAGAAAGCATTGCAAGTATGATCCAGTTCAAGAACTTAATGTACGATGAGAGAAAATTACGTTGAAATTTTAAAAACCATCCCCGGCAACAACGCCAATGACTTGTTGATATGAAAATTAGTTAAATTGCTAGCTTAGGTGCTATTGTAGAAAGCAAAATACGAGTATGAGTCGAGTTCATAGGGATGTGATAAAATAAACCGAATATGGGCTCCTTAAAACGATTTGATTGAGACAATTTGAGATGCAAATAAGATTCAAATGCTAACAAAGAGGAACTAAGACATAATAAAATTCTAAAACCAAATATTTTCAGAGTTTTTTGCGAAATATGCAGTGAATAGACAAGTTCATGAAATTACTCAAATTTAAAAATGATAGAAGAAATATTAGAACTAAAATGTAAATCGCTTTAACTAAACGACTCCAAAATGAGTTACAAAACGAAAGTTCTTTTACTAGAAATGAAATAAGAACTAAAGTTAAGGTTCACTAAAGCAACATAAAATTAAAACTATAACTTAGTAAAATAAAACGTACTAAAAGCAAAGCGAAGAAGGAAAGTATCGATTAAGCTCAAAACATAGCTGTCATTGATGCTCGACAAAGCTTATTGTCGTGCCCTTAGCCTCCTCTCTCTTCAAAATATATATTTGCACTCTTATTCTCATTCCATAAAGCCTATTATATTTTTCATACATTTTTTTAATGCCTTCAATTTTAATTTGAGTAGTAGGCATTAATTTTCTTCACTTTCTCATAATGCTTTTTAGATGAAAATTTCATATGAAAGTTAACTTTGTTGCATGCTTTAAGATTTGTGCTCTTAATTTTATTCACATAAAATTGCAAATTTATATCACTTGCAAATATTCAAAAAAAATGTATTTGAATAGCATCATAGTTTAAAATAAATATCACTATGCCTACCAACATAGAAAAAACTATTTATGTAATTAAAATATCATAAAATTTTAATAACAAGTGAAAATTTCAATTTATATGATCAAAATTAGAATCAAAATTAGAAATATCAAAATTATATTTAAGTAATATAAATTAATATTAATTTTGCATTAAATGATCATATAATTATATGTTTATTTGTAATGTTTTGACTTTTAACCTATCTTCATATTGTGACAATTAAATATTCTGTTTTTGGTTATTCTGTTCATTGTTATTCTTGCTTGGTTCTCAGAATGAAATAAATTACTCTGAATTTCATAAAATTTAATATAATATTATTTATAAAGATTATATATATATATATTAAAATTTTTATAAGTTAATTAGATTCAATGAATCATTATTATTTCTAATTCACCTCCTCTTAGGAAGACTTTGGGCTAACAATTATTAACTTGGACAGTAATGATCGAGTTATCGTTCTCCATATTCTCCACAACTTCTCCTTCCCCCGTAAGATCTGGATCACGAGTGTTGACTAAGATTGCCGGTCTGCCACTACCATATTTCTCTTACCAGTTCCTTGCATAGCAGTCGACATCCCACTACCTTCCTAACAAGGCCTTGTCGGTTTTACGTTAGCTACAAAAGTTGTCGTCTTGCTCAATCCCCTCGTCACCTTCACTTGTTGCCTACCATCGGCTGACAGTGATGTTCTACTCTGTTTGCTTTTGCATACCAGTACCACCGTTTGAACTTGGAACCTTAGCTTCCAGTTCAGCAGCAAGGACGTTATAGGTAATGTGGGGCCATCGTTGTCATAGTATATACGTGAAATATCATTATACTGGACCTGCATAAAATAATTTACAAATAGTAGACCTCCATAAAAGATACACAAAAGTGATGAACCTATGTGTAATTTATTTTTATGTGTATTATATGAATAAGATGATCACAGATAAAACAAAGAAAAGCCATGGAATTCAAGCTGTCAATTTGCACCACCTGGCTTTCATCGTCTTCTCTCACACCACTTCCATTTGTTGGCCTTTCCCTCATTTTTGAGTTTCATTTTTTTAATTATCTTAGTTAAACAATAAAACAAATGGTAAATTACATCAAGGTCCCTAGGGTCTTGTCTCATTTCAAATAACCTATTATTTTTGAATTTATTGCAAATGAGTCCCCAAACATTATGTGAATTTCATAATGATCCCTCAAATTTACAAATGATTTGCCCATAGGAGCAAAAGGAGATGGTTGATTCATAAATAGGGACGTATTCGCAGTTGACTTGACTTAAAAATAAAAGATCAATCAAAAGTTGAATCAGATTTTAGATTGAATCGAAATTTTTATCAATCCAACCTTGAGCTGGCTCGAAATTAGATCGATTAATGGATGACTATATTAGAATTTTTTAACCTTGTTGATTGTAAATTGATTTCGTTTCTTTTTCTATCTATTATCTATTAGATCAAGAATATTTATACTTATTGTTTTGATTAAAAGATCGAAAATCAGATCAATTTTAGCTCAGATCGAGCTTAAATCGATAACAAACGAATCGGATTGAACTATTCTCATTCAAATCAAATGGGAAACTTTCAAATTTTCAATTCAATCTTGAGCTCAAAATCGGATCGTTAACGGCTCTAGGTCTCGGGGATCTATTTCTAACTAATCTAATGTTGGACCTATTAGCAATGGGACTGAATGTCGGGGACCCGGATGTAGTTTACTTTAAAAAAAATTAAAAAAAAATTGTTGACAAATTAAATTGACTAAAGTGACTCATTTTTTAAAATAATGAAAATTAATAGTGATATATGATCTGTGGCATTTTAACCCTATTGAAGTTGAATATTTCTAACAAAAAAATCTTTGTGAATGGATCCATCAGGCCTGGAAGTTGAGGAGAGCATATGTCAATCTCGGGCTTCATTTCCTCTGACAATTACATCTGAGTCCTTGAAGTGCAGCACCATTTGCATTTACGTGCTAACCTTTTCTTCTGATTTAACTCAGCTCCAAAATACTTTTTCAAAGCTTTAAACTAGTTAATTTTAGGTCCTTCTACTCATTTTGAGCTTCAATCATTATTTTATACGGATAATTACCTGCATGCCACACCATTTCACTTTATTTATATCTTACTTATCTATTTTTAGTTAATTACGCTATGCACACTCAAAATATTATAAATTCTTACATACGCACACTTTCATTCCTCGATGTCACACTAAAGCGCTGATCTGTCTTAAAATTAATTCACGTCGCGGATGTTTCTTTCCCTTACCACAACCTAAACATCAAAGTTTTAAGATTTTCACTCAAAATATATTTAAATATCCTTAAAATAATATGATGAACGGTTCAGATTTTTTGTAACGTAACTACAGTTAGGTTATTGGAAAATTATAATTGCTTATTATAATGAAAACAAGTGAAAGTGTGTGTATGTAAGATTTTATAATATTTTTAGTGTGCATAGCGTAAATAGCTAAGAATGGATGAGTAACGCATAAATAAAATGAAATAGTGTGGCGGCATGTAGGTAATTATCCCTATTTTATAATATAATAGATCTTAATTTTTTAAAAACTTCAATTTGGGTCCTTAAAATTATAGAAGTACTGTCATTTGGTACAATCATTAATTTTTAAATTTTTAGAATATAATTTTAAAATATTATATTTTTAAATTTATTTTTAGAGTGGATAGTATAAAAAAATGAGAAAATTTAAATTTTAGATTTTTTTTATTTAAAAAAAAAAAAAAGAATCGGTGAAAAAAAAAGAGAGATTAAAACTGCAGCATTTGTATAACTTTTTTAAAAATTGAGATTAATTTGTAATACTTTTTTGATCTCAAAACTTGGATGCAATTTATCCTTTTTGTTAATTATGAACATGCCAAATGAGATATGAATTTGTATGAAGATATAAAATATTTTTTTAATAATTTTTTAAATTCATGAAGTTGACTTTTTTCACTTTCATTCTCAATCACCAGATGTTCTTATTAGAGAAGAATTCATCAGCTAGCTGTCACGTGAGGAGAGAAACCAGCTGACTGTGAGTTTGATTTTTTTTTTTTTTTTCTTCCCTCTTTTTCATTTGAAAATATTTTAAGTTTTCATCATAATTTTATATTTATTTTCTCACTTCTCCAGAAGATAATGGAAGTGCTGCCAAGGGTATTTTGGTAATTACATGTTAGGATAACATGGATTATCATGACATTTATTATCAATTGATAGAAAATTAAAAAAATTAGGCAAAATAAAAAAAAGAAAAGATTTACATACATAATATATCTATATATATCTTAATTCTTCTTTAATAATAAATGAAACTTCTTATTTTTTAATTAGAGCATCTTCTTCAATTACATGTTAATTTTTTTTTCATAACAATTTAACCCCCAAATCTTATAAAAAATAATTTTTTAGATTTTTTCAAAATTTTGTGAAATATTTTTTTACTAATTATAATTATTTAGATACTTTCAACTAATGATATATATATAAAATATGATAAATATGTTTGTGAATACGTGTATATCACTAATTTTTATTTTTAAAAAATTTAAAAGATTAAATTGTAAAAAAAAAAGAGGTTTAATATATAATTGAAACTTCTTATTTTTTAATTAGAGCATTTACACATATATATCTATATATATTCCTAGTTCTTCTTCAATTACATATTAAATTTTTTATTTTTTTTATAACAACTTAACCCCAAATCTTTCAAAATTTATTATTATAAGTTAGTTGTTATTTTGGTATGTGTATAAGATGTGAAATAAAATTAAATTTTTATTTTAAAATATATACATATGATGTGAAATATAATTAAAGTTTATATAAAATATAATATACTTAATTAATTTAATTTTAATTTAGCCAAATAAATATGGCTTGGCTTGAAACATCACAAGTTATAATATGAATAATCTTATTGATCTTGATAAACCTTTTGAAAGTTTAGTATGAGTATGAATGAAAATTTTATCCCTTCTCAAAAAAAAAAAAAAAAGAAGAAAATTACTGTGTAATTTTAATAATTGATCAGTCATAATTTAAAATTTAAATTTATTAAATTGTTTAGTTGATTAAATGTTAATTTATTGAATAATTTAGTCAATTAAAATTTTAAATTATGAGTGATTAATTTTCAGTTACTTATTGTGAATGTGAAGCAAAACTTTAATGGTAATAATATTTGGTTATATACTTTATTTAATGAATTATTTAAACCTAGAAAAAATTTAATTGTTAAATAGGAGATTTTATTATTATTTTTTTAACAAGCGATACACTTTAGATTAAATATTTAAGACTTATTTAATTAAATGATATAAATAGAGGGAGAAAGAAAATAATTTATTTTATAAAATTGATGAAAAATAAATTTATTTTAATAAAAGAATGTGTAAAATATGAAATAAAAATTATTTTAAGATTAAAAATTAAATTTATAATAAATTTAAAATATTATTAAAATATAAATAGAACTCAATTTATTTTACTATTTGTTTAAATTTATATGGCTCTTTACATTTCTGATCATATGTTTATATTACGAATTTTAAACTGAAAATTTCTCTTAACCATGCATTATATGGAATTCGATTTATGTTTTTTATATTATAAAAATTAACAAATTGAATTTCAGTCAAAATAATTTATTTAAAATTTTGAAAGAAATTAGTTTTGCGGGTTTAATTAATTTCTCAATCATTATAAAATTATTCTGATATTTTGACATTATTTTGTGAATAATTTACTTCATAAAATTACTGATCTCTAAACTGCATCGTCATTCATCTGTCGTTACAAAATTATTGTAATATTTTGGCATTAGTTTGTGAATAATCTATTTCATAAAATTACTGTTCTCTAAACTACATCGTCATTCATCTGTCCTGCATCATCAATACAACTTTGATACATATCAAATAAGCAACATAGGATCTTTAAATTAAACTCTATATTTAAAATTCATCTTGGAATTTTGAAAATTATGTTCAAAGAAAATTTTATTATATTTTGGTCCCAGAGATTTTTTTTAACAACAAAAAATGTTGAAAGTACTTTATTTTGTAAATAAAGGGCAAATTACGGATACATCCTTATAGTTGTAATTACATTTTTTTTAAAATTTCACTTAGGTTTTTAATTGAAAATATAGAGACCTATTACATCCTTATTTTATATTTTAAGAATCTAATGAAGGATTTTAAAAAATATTAAGAATTTAAGTGGAAATTGTTTTAAAAAATATAGACTAAAATATAATTAAAGGAAAGTTGTAGGGATTTGTTAGTAATTTGCCCTTAAATAAATATTATTCTCACAAGCCATCAAGCACAAAAAACAAGAATTAGCTGGTTTACAGCTGATGCTTATCATATTAATTAACCTTACTAAATGGTGCATTTTTACAAAATAATATTTAATTTAATTAGGAGAATAAGGAAATTAGTCAGCAAAAATTTAAAATTTCAAATTGCTCAGTTAAGTTCTTCTATTAAACTATCTATTTGTCTGAAATAAAATAACTTTTTTTTATATATTAACTTGATTGTTTTATAATTTTACTGATTTTTTTTTTAAAGTAATGCTTTGAAAAAAAGATAATCAAGACATAACATAAGATCTTTCTCCACGGTCTAGATTAATTGATGCTCTAATATTTTAATGTTGATCACACATAAGATATTTTATTAGCGACTATAATGTCAGGTTTTAATCAGTTATTTTTACTGACTGAATATTGAGTCATACTCTATTATCGCTTGTTGATATTCATATTTATTGGAGATTGACAGTATCCTTTGTCATACTTAGATTTTAGATGTTTGGCGTGATCATGTTGTGCATTGCATATATTACCCAGGTTATACCTTTTGACATGATGTGATACGTAATGTTTTTATTGATGTTCTTGTTCACTGTCATCGTAAGGTTCTACTAGTTTTTTGGTGTATCGGACACTTTATTCGTCTCGCGAATATTTTAGTTTATGAATGATTTGTAGGCATTGATCTCTATCTGGACATCATGAGTATTTGATCACTATTGTTATTTACTGTTGTAGTTATTTTAGATGGTGTTTTTTTCAAGGGAGGTGTCACACTCTGCTGCTACCGGAAAGATCGATAAACATTTAGCTATTTGTGAATCTGATAGGGTTGACTTCCAACTATTTGCCTTTGAAATCATTGACTATTTGGCTACTGATGTTGTCTCATTCCTCAAACAGGTACAATGCTTATACAACAAAAGTCAACTAGCGGAAGGTCTAGTGCAAGGCATTTTTTTTATCTTTTATCGTATTAGCTTAGCTATTTAAAAGATATTGCAGCTTAATTACTGCATAATATATAAGACAATAATACTTTTTAATTCATATATTTCATAAAATGTTTCTAATTTTTTTTTGAATATAAAGTTAATTTAGAGTAGATTATTGACCTTTCAATATTTGTAATGGTGATTTTATGTTGACCAATATCTTTCAATGGTTAATTTCCTTTGTGATCTGTTATATTTTATTTTTTGTAAAATATTTTGAAAATATATGAATACAAAATGTTAAAGTGTACCTCACAATGTTTTTCTCAAATTATTTTTTTCTTTTTAATTTTATATGTTTTTAATTTTTTGTGGCTTTTGGAATTTTATTAAAAAAAATGTAAAAGGAAACTTCAAATTATATTTGTTGACAATTAGATCACGGCACAAAATGAATAAAAAAATTTCAATTTTATCTCGATCCAAATTATTAATTAAGATGAATAGAATTTGATCCAATCTCCATTCAAGCTATATCTGATTCTTAGGCCATTAATTTAAATTTAATTCGAGCTAAAATTAATTTAACTTTTGATTTTCAATTTTTTAATTAAAATTCTATATATATATATATATATATATATATCTGTATTTTTTTAAAATTTGCATTATCCATCTTAATTTAATGAATACGTACGAGTAAAAGTTAAAGCCAATCCCAATTAATTTGTTCAGAAATTCAATCAAATTTGCTATTGATCTTCAACCTTCAAATGAAATTTTATCAAAAAAAAATAAAATAAAACTTCAAACGAAATTCACATCCTCATTTAATGTGAAATAAAATTAATTTTTAAAAATAAAATTTGTGTTAAATGTAAATTAAAATTATTAAAATTTATCATAAATTTAAAATATTATTTTTGGCTACATTTTGATGTTTGCCAAACAAACTCTAATCCTCCTATTTTATAACATTAAAAAAAATCTAAATTGTTTTTCATTGTGAGATAAATAATAATATTTATTTTATAATTTTCAAGCATATTTCGCAGCTCTTGTAACTTTATACATTTTCTATAAAAAAAAAACACAAATTTATAAGTATTTAATTATATTCATATTCAATTATACATAATTAATTCTGCAAGCCAGCAACTAATACATTTTTGAATTAAAACAAAATATACATAATTAAAAATATGACATGCCAATATTCAGACCTTAAAGGAATATATATAAGGAATGATATATGTTACACATCTTATTATTGAAATATCACACTAAATTCATTTCTCAAGTGATACATATTTCTCATGCACTTCTGAAAAATATATGTCATGATTAATTCAACAAGTTTTATAAATGCAACTCTTCACGTTTCTTATCTGAAACTTAGAACCCGACAACGACGCGTTTAAAAATATATGTCTATTCAAAAATAAGTTAAAAAACTGAAATATACTTGTTATTTAAGAAATAAATCTAGCTAGCATATTAATTACTATATTATCCACGCATAATAGTTTTTTCACAAAATTCAGTTTCAACTATCCGAGGGCTTGTTTGGCGCGAGAACTAAATTTTCTAATCATTCTACACAAATTTTAATATAAAAAAAATATTATTTTATTTATATGCTCAATAATTTTCAATAAAAATATCAACTTTATTTCATATCCTTGATCAAAGTACTAGATTCAGGTCATAACCTGAACTCCGCGTTGTGAAGCAAAAAAGCTTGTGTATAGATGAGTATATTGAAACATAAATTTATTTTTAGGTCATAAACCGACAAACTTAAGCTATTAGGTCAGTTAGTAAACAGAGATTTTACATAACAAAAGCATTAAGAAGGAGTTTAGTTCAACATTATCTTGATATTATGTCATGTTATTTAAAAAAAAAACTTATTTGGTTTGATGATATCGATAATCTTTTAAAAACTTATAAAATTATCATTCAAGATATGATATTTAAATGTCATGTTGGACTGATTCAAGACATTTTGAGGAAATTTTAAGAACATGGGGTTCCTTCTTAGTTACTCAAGTAATAGGGACCTCTAAGTAATTTATCAGCGATAATATCTTATATGATATTTGATCTGTGGAATATTAAATATGGAATAAGTGAGAGAAAATAATACTTAAATAATTAATTTGTTTACATTTTCATATTTAGATTTAATTACATAAGTACGATGAAATGTGCATGCAATGTGGCAAATAATAACTGATTTGTTGTTTAGATGAGTTTATATATATTGGTAATTAAGATTAGGAAATTAAATGAAGAATGTTGTTGATGTGAAAATAAACTCGACCTTAACTCTATATGTAGACACATACAACTCACTCACGTAAAATCGCCGACATCAAGAAACTAACCTCGAAAAATGACTTAAAAGTTACGAGCAAAATTGGTAACTTATGTTGATATATTGAGTTGTACAGAGAAACAAAGACGTACGTATTTGGCTTAGGCTCATATAAGCAATTTGAAGACATTGTTATAAGATCTCATAACTTTAGACGATTTTTATTGGAAAACGATAGCTTAACTAACAACCTTAGACGAATTTTATTGGAAAACGATAGCTTCAACCCCTCTGAATTTTGTATCGTCTTGAAGGAGAATCACATCAAATGTAATTTTTGTACAATTTATCATTAAAGCATTTAACATCAAATATTCATCACCAAAAATAAGAACATCTTAATTTCTACATCACCAAAAATAAGAAGAGAAAGAAGAAGATGAACGGAGAAGAAGATCACAAGAATGAGGACCTCAAGGAGAAGAAGAAGAAGAAGAAGAAGAAGAAGAAGAAGAAGAAGAAGAAGAAGAAGAAGAAGAAGAAGAAGAAGAAGAAACAGTACCACAGGCAGCTTCAAATGCGGAGTTGTTGCAGTTCTTCTTCTTTTCAATTTGGTTTCATTTCTGAAATTCATTAAAGCATTTAACATCAAATATTCATAAGAAATTAATCAACCAATATGCTATGAAATTAAATCACAACTTGATCATCAAAATAAACAATCAATCAACATTAATTAAAAAAAATCCAATAAATGATGCTGCTTTTCATATTTGTATATAAATGCATCAAGGATCACTTCTGATTCCCTCCATGACCAAGCCGGAGCTCCAAATCCAAGTCTGCCTCCACCTTCTTCTCCTCCGGCGGCCGCCCCCCCCTTCCAAAGCCTCCGCCGGCCAAACCCAGCTGCAGCTCCTCGCCCGCGTTCTCCAACTCCGGCGGCCTACTCGACTGCACCTCCTGCTGCTCGCTCTCCACTGACCTCCATTCTCTGCTCCCCATCGACGACGACGACGCCGGAAAATACACAACGTAGCTCGCCGCCGACGGCCCAACAGCAGGAAACTGCCCACGGCGCTGCTCTCTCGAGTAAGGGTGATACCCCTCCGCTCCCCTCCCCGCCGGCGCAGGAGGAAACGACCCCGCCGGCCGGATCTTCGTCCGCTCTCTCCGGTGGATGTTCATGTGCCCCCCCAGAGCCTGCGCCGTTGAGAAGCCTCTCTTGCAGAAGATGCAATCGTAGAACCGCCCTCCGCCGGTCCCGGCCTCTGACGATGCGCCGGCGTCATCGCCGGCCGGGTGCGGCGACTCGGCGTCGTCGCTCGACGCCTTCAGCTCCTTCTTCTCTTCCCCTTCCATTGTCATCAGGACCTCCCCTGCTGCATAAATGTATAATTTGAGGTCAAGGCCATTTATATATAAGTCCTAATCTTTTCCTTCTATTCAACATTAGTCAGAAAGCTTAATCCAAAGATTAAATTAATCACCGCATAAAAGATGACAATCGAGAATTTTACATGATGCCCCGTTTAGTATTGGATGATCGCAAATATCTAATTTATATACATATCTGTCTTCTCTCATACTGTCGCAGGCAATCATCACATCATAATTTATAAATTATTTTATAAGCTTATGTTACCTTCCCCGCATATTTGTTAAGTTGATATTGTTAATGCAATGGTTGGAATAGGTTCCAAGTGACTGCTGACCTCTTGAGGATCCAGTTGAACTAAATTTTATAAGTTGAGTCTTTTATATAATTCTCTTAACTTAGGTACCTGGGAGTAATTTTCCCTGTGCGTTAATTTTTGATCAGCGGCCGGCATGACGCGTAGGATCCCTCCCGCTCCTGCATCTTTCCATTGCCTTGAAATAATACAAGTGATTATCAAAATAATAATAATAATAATAATAATAATAATAATAATAATAATACAAGTGATGGAAATATTCTAAGCCCTTATAAAAAAAAATTTATGGGTATATGTTTTAAGAATATTTAAATTTTTTTAAATAATAAAAATTTTAATCCGATAATATGAAAAAAAATTATTTTATCATTATAAAATATAAAAATGTAAAATAAAATTAATTTAATATAATTTGTACAAAATATTAAAATATAGTTAATTTTTAATATTTAAATTATATATGATATAAAATAAATATAAAATATTTATAAAAGTATTTTGTGAGGATTTTTTAGGCTTTGGTATTTATCAAAATAATAAATTGAATTTACGACCTTAGGTTAAATGTTCTGTTACAATTAGGTCCTAAGCGTATTATCTTATATTAGAATAATTATATACATGTCTTAGTACATTATTTATTTATATTTAATAAATTATATTTTATATATCATAAAATATATACAAATTATTTTCACATTATAATGATGATGTACTTAATATATTATTTTTAATAATTTAATTATGATTTATATAATTTAAAAAATATATAACATATAATATATAAAATAATAAATTTATTGTAACATATAATAAATTATTTTTTATTATATTTTAGAATTCGTGGAACTCTGCAAATGAAAATCATGGATTGTTTTAATATATTTTAGCTTAAATTGAAACAAATGCATGTCTAATTTATCTAAATTAATTATTTTACATTTTTTTTGCTTATTTTGTTTTTTAATCACTGTTGAGTTGGAAGACCTTATAAGATTTTGTTAATCTTTATAACTGTTTGCAAAACTTAGGTCCCAGATATAATTAATTCAAAGTTTTTAGGATCTATTCATAATGAGAAACTGAAGCTTGAGAACTTGGATCTAATTTTCCTAAAAATTGCTGCTGCATATAATAAATTTGTTGAGGATTTCATTCAGTCAAAGTGGATTCTTTGCCGCCCACATTTCCGAGAATCCAATATACTGAGAGAAAAAATTATAAACTTATTTATTTTATTAGTAATTGATTAAAAAAAAACATTTTTAATACTAATTTAAATATATTTTTTTTCAAAAGTAAACGATAGTTGACATAATATTTTGCTAACATTAATTTATAATAATATCCCAATAGCACAATTATATTCTATTCCATATTAGCTACAAAGTTTTAGTTAGTGCTAAAACATTGAATAAATTATATGTAGATATCCTTCTCAAGCAATAATATTTTTTTTTATGATAAAAAAATATTTATTTTTCAAGGGATAATTGCATATATTTATTTATTCACTTTTAACTATAAAGTGCCCCAAGTCTTTACATATATTTAAAATTTTGGTAATTACGTAGTAAATAATAATGATTTGTTATAATTAGTTATTATGTTCGGTATTACATCAATTGATAGAATATTTTTATAAGTTTTTGATGCTTAATATTCATTAAATTTTAGTTTATGATAATAAATTATATTTATATAGTAAGGATATATATATATATATATATATATATATATATAGTATCAATGAAAATTTTGTTTGGAAAATAATTTGTGTTTTAAGGTTAAAATTTAGGAAAAAAAGACTTTTATAGTTGACTTATAATTATATTTTTTTAAATATTTTATTTAGTTCTTTTATTAAAATTATAAAGATTTGTTAGGTATTTATTTTGCTTTATTTTAAAATTTAAGAACTTAAGTGAAAGGTTTTAAAAATATTAAGAACTTAAGTAAAAAAAATTTAAAATATGAACCAAACTATAATTACTGGTAAACTGTGGGTCTCTATCAGTAATTTGTCCTAAAGTCCCATCATTATTCTTTTATTTATTTTAGAATTTTGTTAGTTTTAAAAATATCTTAGCCCTCTACGTGTTTTGAAAGAACTTCATCGTTCTTTATTCAGCAAGAAAGATTTAATAATCATAAATTTCTTCATAAAAAAATCATAAACTTCGGCATTATATTTTAATTTTTATTAACTAAAGTGAATTAAACTGAAAATCTAGAGGACTTAAAAGAAATATACATACATACATATATTTATATCTTTGATACAGTTGTTACTCATTTTTAGAGTCGCAAAATGGGTCAGCATGTCGGGTTTTGGTTCGACCCAAATCTGACCCGACCTGAATAGCTTCAACCTAAATCCGACCCATTTATTAAATGAGTCAAAATCCATGATCTTGAACTCGACCCGATTAATAAATGGGCTGGGTTGGCGGGGTCGACTCGACTCGTTTATAGAGTGTTTCTTGAAAACTGCCCAACCCGGACCCTGCCCGACCCGTTTAATAAATGAGTCAAAATTCATGACTCATATCAGAAATTTAGGAGTCAAGTTCGAGTCAGATTATATATTGCCACCCCTACAGTCATATTATAGATATATGTTCTATTAATTGTATGTGATTTTATAATTAATTTAAATAATAATAAATTGATAAAAATATGATATAATATAATAATAATTGAAATCAGTTATAAAATATGTAATAATTCTCCATTCTTTTGCTCTAAACGGAATACTAGGCTCTATTTGGCAACAGACTAAAAAATATAACTTATTTTAGCTACACCTAAAATCTTAAATTTATATTAAAAAAATATTAAAAATTATTTTATATCTCATTTTACACAAATTCTAACATTAAACAATTACTTTATTTCACATCTAACGCAATTTTTAATATTACTAACTCACTTTATTTTATATTATACACATTTTTTTAAAAATTTTCACAAAAATTTTCAAAAACATCATTTTTTTCTAGCTTAATAGAGCATCGAGTTCTATATTACATGAGAAATAGTTATAAAAAAACTAGAGAAATAATTTAAATAACTTAAAAATATTTAACAATTTGTAAACTAAATTAATTAATATTTGATAAAATAGAATGAATATTTAATAAGTTAAACAGATTAAAACATAAATATAAATTATTTAATACATATTTTAAATTATGTAAAGGAATCTTTGATTCAGTTGTTACTAATATTATGCATATATGTTCTATTAATTATATGTGCTTTTATACTATATAAATGTATATAAATTAAACATTCAAATTTTATGTTCATATATATTGGATTCTGTGATTGAAGGAAGCTAATAATTCTTCCATAAAATAAAAGGGACATTTATACGGTGGACACGAAAATTAAACTAATTTACGAATTTCACCATAAATCTCAAAATATTATAGATATCACATCTAAAATAACTATTTTTTCGTTTTTCACATCCTGCGGTAAATTCTATCAGAAGATTTAATCATAGTTAAACTTCAACAAAATTTCAGTCATTAACCTTCATGTTAGGGCATCGCGGAGCTGCATTGGTTCTGACGGTAGCATATTCACGCGAGGCGGTAACATATTCTCGCGAGGCGACAACGTATTCACGTGAGCATTACTTTGCTATTTGCATCTTCTTCTTACGCAGGCATCACGAGCGAGCATCAGGCCTTTTTGAGATTTAACTATGGTTAAATCTTCTGATAGAATTTAAAAAATAGCTGTTTAAATGTGATATTTGTAGTATTTTGAGATTTATGGTGAAATCTGTAAATTAGCCTAATTTCTGTGCCCACCATGTAAATATCTCAAAATAAAAGTCACTGAAAAATCACAGGAATATAACAAAAAAAAAAGAAAAAATTAATCAACATCAACATATACCTGAGAAATCTTGTGAAGAAAATTATACTGAGCAAAAGAGAAAAATTTTTTATCAAAAATAGGAAAATAAATTCAAGAAAAAGTTAACAAGAACTCTTTTAGACTCATTAGTGCTACACGAGAAAACTCGTTTATTATAGATGCACTTATTTTGTATTCACACGTGCATCCCTTTATTTATCGGAGATACGAGCATGACGAGATATAATAGAATAGCTATCAACCTTCCAGCAAACAAAGTTGAAGAACATCGTGACGAGGAATATAAAATATACGAGAAATTTCTCGTAGATAGGTTTCCATTAAAATTAGCCGAAGAAGTTCATCACTTTCATGATTTTCGTTCAACTTTAATAGTTCATCTTCTAGAAATGACATCTTAGTCATGAGCAGGCTATTAACAATTCAACTCGCACCCTATACTTTTGAAAAACAAAACTTATTACGGAAGAATGAAAATTTGACCTGATTTTTTTATTCGTGAGCTGTCAAGAACGTAGAGGAGATAGGATGGGCAGAGACATTTGACGATAAGATTGTGCCTGTTTGGATAGATCGTCATAAATTATTGAAGTATATCGTTCACAGTACATAAAATATTTCTAATCTTAATGACGAAGGTTTTGTGAAATCTTCAGGAAAGTGGCTTCCGAGAGGAAGCCAAACCAACCAGGGCTAAATTGACAAAATAATTGAGTTATAACCAACAACAAAATTACATTAACTGTTCAATTTGCACCATAAATTTATGTTTTATTGAAATATATTTCGCTCGTTAACTAAAAGAACACGACAAAAAATAAATTAATAAAATTAAAAAGGGGTTTTTACATACAGGACATGAAATTTACACGAAATTACGCATTTCACCATAATATTCATAAATATTACCACTATCACATCATATTCATTTAAATTGTACGCATTTCACATATTTCACACCATTTATTCTTTGACGCGAGAACTTCACATTTCTAAATTGGTCTTGATCTTAACTATATTATTAAATATATTAATTAAATATTATAAATAAATTAATTTATATATAAATAATATTAAATATTTATGAATTTATGTATTTTAATTTATTTATCCTAATTTAAAATTTTCAATTAGGGTGCCGAATTTAAATCCACGTGACTATAATTTTTAATTATTAATGAATTTATGTATTTTAATTTATATATAATATTATAAGTATATGAAAATGTGAAATATGTGAAATGCGTTAAAATTTAATGAATATGCGTGTGATAATGGTAATTATTTACGAATTGATGGTGAAATGCGTTGATTTCGTTTAAATTTCATGTCCTGTATGTAAAAACCCCAATTAAAAAATATGAAAAATTTGCCTTGAATCATTCCAATAACGATAGTTAGTAAATTCAAAACACGGAGATCTAAATGCAATTTAGCCAAATTTAATTATCTATTTACAATGTCAAAGGCTTGTTTGTTTTTTTTTTTTTTTTTTTTTTTTTTTTTTTTTTTGATGAACAGCTTGTTCATAATTTTATTTGTTGCATCATTCCATCATTTGTGGAACAGCAGTCCTGCCTACCTGTAAGACAATAAAATAAACAATAAAAATTAATTAAAAAGATTTTGAGTTCCACGTGGAGTATCCTTGCAGCCGCAGGAGAGTACTGCTATCTGCAGGCCTTGGGCGGTCGCATGAATCAGTCCCGAACTCGAAATGAAGTCGTTCGTGCTCGAGTTCACTCGAAATTCATTTTAACTCGACTTAAAATTCATTGTATTCGTATCGCCGGCCTGCGTGTTCCGGTCGCAGAGTGCAGAGAGAGGGTGGGAGAGAGAGAGTGTGTGTGTAAATGAACCAAGCGTCTAATGAATTTATCGATATTAATAAACAAATAAATTTCTACTATCAAAAATAAAAAAAATAAAAAAATTATTATTAAATAAACAAAATTTTAACATACCAACAACATTCAGCTAATTAATATTATAAGGGATAATTACATATATGCTACACAATTTAGTTTTATTTATGCATTATCTATCCATTCCTAGTTAATTACGCTATACACACTTAAAAAATTATAAAATCTTACATATAAATATTTTAACCTATTTTTATTATAATGAGTAATTATAATTTTTCAATAACCTAACTATAGTTAGATTACAAAAAATCTAAGCCGTTCATCATATTATTTTAAAGATATTTAAATATATTTTGAGTGAAAATCCTAAAACCTTAATATTTAGGTGGCAGCAAAGGAAGGAGACATCCTCGATGTAAATTGATTTTAGGACAAATCAGCGCTTTAGTGTAGTATTCAGGAAGAGAAAAATATGTATTATTAAGAATAAAAATATAATTTTAATGATTTACTAACAGAATATATTTTTTTAAAATAGATTTTGATTAAGTTTTAACTCAAATGTGTGTATGTAAGGTTTTGTAATGTTTTGAATGTGCATGGCATAACTAATTAAGAATTGATGGATAAGATATAAATAAAATTTAATTATGTGATATGTAGGTAATTATCACTTATAAATATGCTCATTAATTATAAAATTTAATATAATATTTTTTAAAGAGTTCATTATATCATATTTATTAATAAAAAAATTCATTAATCATGATAATAAAAACTTATTTATAATTTTTATATTCTTCAACTTAGATTTATATGAGTTCTTTTATGAATACATTAATGAATTTATTTGCGAGCTATGTGAATTAAGCCCAAATATACTTTTATATTCATGTACTAAGCTCAAAACCAGCTTGAACTTAAGCTCAAGTTTTTTTTTTTTAAATGAACATAAACATAAGCAAACCATTACTTAGCTCAATTCGGTTCGTTTATAGCCCTAGTGGGAATTGAGTCTTCGGCGTTGAAGGCCTATGACGTCGATGCCATGTAAGCTTCCACATATACACTCCAGATGAGGCGGCGTGAATCTAGATGTAACTAGGGGTGGCAAAATGGGTCGGCGGGTCGGGTTCGGGTCGAACCCGAATCCGACCCAACCCGAATAGCCTCAACCCGAAACCGACCCATTTATTAAATGGGTCAAAATCTATGACCCGAACCCGACCCGATTGATAAATGGGTCGGGTTGGCGGGTCGACCCGACCCATTTATAGAGTATTTTTTGATAAATGCCCAACCCGAACCTTACCCGACCCGATTATGCCCAACCCGAACCCGACCCGTTTAATAAATGGGTCAAAATTCATGACCCATACCCGAAATTTGCGGGTCGGGTTCGGGCCGAGTTCACGGGTCGGGTCATATATTGTCACCACTAGATGTAACAGCCTGTGCAGTTTATTAATAATTTAATATATACATGGTAGGTTATATATATATTAATAATATTTAGAACAGGAATAGAATAATTGAAAATAAGAAAAAGAATTTTATGTACATGTAAATAAAATTATCATATTTATAAATTTACATCTAAATTTTTAATATTACGTAAAAATATTTTACTTGAATAAATATTACATGAAACATATTATCAGTTAAATGACACAAGAATTTTTATTAAAATGAAAATTTTTGAGAGAAAAGATGTGCTATAATTTTAAAATTTATAATATATAATACATATAAATTAAAGGTATGTAATATGCATTATAAAAATATAAATAAAATTATGGTGTCATAATACTTATAAATTTAAGATTTATAATGTATGATATTTATAATAAATTAAAAGGTTAATGATATCTAGGCCTCTCTAATTTAGGTTCATTTGCATTTTAAGCTCCTTTACATTTTAAATTAATTAAGTAGAATTGTAATATTTAAGTAAAATTTAAAATTTATTATATATAAATTAAAAATATGTAATATATATATATATATATATAAATACAAGTATAATGTTAGAATATTTATAAATTTAATATTTATAATATATAATATTTATAATTTAGAGCATATCACTGGATATAATAAATTAAAAGGTTAATAGTTATTCTAATTTTTAAATTAATTAAATAGATTTTTTAATTTGAAGTAATGTTTAAATAAATTTTGATGTTAATAAGAGAATTTAATCGGGAATAATTTATCTAAATAATGAATTAATTTGATTATTTTTAAAAACTAAATTAATATTTTTCAAACTAAAAAAATAACTGATATTAAAAACGATATTAAAAATATATCTAATGAAATAAATCGACCTAGAAAATCTAGACAAAAATACAGAAAGATATTATCATTGGATGAATGTTCCTCTAAATAAAAAATATATGAAAAACATTCAGGATAAAATTGAGTATATAAATACTTTATATTAGATAAATATATTAGAAGATTTCACTGACTTTGAATAAATTTATAATCTTTTTTTTATAAATAAATAAATTTTAGAATAAAAAATAAAAAAAATATATGCCTATCCCAAAAAACTAATTGCTATTCAAGAATCGTATCAATTAAAAAAACATATTTTTCAATTATATGATTATAAATTAGAATATGAACTTTATTCTGAAACTAATAGTGATACTAACGGTAATAAGTTTAAATAAATTTTGATGTTAATAAGAGAATTTAATCGGGAATAATTTATCTAAATAATGAATTAATTTGATTAATTTTAAAAGCTAAATTAATATTTTAGAAAAAAATAAAATGTAAATTAAATTATTAATTTAGAAAATATATTTTTTAAAATATTTTAGTTAATATTAAAAAATTTATTTTTATTTTAGTTTAAATTAAATAATTTATTTAGTTAATATAAAATTTAAAAAAAAAATTATTTGTATATTATTGCTATTAGCTCTAAATTAGATGAGAGTAATATTTATAAATTTATATTGTCTAATATGTAAATGTTGATAATATTCTTTCACTCGCACTTTCGGGCATCCGAGGCCGAGGGTCGTCTTCCTCCGGAAGTAGCTCTCGCTGATCTCTTGGTTTTCTAGGGTTTCTATCTTACTCATATTCGACGATTGAGGTATTTTCACTTCTCATCCTTCCCTTTTATTTTGAATTTAATGCGGACAGTTTGTCGTTAGTTCGTCTTCCCTTCTGTTTCGTTTGAATTAACCCACAGAATCATTTATTCTCGTTGATTGTACTTGTTCATTTCGTTGTTCTGGTGATTTCATCAGTAGGAATCTGTAGTTTAGGGATTAGATTCTAAAGTGCTAAGATTGTCCCTCAAGCGGCGTCTGATGTTTTAGGTTATAGCGGGATTTCGCAATGGATTGTGGGAATCTCCGTTCTTTTATCCGTAAAAGTTGTGATAGTCTCATTTTTGCTCTACAATGCTTTAATTTGATTTTTCCTTGTCTATTCATGTGAAAATTGGGGATTATCCACAAATTTTCCCTGCAGTTTTCTTCTTAAGTCTTCTTATTGTTGTGTTAATGATCGAAATTTGTTATATCAATTGTCCTATATCTGAAGTTTTGTGAAATATTAAGTTTTGTAGTTTACTGATCCAGCTGTGTGCTAATCTGGTAACATTGCTATTGGAGGCATGAAAAGGATGGATGAATTTTATGATCATATAGCAGTGGGAAAGCTAGCAAGCGAAAGTTATGTATCTGTCTTTCAATCGTTTTGACAATGACATAGTTGGTGGGTTTTAATGACAAAATGCGCCTGTCTGATCAGGATTAATCCCTTACATAACCATGAATGTTTCTATAGCTTATACAGTTTGATGTTTAGCTTTATGTGATGTTTTTTAATGTGAATCTACATTAGAATGATTGAGAATATAATTGACTTGGTAAAAAAAAATTAGAAAGTAGATGTTATTTGATGTGATTTGATGTGGTGAACTTGAAAACAAAAGTGGTCAATTCGTAGTGGAGCACCAAAGGTCTGTGGTGTAACGTGAAGGTAGAAGCTCCCATCTTTGATGGTTGACATCCAAAGGCTTATTTAGATTGAGAAGTTGATATGGACCATTATTATGAATGATATGATATGTCTGAAAATATCTGCGCCAAATCCGTGGCCACCAGCCCGGAATCGTCAAAAACAGCGACCAACCCTTTCTCGCAGCAGTATGTTGAAGAAAATCACCCAAATCCCCACCAAATCGACTCACCTGCAAGCCTTTATAGAAAGTGGAAGAAATCAGCCGGAGTGGAGCGAAGATGGCGGTTGCCGCGCGTGAGTGGAGACGAGGCAGTGGTTGCGGGAGTGGAGAAAAGGGCGGTTGTCGCTGGTAGATCGTCGGACGCGGGCGGAGCAAGAGAGGGGAATTTGCCAGAACTAAATTCCTAAATGGAGATTTAGGAAAGAAAATTATAAAACGACACCCCTCGTTTTTGTCTGTTTCAATTAAGTACTATAACCTAGTAATAATTCAAGAACGCGGAGGACCACAACGTCGGGGCTTTGATAGAATTTTGGGTTCTCTGTTAGAAATTAAACTTGATTAATGTAGGATGCAGTTTAAAGAATCAAAGATCATATTTTAGCTTAATTCTCATATTAAATAACTGATTAAACCCTTTTATATTATATATTAGTGGAAAAATATTGAAGTCAGAAGTTCAATCAAAAACTGGCTCCACAATCTGAAATTGTGAAGGGAGTTATGACTATAACTTTAATGAAGAATGTTCAATTACCCTATAAAATCGAAATTATGTATTTATTAATTTTAAATGTATTTTATTAAGTCTTGTTAAACTGATAAATGTTTGTATTAGTTTTGGAAGTTTAAGAGTTACTTTGTTTAGTATAAATAGTTTTTGTAATCAATATTTTAAAGATGAAAGAAAACGATAAGTTAAATTTCTTCCTCTCTTCAAGTTCTCTTCTACTTCTTTAAGTTTAAGTAGAATTTGTGCTTACCACCTTCCAACATTCTCGCTGTCTTCCTGCTGGGTGACGCTCGTTATCAAGCTCCGGTAAGTTAGCACCACCCGCTTCGGCAACCCCGTCATCCCAGAAGAAGACAGCAGCGCCACTGCATCTCCGGAGATGAAAAGTTAGGGTTTCGTCAATGAATCTCATTATGCGAGCCAAGTTCTATATAGACAATGTTGAGCGAACCTTGCATCATAGTTGAGAAGAACTGATCGGATTGTGAAATGAGCTTAAAGTAAAACTTAGAGAGAGGTATGTTCCTCTCCTGTACTAGCATCACAACTTAAGTCAATGACAAAAAACTTACTCAAGGTAGTAAAACTATCACTGAGAAATTTGTGAAATTCAATGAGTTTTTTATGTGATAGAGTATTGACAAGGACTTCGAAGTCATATTTTCTAGATTTCGATTGGGACTTGAGGAAAATTTTCAATGTGAGATTATCGCAAAACAGATCCCTACTCTTAAGCAAGTCTACCGAGAACCCTAAGATCTCGAGAGGTATCAAAGGTCGTTTGCACCCTATAGGGTCAATTTGCGTCTAACTACAACTTCATTAAAGCCCGCACATATGGGAGCAAAATCAATTAATGGCTCACTCGCCGTCAGTCACCTTCTTGCTAGTGACAAAGGCAAGGCAACTTTCGGAGAGACATCTTGTAGTGGTGGTAGTCGTTTTATATGTTTCTTCTGGTGTTAAAGATTTGGGCACATGGCATTTGAGTGCCCCACCAAGACCATGATCATAGAGCAAGAGACGACCATCCACGCCCGAGGATGATGATCCCATATATGTAGCTGGTCCCTCATTTGCTGACGAGTATGATGGTCAAGATGATAGTACCATAAGCTATATAGGGCTTGACTCTAGATCTAAACCCCTCAGGGATCTTAGGCCCTGTTTGGCAACTGACTAAAAAAAATAGTTTTTTGTAACCATGGCCAAAACCTTAAATTTTTTTTAAAAAAAAAACTTAAAAAATTATTTTCTATCTCATCCTACACAAATTTTAATATTAAACAATCACTTTATTTCACATCTAACACAATTTTCAATATAATTAACTCACTTTATTTCACATCGTACTCATTTTTCTAAACTTTCTACAAAAATTTTTCAAACTATCTTTTTTTCCTTCAACCAAATAGAGCCTTAGAGTTGGCGTTGTTAGGAGCGTGTTGATCTAGCCCAAAGAGAGTTGTGATTAATAAAATGAAGTTTGAGTTATCTCAGAGCCTAGATTTGGGTTGGGGTTGATATTTCGGTGAAGGAAAAATGGTATCATTAGCTTTGTGTGAGAATGTTTAAAATAACCTAGTTTTCTTTGATTAGAAAATTAAACCCTTTCTCTAATCTAATCGATTATTCGAGCGATAGCATCCTATTAGATCTTGAACGTTGGATTTTTTTCATTGAATTTGAATTAATGCTCTAATTTAATTGAAAGCTTACTATTTATCAAATGATCCAATTCAATTTAAATTTTAAAATAAGATAATTTGTTGGATTTTAATTTTTTTATTATAATAAATATATCTTCAAATATTTTGTGTTTAATTAAAATAATTTGCTAATTAAAATTTCTTATTTAAAAAAATTACAAATCATTTCACATTTGTCTTTCATTTTTGTACTGAGGTGTCCAAGACTATCATATTACTTAGAATAACAATATGCAATTGACTTTTTATCTTGATGATGTTGTTTTGTCATTTTTTAAAGTTTAAAACATATTCATTTTGATGGAAATCGAGATATACTTTTAGTATTATTTCATTTAAATTTCTAATTGAGAACCAGATTGCTCTTTTTAATTTTCTTACATGTTTGCAAGCAATGCTTAGTGCCACTTATTAAACATTTATCATCGCATAATGATGTAATGTTCAATGTAGTTTGGTTGTCGACATCAGTTCATTAATAAGTTTCTTATCTCCATTGTTTGTTATTGTGTTACAGATGGCTTTTTCAAAAGAAGTGAAGTGAGTATAGTTTTTTAAGTGCTGTTCAACAATTTTATCAGTAGGGTTACCTTGAACAAAGGTATTTTCTAGATATACTTCTCGATCTATTACGCCTCCTAACCGACGAAGCAGATCACGGTCACCATCAAGGTCTTCTAGGGAAAGGAGTCGCTCTAGGTTATTTTTGACATCTATATTCAGTTTGATGGATTATTTATTTTTTATGCTTTATTACCCTTTATCATTTAATTTTGGTTGGATGCTAATTTTGTTCATTTGGATTTTGTTCTTTGTATTAAGTTGTTTTATTCAATGTATAATAGGAGCCAAGATTCTAGTGATGCATACAATCCTGGGAACAATCTATACGTAACAGGTTTATCCACAAGGGTAACTGATGAGGATCTACAAAAATATTTTAGTAAAGAGGGAAAGGTATGAAATTCCTTTCATAAGTGTACTATCTTGTAAAAATCTTGAATTATTGTGCTATACATATGATGACCATGCTAACAATACATTTTAACTTAATTTTATTAGAAGATTCAAGTTGTTTGTTAGATAAATTACATTTAGGTACCTACATTTATGACATAATATCCTGTAGGTTTACTTTTTAAAGTTTTTAACTTCTAGACCATTGAGATGGCTTAACCTTCTAAATTAGGATACTGGGTTAAACGAAATATAGCATGTAGATTCAAAAAGACGATATTGTAAATTTTCTGTCATGAAAAAAATCAATATGAATTTTTAATTTTTATTTATGAAAAATTATTTTATTTTCCATCTTATTTTTCTTTCCCTCCTTTTCTCTCTGGAGAGACATCGCTATGGTTGACGACGATCTCCTTTGGCTTTATTTCCACCATCATTGCCTTCTGCCTCTTAGTGATTTGAGAGGTAGCGATAGGAGTCTCAAATCTTCCTTCCCGCATCACAGATTTCTTGCATTGACGCTTCACTGCTTCGTCGATTTTTCCACTAGCCTAGAATTCCCCTTTGAGTACAAGGATGCAGAGAGAAAGAAAGTCGGAGAGATAGAGATGGGGGGAGAAAGAGCCCGATTCCAGGGGGAAGATAGAGAGAGGATGCCAGAGAGAGAAAGATTTGGCTAATTTTGCTACCGGCATTGCCCTTTTCGAGTGTGAGGATACGAGAGGGAGGGTGGGAGGAGGGAGATTCCGTTGTCGACTGCAGCCTTCCCCTAGAGTGTGAGGATGCGAGAGTGGGGAAGGAGGGAGATTATTTTTTCTAAATGATTTTCTTTAAACTTTTTTATTATGACTAATTTTTTTTTAAGTTAGTGCAATAATATTCATTTTTTTGTAAAAGCATTAACTTTTCTTATGGTTGTTATCTCATGGCCTTGTTAATTGCTTCATATATCTCTTATGGTTCTGTGATGAATGGTGTAAATTTCCGTTAACTAAGTTGATCCTATTATAGTTCATTGTAATATATTAATAAATGTTTCTCTATTATAGGGCATACTACAGAGAGAGAGAGAGAGGGTTTATATTTTGAAAGCATGCATATTGTCCCTATAAGTTTTTATATTTTGAATATAATTATGATAATAATACTTTTGCATAATATGATGACTGTGATTGTATGTAAATATAAAATTTAGCAACTTAAGGCCTTAAATTAGGTTTGGTATTGCGACAACAAATAATAGCTGATGTTGAATTTTGTTGGAATGGGGATTTCAATCAAGATGGGGCTAAGTGGTCTAGTGCTATATGGGGTAGGTTCTGCTAGGTTATATAGGCTTGGGGAATTAAATTAATCTGATAATCACGATATTTACTAGATTTGGCTGTTGGGATCCACGAACTTGTAAATTTTTTCGACATGTGTCCGTCAATGTTGTTTGGCACAAAATATATACAACTGTAATGAATAATGGCACGATACAAGATTTTTGGAGGAATAGGAGTTCAGGTCATATCGAGTTGAGGATCGAGGTAAGGCTACGAAGTTCTAATGCGTAATGTGCTAAGTTGGTTTAAGTTATATGGGCTTTGGGAGGAGATTGAAGGCTGGGTTACATGGCTTTTGGGAAAAGGTATTGGTTGGAGTAGTGTGCATGGTGCTTTTGATTGAGAAGAGATGAGAAGAGAGCATGATGCTTTTGATTTAAAAGAGATGGGGTGATTCAATCTAGTAATGGATTAGGGAAGTATAGGACATAAAATGGTTTGAAATTAATTTGGATTTAGGAAATGAACAATACTATATTGCCCTAATAAATGATCAAAAACATTGAAGCCAATTAGAATTTCTTATGTAGACTATTTTTTTTTTTAAGTTACCTATGTGGCACTATTGCTACATAGGCTAAAGCAACTTTTTCCTGTATGTGATATCATTGCCATATAGGAATCCTAGTTGGATTCGATGTTTTTGGTCATTTATTAGGGCTACATAGTATTTTTTGTAGGAAATGTGATACTCAAAGCTTCGATCCTTTGCTTCAATGGAATGGCAATTCAATAGTGACAAATTTGTCAATACTTTTCATTTTATTAATCGTGAATATCATAAAAGCATTGACAAGTTTGACTCGATTGAAAAGCATGGTGTTCGCGCAGAAGCTCTAAAAGCTTGACATGCCTGCCTTCATACTTTGACTTGTACCAAAGCATTTTATGAGGTGGCTGTGGTTTTGCACCAAGTTCAAATTAGAACAGTAGTGGAAACATTGTGGAAGTTGGAGTGATCATAAAAATGCAAGGTGCTTCAGGGTTCTCATCAATTTTTGAAGATTATACTAGCTGGATCATTTTTGTTAGGTTGTTGCTATTGGAAAGGGAATTTTGGTTGCTCCAATTTTTACTTCTTTTTGAGTATTGCTTTAGGTTTTGAAGAGGTGTGGACTATTATTGAAATAATATGGAGGGGGAGTGGGTCGGAAGATGAGAGAGAAATTTTATTCCTATGGAAGCTGAACTGATGCAGGCTGAGGGAATCAATCAGTGGCTTATAAATTCATTTTTTTTTAAAAGAAGTTCAGTGGTTTATAAATAAGATGCTTATAAATCATTGGCTTATAAGTTCAGGTTGCTTGGTACTTTGCCTGCTGACCCATCAACCTGGAATCAGGCTATGTTTAGTTAGGTCAGTTTTGGGTTGACTTGATGATGATGAGAAACAGTTCTGGTTTTACCATACTCAGTAAACCAAGATCGTGTTTGGGTCAAGTTGTGGTCAGATTTGATACCGGTACTCCAATGTATGCAAACATTCCTATAGTTAGATTTCTGCCTGCAGCTGTCAGCCATGGTATAGGAAGATAGGCTACTAGGTGATGAGTGATTGGTTGATGGAGATACATGCACTGATATCCACATTCATGTGGATCAAAGCAGTAGATTTGAAGGAATGGAAACTTGAGAGAAAAAGTGAACAGTTAATTGATAGTGACAAAAGTGAAAGCTTTGGATGTGTCACATAATGCTTTTAAGCATTGCGGAATTTGACCAATTGTTGTCTTTTGTGCAAGCAACAACATCTTCGAAAGACCAAACACCCGAGTTATTTCTTTTTGCGGCCAATAGCTCCATCTTTTTTCAGATCCTACTTCTAAATTTCAAACTATGTACCTGTGTGGTCAATGATGTAAAATGTAGTTACCTATAGAGTCTAAATTGTCTAATTGGAAAAGGACCATACTAGTGGGGTAAAGGCAACATTTGTTTGACATTGTCTAATTATATTCATCACTTTTGACCTTGGCTGTTGGCCTCCATTGTTGATGCCTGAATACGTCAAGGAAAGATGACAGCAATTTGGGTATGTTTTTGTCAGTTTGAACTGTACCTATTACGTCTGTCAAGAGAAATGAGAGCAAGGTAGCAAGGTAGCAACGCTTGGGGATGGAAAAATATTGGATGTTTGTTTTTACCGGGATAGGATTTATCCTTTTGCACCTAATGATGTCTTTTAGTTTAATCTCACTATCTCCATCCATGCATGTAGCTATGCCATTGTTAGAAGAGAGAGATAATATGATTGGAAGGGGAAGGGAGCTGGTGGCTAGGGGGATGGGCTGTTAGTATAAATGTATGAGCGTTATATAATTACAATTGCTTCCGCTTGCAAGCACGCCTTGCTCTGATCGTGTTCGTGCGCTAGCTCGCCCTTACCTTTACTTGTCGTGTCTTTTCCTGCTCTTACACATAGGTTGCGTCTACCACGATCAACACACCTACATGTGCCCGTTCTTGCAAAATCATAGGCATAATACTTTCGATATTTAATTTGGGTAACTCAAATTTGCTCACCGTTAATTTTTTTCATATTAAAATATAGATTTTTATGTATTTGATTAGTTGAATTTAATTATTTACTCTAAGTCCAAATAAAAAAATCTCATAGCTCCTTGTTATAGAAAACATTTACATTTTCTTAAAAAAAAATTTATAAGTCAATTTTATGATATTTATTTGGATATTTCTTATAAGCTATACCACAATCACGTTCATTAATTTTGTCCGCAATCGTTTGATGTATATTATTATGATTCCTTTTTGCATCATAAATTTCAAGAATCTTCGTATTAAGTTGTTGCATTGAAGTCTCAACTACAAAGTACCCTAATTAGAAATAAGCATTGACTTTGCCCATGGTTAAAACGAGATGAATCTCCACAAGCAGAATATCAATCATCCCCTTATACAACAACAACAACAACCAAGCCTTAATCCCACTAGGTGGGGTCGGCTACATGAATCCTTTGTTTCCATTGCGCTCTATCAGTTACCAAATTATTCTTATCTACACTTTAAGTAACTAAGATCACTCCTTATAGTTTTCTTGGCCAATGTCTCTTTGTCTCCCTCTTCCTCTTTTGTACATGTGCAAAATCCAGTAACTCAATTTTTCACTAACTGGAGCTTCAATTGGCCTGACGATTTAGATGTCCAAACCATCGAAGCCGACTTTCTCTAAGTTTATCCTCAATTGGTGCAACACCAACTTTCTTTCGGATATACTCATTTCTCATTCTATCCTTTCGTGTATATCCACACATCCACCTTAACATCCTCATTTCTGCAACATTTATTTTATTTGTATGTTTCTTCTTTGCAGGCCAGCATTCAGCACCATATA